>OY757933.1:67835624-67863124 GCA_963585895.1 Sepioteuthis lessoniana | reverse complement strand
TGCTTTTTTTTTATTTTTATTTTTTTGTTCTCCTGCCTTGATTCTTTTCTTCGCCTTTTTCTATGTTATCTCTAAATATTTCTTTCTTTCATTTTCATATTTTCTTCGTTTTTTTCATCATTTAGTTCTTCTCATTTTTCCAAAAATGTCTTATTTGAATAATATTTTTATTTTTATTTTCTAATATAGGTCTTTTTTTAAAATTTTATCCAGTTTTAAATTTAGTCACATCATTCTTTTTTTTTTTTCGTGCTAAGTCTTGCTTTCAATTTTTTTAAATTTTCAAATTCTTCTTCGTTTTTCTTTCTTTTCATTCGTTCATCAATTTTTTTAATTTGTTATTTTCTCATTCTCGTCTATTTTTTTTTCTTTTTTTACTTTGACATCTTTTTTTTTTTTTCCATATCCTCTCAATCTACTTTTTAAAAATTAATTCTTTCCATCGACTTTTTTCACTACACGTATGTTGGCAGGTTTCTTTCCAATATTCCGAAATAATTATTTTCTTTCTTTCTTTCTTTCTTTCTTTCTTTCTTTCTTTCTTTCTTTCTTTCTTTCTTTTCGATTGTTTTGTTTATTTCTTTTTCTTTCACAATTTTTCCATATCCTTATTTGATTTTTTTTTTTTCTACAATTGCTTTCTTTCTTTCTTTCTTTCTTTCTTTCATTTGTTCGTTCTGTTTTTGGTCATTTAGTTATATTTTCCTTTTTTTTCTTTCTTTCTTTTTTCTTTCTTTCTTTCTTTCTTTCTTTCTTTCTTTTCGATTGTTTTGTTTATTTCTTTTTCTTTCACAAATTTTCCAAATCCTTTTTGATTTTTTTTCTTTTTCTACAATTGCTTTCTTTCTTTCTTTCTTTATTTATTTATTTATTCATTTGTTTATTTATTTATTTATTTTCGATTGTTATGTTTATTTCTTTTTCTTTCTCAATTTTTCCATATCCTTATTTGATTTTTCTTTCTTTCTTTCTTTCTTTTCGATTGTTTAGCTTATTTCTTTTTCTTTCTCAATTTTTCCATATCTTTATTTGATCTTTTTCTTTTTCTACAATTGCTTTCTTTCTTTCTTTCTTTCTTTCTTTCTTTCTTTCTTTTCGATTATTTTGTTTATTTCTTTTTCTTTCTCAATTTTTCCATATCCTTATTTGATTTTTCTTTCTTTTTCTACAATTGCTTTCTTTCTTTCTTTCTTTCTTTCTTTTCGATTGTTTAGCTTATTTCTTTTTCTTTCTCAATTTTTCCATATCCTTATTTGATTTTCTTTCTTTTTCCTTCTTTTTCTTTCTTTCTTTCTTTCTTTCTTTATGTATGTATGTATGTATGTCTCTTTTCAGCTTTGTTCCTTCTTTTTTTTCTTTCTTCCAGTCTCTTTTATGTTTTTTTTTTTTTTTATATTTGGATTTTTATTCTTGCAATTCATGATTTCTATGTTTTTTCTTAGTAGCAAATATTTTCTTTCTTTCATTCGTTTTCTTTTTTTCCCCTTACATTTTCCTTATTTCTTTCTTTTCTTTCATTTTTTCTTTCAATATTCTTGATCTTACCAGCCTGTATTACTTTCAAGACTCCTTTTTTATATACATATTCTTTCTTTCTTTCTTTCTTTTTTCTTGAAATTATCGTTTTTCTTTTATCCCATTCTTTCACGTTTTTCTTTTCATTCGTGTTTTTTTTCCAATTCATCTACTTCTTTCACCTTTTTTTTTTTTTTATTTTTCCTTCACCTTTTATTATTTTTCTTTCACCTTTCCTCGTTTTTGCTAGTTTTATTAATATTTTTTTATGTTGCTGTGTTTTTTTCTTCTTCTTCTCATTATTTTAATATTTCCCACAACTCTTCAGATTACACGATACTTTAGGACAATTCAAAGACAATTTAATGTTGTTTTTCTTTCTTTCTTTTTCTCCTTTACTTTATTTATTTTTCTTGCGTTTTTTTTTTGTTTGTTTTTAATCCAAAGTTCTTTTATTTAAAGGTGACCGACTTTCGACTTCGAATTCCAGTTTAGAGACTGATTGATCAAGCGATTTTTGTACGTTTCTTTCAATGAAATATTCGAAATGGATTGACTGGAAATGTATGATCGATTTTTATCAAATGAATTACCTCGTTTTAGAAAAAAAATTGATTCGAAATCTTTGTGTGGGTTTCCACAAAAAATGCCCAAAAATATTTACATACATTTAGAGAACATGAAAAGGTATCTTGCTTGCGTGTTTGAACTAATGTACATGCATATATATTAAATGGCATAGAATATATATATATATATATATATATATATATATATATATATATATATATATATATATATATATATATATATATATTATATATGTATATATATATATATATATATATATATATATATATATATTTATCTTACTCTCTATAGTGGATTCATTCAATCTTTGTATATTTTCTTTCTTTCCGTCGTTCTCTTGTCCATTTCTTTCTCTCTGTTTTCTTTTTGTATTCGTTTTATTTTTCTTTCGGGAATCATGACTTTTTAAGAATATTTTTCTTTCATTCTTATAATATATTTGCATATATTTGCTTATTTTTTTTTCTATTTATCTTTTCTCCTTTTATCTTTCGGTTTTGTATGAATTACTTTCTATTTTTTCTTTTACGATGTATAGTTCTTTCTTTCTTTCTTTCTTTTTTCTTCAAATCAGCATGTTTCTTTCTCCTTTGTTCTTTCTTTCTTTCTTTCTTTCTTTCTTTCTTTCTTCAGATCAACATGTCTCTTTCTCCTTTTTTTCTTTCTTTCTTTCTGCAAATCTACATGTTTCTTTCTCTTTTGTTTTTTCCATCTTTCTTTCTTTCTTTTTGTTTTGTATCATTTTCGTCATTCTCATGCTGTCTTCCTTATTTTATTTCTCCCGTTTTCTCTATTATTCTCAGAATTTATGCTTTCTTTCTTTCTTTCTTTCTTGCCTTCTTTTTTTCTTTCTGTCTTTTTTAATATCTATATCTTTCTTTTTCCTTTTTCTTTCTATCTTTCTTCCTTTCTTAAAATCTATACCTTACTTTTTTACGTTTTCTTTCTTTCTTTCTGTCTTTTTTCTTTCTTAAAATCTATATCTTTCTTTTTGCTTTCTCTTTCTTTCTTTCTTTCTTTCTTTCTTTCTTTCTTTCTTTCTGTTTTGTGTCCTTTCACTCATTTTCATACTGTCTTCCTATTTTTTTCTCCAGTTTTCTCAATTATTCTCATTATTTATGTTTTCTTTTTTCTTTCTTTCTTTCTTTCTTTCTTTCTTTCTTAAATTCTATATTTTTCTTTTTTACGCTTTCTTTCTTTATTTCTTTCTTTCTTTCTTTCCTTTTTGTGTCCATTCACTCATTGTCACACTGTCTTTTTTATTTTCTTCCTCTATTTTTCTCTATTATTTTCATAATTTATGTTTTCTTTCTTTTTTTCTTTCTTTCTTTAACCTTTGCCTTTTTTTATGTCTTTATCATTCCTTTCATACATGCTTTCACTATTTTCTTCTTTCTTCTCCCAGGTGTGTGTATGAAGAAAGAATCGTATGTTTGGATGTACATTTTCGAATTTATTGATACATATGTTAAGAAATGGATTTTGTTTTAGATATTATAAAAGACCACATTCTTGGTCTAAAAGCTTCTACGTAGCTATGAAATCCACGAGGCAAGCCACATTTCTGCGTATCCCATGGCTGTAATTTAGTGATCGGACTTAGAGACATTATTGATATATTTTGCGAAGTTATACAAAATAGTACATGGTATGTGCGAGCATGTGTGTCTTAGTATGTATAGGTGTATGTTTAGGCGTGTGTGTGTGGGTGATGTAAGTACGTTATTGATATTGTCACTAAGATCCAGCCGATGCTAGTCAAGTGAAAATATGCTAGCTTCCAGCAAATTCTAACGGTTTTTCAATATTCTCCACAATGCTACAATCTAGTAGCTGGTGATCGTAAGTAAGGCTACAAATAGACCGTAGATCAAAATTTTGGTCTGATTTTATGGCATATCAATCATTATAGGTTATTTAGGGCCAAATCCTCTTTATATATATATATATATATATATATATATATATATATATATATACATATATATTGTTATCCACAGACAGACTGTTTCGTTCTATCAGAACACTTCAGTGTGGCGAGACACGCAGGACGCTCGAATCCGGGATCGAAACCCATCCAACTTTACGTTAGACTAAGTCTCAGACCACTGGGTCAACAAGCGGACTACGTTGGCTAAGGGTATTTTTAAGGTATTCATGTAGGAAAAGCAGCAGCGTCCGTTTGTTTACATTTTAATACCCTACCGACTACCAGAGTGCTCAATTCTTTCGAAGGGGATACACACACACACACACACACACACACACACACACACACACACACACACACATAAGTCAACAAAGTCAGTTGGTTCCAAATATTGCAATGTATCCCCAACAATTCAATTAAACATCGGTCATTTGTTTACACTCAGTAAAATGATAAAACAACTCTATTTCAAGCAATTCAATTTAACATAAATCAGTTGTTAGCACTCAGTTTAAATGGCAAACAGTTTTATTAAACACATATATCAGACCTCTCCAAGTTTTACCACTCCGGAACAATGAAGGGATAATCAACATTCCCCAAATTCCCAGGGTCAAAGCATTAAATGACATATCCAGGACCCTCTTTAAGAGGTTTTTTCCTCCTCTGCAGATACACAGTCTGTGTATTTTACAACCCCAGCTGAGTGGGCTTTTTATGAGCGAGTAATTTCTGATGTGGGGTGGATTTTAAATAAAATAACATTACTTATTTTTTCATTTACTTATTATTAAAATCTTAGCTGATATATACATGAATGTGGATATTATTGGGCATAAAAACCTTATCTATTTATTCTATCTGTTCTCATGTAAATATTGGGACCTTCGTGTCAATATTACATTTGTGTGTGTGGGGGGGGCGTTTGCCTGTTTTTTTATATGTTTGTTTATTTCTTATATGTAGCGGGGTGCTCATGAGAATAAAAATTCCCCATTCGAGTACTAAGATTGCGTTAAATACTCGGTAAATAATATTGTCTTATGAATGGTTTATTCAAAAAAAAAAAAAGAAAGTACAAGAAACAAACAAACAAAAAGAAAAAGGCAAACAATAGAAAGAAAGAAAGAAAGAAAGATAAGAAAGCACAAGTGAATGCAAGAAAGAAAGAAAACATGAAGAAAATTGAAAGAAAGAAGAAAGAAAGAAAGAAAGAAAGAAAGAAAAATGTTGTGAATAAGGTCGAGAAACATGAGAAAGAAAGTTAAAAAAAAAAATAAAACAAAGAGAATGCCAGAAAGATTAAGAAACACAAGAAAGAAACAAAGAAACAAACAAACAAAGTGTAAGAAAGAGTGCGAAACACAAGAAAGAAAGAAAGAAAGAAAGAAAGAAGGAAAGAAAGTGTCAGAACGATTAAGAGACACTAGAAAGAAAGGATGAATGAAAGAAAGAAACAAGCACGCAGAGTGTATATATAATTGAGAAACACGAGAAACAAGAGAAAGAAAAAAAGTTAGAGAAAGATTGAAAAATACAAGAAAAAAAGAAAGAAAGAAAGGAAAATGACTTGTGATGTTACCAAAGAGAAAAGAAATAAATTTTAATTTTTTTCGGAAATTTAAGATTCTGTTGGGGTTGGAATGTGATTATAAAACTCAATAAAAAAAAATTTCAAACACAGATCTTACCAATTTGATAGTATGCATTGATATATCAAACCTGGTATTTTCGGAAACTGGAAAGATAATTTTCATGAGGGTAGATGGATGAACAGTCCATGGATTTTAGTGCAATAACATCCAATTCTCTGATATAAGGATATCTATGTGCATTAATTTCACTAGGGAAAATTCGCATCCAACCATAATGAGAGAGATTTATCCGTAAACTCACTGATCCTGAAACCAGATTTAAAAGAAGGGGTGCTATTCATATAGTGTGTCATCGGCAGGTATACCCTATTCCAGCCCATCCTCCTCCAGGTCAACAGTTGGTTTGGATCTTGAGTTTTACTTCTTTTTGTTCATTTGCCATTACAAGGTTAAAGAGCCCACACTGCCCTCCTATTTAGCCATAGCCTGGAAAGGAGTATTTATATCTTTCTCAAGTCTATTATTGCTACGGAAAATGCAAAAATCTCGTTTATATTTCGAACTCAGATAGCCGAGTTCACTTTTTAAAACGATTACCACCACTCTACGATCCTCGCCAAAACCATTATATGGTGTCTTAAATGTTCGAACTTTACTTATGTTCATCTTTTAAAGGCATATCAACTCTTAATAGGTTATTTAATGCAGAATTTAGTTTATTTTTTTTATGTTTGAATTTAATTATAACGGTATTTTAAATGATCCATTTTCTATGTTTTAAATTGTACTTTTGCATACAATTATTTGTTTTCACAGAGTTATATATCAAGTATTCCTATATAATACAAAAAATTCAATAAATTATATGGTTTCAAGAAACCTTCTCGTTTTTAGAATTGTTTGTGTTCAATTATGCAGTTTCAATCAATCCTATCCTATATCAATTACTTTCAATGTACAATTGGGCGGGCTGTAGGCATCCAATGAGTGCCCTATATATCACACTAAACAAACTGATGGTGATGTTTTAGTAATGTTGAAGTTTTGAAGAATGCGGAGTATCCTTTCATTGCTATCACTCCCTAGCCCGTCATGGTAGCACCTGATAGGTTCCTATCAATTAATAAAAATAGGACTAAAGTGCATATTTAGCTAAACTAAATTGCATGAAATAGAACTATTTTTGTATGCTAAACCGAATTGTTTGAAATAGATCTGTTTCGGCATTTAATTGTTTTTAAACAAAAAAATTATACACCGACTGTACCTCTGCAGAGGGGTAAGACCCCCCCCCAAACGAGTGTTCCTGGATATGACACTAAACAATCTGATGGTGAAGTTCCAGTGATGCTGGAACTTTGGGAAATGCGGAGTACCCCTCATTGCCATTGCTCCCAGGTCCACTCTGGCCTGGAATGGTAGCACCTGCCTTAAAAAAACATTGTGAGCTTAATATCCGGTGAAGGCAGTGGAGAACTTTCAGGAGATAACTGGTAACTGGCATCCATTAAACATGACTCGTGTAACTAGAACAGCCCGCCCAGGTGAGCGAAATAAAGGGTTAACTTCGACATTCCCAACCACCTGCACAAGTCCGGAGCGTACAACGGCTGAAACGTTGTGATAAACATGGCGACAAAGTTGGGGACAATAGTCCGAAAAATGTAAATTATGTTCTATTTGATATGCCGTAAAAGCCAACTAAACAAAACAAATCAAATGTCCACAACTGATACCTCTCCACCAGAAGCAATTTTGTGTTATATACCCTAGACACCTTCTTTAAGTGGGAAGTTCCAGTCCATCTCCAGGGAATAATATGGAAGTATTCTAAATTCTTCTTAATCTTGATGGTGGACAGAACAAATGTCAATTACTAGCTTGCTATATAATTTTAGGAAACAGATGTTCTTAAGATTTTTAAAAAAATACTCTTTTGAATGTTTTTCATTCAGCCTGTATTAAATATATACTGCTACCAAATTACCAGACCAGTCGATCATGATCAGAAAACTCATTGTATAATGAGCACACCTTCCCAACAAAATGATATCTTGGATATGATATCTAATGCATGCGGTGGTAAAACACCTTCCCAACAAAATGATATCTTGGATATGATATCTAATGCATGCGGTGGTAAAACTTCCGCAGATAAAGAACATCACTATATATATATCGATCCCAGCTACGGGAAGATACCGTTTAGCCACACTGATGAGTTCTGATAGAACGAAACAGATCTGTCTGTGGATGACTGTAGATATATATTCCCCTACCCCCGTAGGGTCGAGTTCTCTAGCGAAGAAGTAATCGTGTTGACATTAGCGCCTTTGCAAGTCTCTTCGTATTTGAATTGAGATCTCGGCGGCCGTTTGAACGGATGTATGTAAACAATAGTAATTGTGATTCATAACCGTTTAAAATGTACTTCGTAGCTAATATCTCCTCGTAGCTAAATGGTTTGAAGCTTTGGCTTGGCGTTTGAGTCAACCGGGTTTCGATCCCAGCTACGGGAAGATACTGTCTAGCCACACTGATGAGTTCTGATAGAACGAAACAGATCTGTCTGTGGATGACTGTAGACTATATATATATATATATATATAGAACCACGACCGAGCCATCAATCAAGAGATGCACCAGTGTAAATAAGCAGAACAACAGCGGAAGCAAGTTGACGTTAGAAAAAAATATAACCAGGTGCCCGGGCGGTTCGAGTCAGTTGGAGACAGGATGCCGAAGTGAGAACCAGCTGCAGACAGAAGACTTTTGGCCCTTAGTGACCCCCCGTTGAGCAACCCATGCTAAGATGCAAAAGAAGTACTGCTATGGTCGAGGAAGAACTTGGGTCAATATAGCAGTCCGTCTTTGTCTCCACTCATTTCTCACACTCAACAAACATCACTCTTTCAAAAATAAAGTTTGAGAGATTTATTCCAAGAAGTGTATTCGTTCGTTATTGAAGTCGTCATTATCAGTTGATTATGTTCCCATGTATATGTATGTGGCAATACAACACACACACACACACACACACACACACACACATATCAATATTTATTTATATATATATATATATATATGTGTGTGTGTGTGTGTGTGTGTGTTATCGAAGGAGATCTAGTCTTATGAAAAAAGTGTCGAGGAAGCAATCCTTCAGGAAGTAGATAAGAAAATCAAACTGGAGAGGGTAGCTTCAGAATAAAACCTCAACTATCTCATGGGTATCCGTTGACAATAAAAGCCGAAGAGAAGGAACTTAGAAATATGGAGTAGAAGAAGTATCAGTGGTGAAGATAACCCTTTTAGAAGTAGGAGAACGAGTATCAAATCTGCTGACTAATTGGTATTCTTTTATAGGAAAAGTCTAAAAGAAAAGTCTGAATTAAAATTAGCAACATACATAATCTCTAATTATCATGCTATACTCTTCAATAGGCTCAAGCTATATAAACCCAGACAGCAATATAAGGGTCGTGCAAGTATATTTCACTCCAACGTAATACGTACGAATGTCTTACTACATCATATTTCACGCATCGTGTATATATTTAATTAGTTTATTCCGTAATCTTTGAATCGATAGATTGAGGGTAAAAACAGCTATCATCTGTCAATGTGGCAATCACAAACATCACATAGACACGCACACACACACATCTACATTCATGAACTTATAGTGCATTGTATTATATTATCGTGGTTATAGAAACAGCAACACAAATTCAAATCCTCGATTGAGCTGCATTTTACATTATGCGAATACCTTTCGGAAATGTAAGTATCCAAGAATTCCCCCTCGGCCAGACTAGGTTCTTTAACTTTATATATGGCAACCAATCTAAGAGAAGAAAAATTCTGTATTCAAACTTGTTCAATTCTAATTAAAAACTGAATTTGTGTCCCATCCTGCTCGTTCAAGAGGTTGCTACATACATACATACATACATTATATATATATATATATATATATATATATATATATATATATATATATATATATAATGATGGTTAAATTTCAGTTCGGATTGAAGTTTGTATTGAATACTCTCTCGCATGGGGATTGACACCGTCATGTGTGATATCATTCTTTCTAATGGTTTACTCCTTTTACTCCTTATAATCATTTACTCCTTTTCGAGTTTTTGATACCAGCGTTAGCCGATGGTTTCACACTGGTTTTTGAACTACAGCAATTCTCTACAAGTCCAGAACGCTTCTTAGTATTCTAGCCGATCTATATAGTGCTCGAATAGTCTCCAATCATCCTCTTATTTCCAATGCCTTTTACCAATCCTTTGGTAACTTTCTTTTCGCCGCTTCCTTCAAGTTATACTCTGTGGTCAGTCGGGACAGCAAAAAACATAATTCAGCAAGATTTTATCTTATTTTATTTTATTTTTTCATTATTGTATTTGCGCAAATTTAGAAATAGAGACGTAAAATTAAAAAAGAAACAACATATATATATATATATATATATATATATATATATATATATATATATATATAGTATATATATATATGATTATACATTTAAATATGTGAATATCACACTATATATATATACACACATATATATATATATATATATATATATATATATATATATATATATAGTGTGTGATACTCACACATGTAAATGTATAATCATCATCATCATCATATATATGATAATATATAAAAATATAATAATAATATATAATAATAATCATCATCATCATCATATACATATATATATGTTTATCACACTATATATGTATATATATATATATATATATATATATATAGTGTGATACTCACACATGTTAATCTATAATCATCATCATCATCATCATCCAGCCGTTTGGACAGTATGGAGTTCACTCACAATCACTTTCCCATACACTGTCTCCCTCTCTATCTCTCTCTCTCTCTCTCTCTCTCTCTCTCTCTCGCTATTCATCCCGATCATCTATCGTGCTTGACAGGTCTTCTAGACAGCATCCATTGTCAGCAGAAAGTTGATGTATATATGTTCTTGCTGGTCTGCCATCACCAGCATGTCAATTATAATTTCGATATTTTTATTTTTTACAGTGGGTGAGAGACAGAAATACACACACATATAACTATATATCCAGACAAATTCCCTCCAACGATAACCATTATACCACATGCGCAACCATAATATATATATATATATATATATATATATATATATATATATATATATATATGCGCGTGTATGTGTATGTGTGTGCGTGTGTGTTTGCGTACGTCTACACATCTCTCTACGCTTAAAAATGTATTTATTTGTTCCTCCTCTTACATGAATATGAAAGGTCACACAAGATCAACTGACACTTTCAAAATAGGTTTGTAGTTCCTAGATATTCGCTGCAGGCATCAGGAAATACCATGATGCTCCCGTTCACGTTCAAAGGTGATGCACTATCTAGAACAGGTTTTCTCGCCTTTAGGTGAATCACACTTCGCAATTTTCATCCAAAGATTCTGAATGTAAATCTATTTCGAAGTGAAGTAGAATGTAAGAGCTATATGTATAAGCTTGGTCTCGTGTGTGTGACTGTCTCGTGTGTGTGTAGTGTGTAGGTGTGTGATTTTATTCATGTGTAGCTTTGTGTTTATGAATGTATGTGGGATTATAAATATCTGTTAATCTATAAATGCTTATTAAAAATAGACGGTCTTCTCTTGATTTGTTCTCAAAAAAAAAAAAAAAAGAATAAGCCTTCACTGAACTGAAAAGAAAAAAATCTGCCTCAAGTTAAAATCATATTGCCTAAGAGTAAAGCTTAGTATCTGTCTCAATGGAATCCATACAGTTTTATAAAAAAAAAATATCAGAGCTAAAAAAAAAAATACGCGGATCCTAACAGTTATTTTAAAATGTATGAATATTTGATATATATATATATATATATATATATATATATATATATATATATATATATATATATATATATATATATATATATCATTGTATATATATCATTGTATATATATATATGTACATAGATGAATTGAGGTCTCGGCAACCGTTTGAACGGATGTATGTAAACAATAGTAATTGTGATTCATAACCGTTTAAAATTTACTTCGTAGCTAATATCTCCTCGTGGCTGAATGATTAGAAACTTTGGCTTGGCGTTTGAGTCAACCGGGTTTCGATCCCAGCTACGGGAAGATACTGTCTAGCCACACTGATGAGTTCTGATAGAACGAAACAGATCTGTCTGTGGATGACTATTGAGAGTGTGATATATATATATATATATATATATATATATATATATAATGGATAAAGCATATGATTCTTTGATTTTCGAAGGACATTTATGATACTTTTAACTATAACCATTTTTATGGATATCTTATATCTTAAAGTCAAGTCACATTTCGTGTCTATATATATATATATATATATATTGTCATCCACAGACAGACTTTTTCGTTCTATCAGAACTCTTCGGTGTGGCTAGACACGTAGGACGCTCAAAGCCGGGATCGGAACCCATCCAACATTACGTTAGACTAAGTCTCAGACCGCTCGGCCAACAAGCGTACCACGTTGGCTAAGGAATTTTTAAAGGTATTTAAGTAGCAGCAGCAGCGTCCCTTTGTTTACATTTCATACCCTATCGGCTACCAGAGTGCTCAATTCTCCAAATTATTCCCTCACAAATAATGTATGTATATATATATATGTATACATACATATGCACACACACACACACACACGCACACACACACACACACACATATATATATATATATATATATATATATATATATATATATATATATAAATTATTTGTAAAGGGAATAATTTCGAGATACTATCTTTTTATAAGAGCCAGAGATCATTTAATTGCACACATTTAAATGTGTTCATGTAGTGCTATTCATCAATAATAATTCTAGTCAAAATGATTCATTCATCTGCACATTGTTAAATCGTTTATACATTGTTATCAAACACTAATAATTCAATTCAATTCAATTCGATATCAATCATTTACTTTTACGCTGTCAAAGGATAATAAAGGATTCACTTATTTTCTTTCACATATCGATGGCACCCCAACTAACACTCCAGTCAGGGTCGATCTCGGGGTAATGGCCATTTCTGGGTACTCCATATACCCCAATATCTAGAACTAGATACTCAAAAGAAGTCTAGTGTTATTACCAAGGCACTCGTTGGAAATCTTATCCCTCTGCAGAGATGCTTTTGGCATTTTCTTTAGCTCCATTCGATCCGATAAGAGCATTTATTTCATACCTTTGATGTTTGCTAATTTGCTCAAATCCTAAACCAAAGAAATTATTTACAAGCTCTCACCCTTCCTTTCTCCCCCCTCTCTCTCTCTCTCTCTCTTTAACACACACACACACACACACACACACTTTTTGTGTAGATTATTAGGGGTTTTGTGTGTGGTTTAATCATATCTAGTATTCCTATCTAATACAAAAAAGTAAAAAGTAAAGTTGTCGACAATGGTCAAGAGTGACCCCGAAGGCTCCTATTTTTAATAGCAACTACACCGGGGTGTAAGGGAGGGCGCTACTTATTTCGTTGGATTGCTCCACTTTACCCTTGATTTGTACCTTATAATGCTGAGTGTTAAGCAAGGAGGTATCAAACACCATTTTTTGAGTATGAATCTACCTGGAATCGAACGCCGGTTTTCCTGGCCATTGGTTAACAGTCACCCCACTAGGTCAATAGACCGGTCATTCTAAAAGATGTATTTGATTCATAAATTTGCCTGTGTCAAACAATAACACTCTGAGACAGAGACTGTCTCGGAGTAATTGAAATAAATGCAGTAACGACAATGAAACGGGGCCAAACCATCAAAAGCTGATAGTATTATAATCAGGAAAACTATTATTTTTTAGGCATAGGTTTTTTCTTTTTTGCAGAGAATGTTGTTAACGTATTTAAGGGCACGATACAGTTATCAAGTATGGACTTCTTTTAGTTAATTAAAAAGAAAACCTCCAAATACGAAGTAAGTAAGTATAGTTGGCGACCATAGTCGAGGGCGACCAGGAGGCTCCCTTTTCAATAGCTACTACTCCGTGGTGTAGGGGAGAGCGCTACTCCTTTCCTAGGATTGCTCCACTCTACCCTCGATACGTACTTTATATTGCTGAGTGTTAAGCAAGGAGGTATCAAGTATCATTTTTAAAGTCTTTGGTATGATGCGACCTGGGATTGAACTCAGGTCTCCTGGATCATTGGTGAACACTCTACCCACTGGACGAAAACCATAAATGCAGGAAAAGTTAGTCTCATAAATTTAAGAAATATCTCCTCGTACTACTTTTATCAATAAATTCTTCAGAAATACAATTTTTTTAATTAAATTTGTTATTAATAATTGATTTTAATAAAAGTATAAACATCACCAAGAAAAGAAAAAATCAATTTGACATTAGGTTGTGTTCAGATCACTAAAAAAAATAATATAGAAATATTTAATAAATCAAAGGCGTGTTATGGGTGATTCATTAAATTTATGTGTCTGAGAATTTCCTACATGCATTTGGGAAAGATAGAAATAATTTGATAAAGAAGATTGCTTGCAATTAATAAAGAAATATGCCTAAAAGAATTGGGGTTTTAATTTCGAATTTTTATCAATGAATTCCATAATTTGTCCTCAATATTAGATAATTCGAGAATCTGTTTCCTTGACATTCATTGGAATTTAAACCAAAATAATTTAAATAATTTAATCTACTTTGTTTAACTTATTTTTAAGAAACCAAAATATTCAGTTATCAAATTAAAAATGTCTTGCGTCAAATCTGTTATTAGCTTATTTACTGCTAAGTAAAAAACCTAAGTGAACTTTCTCTGGGTGTGATTATTCTATAATATTTGCAAAAAGTGGTTGATATTATATTCTATTCTGGTTGGAATTCAAGCTAACTTTTATGACTCGGCAACTTTTATTGACGTCAGTGCTGAATATAAACGAAGAATCAAGATCAAGTAAAAGAAAGAAAGAAAGAAAGAGGAGATAATGTAAGGCTAAGAAAGAAAGAAAGAAAGAAAGAAAGAAAGAAAGAAAGAAAGAAAGAGGAGATAACGAAAGAAAGAAAGAAAGAAAGAAAGACAGAAAGAAAGAAAGAAAATAGAGAAAGTAAGAAGAAAGAAAGAAAGAAAAACTTAGTGAGAGAGAAAGAGGAAGGGGAAATGCAAGGCTAAGAAAGAAAGAAAGAAAGAAAGAAAACGGAGGAGATAATGTAAGAATAAGAAAGAAAGAAAGAAAGAATGAAAGAAAGAAAGAGGAGGAGATAATGTAAGAAAGAAAGAAAGGAAGAAAGAAAGACTTACTGAGAGAGAAAGAGAAAGAAGGAGATAATGTAAGGCTAAGAAAGAAAGAAAGAAAGAAAGAAAGAAAGAAAGAAAGAAAGAAAGAAAAAAAGAAAGAAAAAACTTAGAGAGAAAGAGAAAGGAGATAATGTAAGGCTAAGAAAGAAAAAAAGAAAGAATAAAAGAAAGAAAGAAAGAAAGAAAGAAAGAAAGACTTAGTGAGAGAGAAAGAGATAGTGTAAGGCTAAAGAAAGAAAGAAAGAAAGAAAGAAAGAAAGAAAGAAAGATTTAGAGAAAGTAAGACCTCCGCTTTCCCCGAAAAAGAGTGTAAGGCGGTATCAGAAGAAGAAAGTAAGAAAAAGGAAAGCAGTTAGCTGAAAGAAAGAAAGAAAGAGTTGGAGCAAGAAAGAACCCCTCCTAAAAAACAAAGGTTGAAAGAAATAAAGAAAGAAGGAAAATATGGAGAAAACCCTTTTATCTCCCAGAAAACAATTAGTGTACTGACTAATCAGGAGAAGGAAATAAGAAAAAGAAGGGAAGGTAGAAGAAAGAAAGAATGAGAATTATAGAAAGAACGATAGAAAGAAATAAAGTAGGTGAATAAATAAATAAACGAATAAATAGTTAGAGTAAGTTAGAACTCCTTTCAATTGAAATAAAGGGTGGAAAGAGGTTCTTGAGAAGGAAAGAAAGAAAAAAAGGAGGGTAGAAGAAAGAAAGAAAGAAAGAAAGAAAGAGTTGAATGAGTAAGAACCCCACCTAAACGAAATAAAGGGGGAAAAGAGGTCAGATAGAAAGAAAGAATTAAGAAGGGAAGGTGAAGGAAGGAAGAAAAGACGAAAGAAAAAGGGAGAATCAAAAGAAAGAAAAGAAAGAAATGAATAAAGATAAAAATAATGAACGAAGCATAGAAAGAAAGAAAGAAAGAAAGAAAGAAAGAAAGAAAGAATTTGAAGAAGTATTGCTCCATATAATTATTCTTTGATTATTTTAAGTTGTGCAAGTTTTTTGTTTTTCTTTTCTTTTTTTTCTTTTGTTTTTTGCTGATAATGAATATGACATTTTAATTGTGTTGAACGGTACCAAGGATTTAATAACTCTTTCCTATCTCTTTAGCGCATCAAATGAAAAAAGGGGGAACTTTCTGTGTCTTTGTTTTTTAAGTATTCGTCCAGCGTTCGTCCGATAAGTCATCTTAGAAGCAACAAATGGTTTTCTTATTCGACATTTTCAAAGAATACTTTTTTAAAAGTGTCAAAAAGAAGTCTGTTGCTAACGGAAATCTGGTTTATTCATAATCTTTCTAAAACAGAATCTTGTGACTGATTTAGCCATGAATTTTTAAATTTGCTTAAAATCTCAGTCGATTCTGGAAGTACAGATTTATTTTAAACCAAAATGTCAAGGAAATTGCTCATTGTGTTGTCAGATAAATTTTGTTGATTTGCATTCTATGATAAATGGCTTATCAACTTTCGACGGGTATATAATGCCAAAGCCATTCTTTTAGAAGAAGAATAGTGAAATTATTTAACTCATAGCTGAGGGATAAATGGTTGATACCTTTCTCAAAGGTATTTGTTTGGTTTACTTTGGTTTCTTTGCTTAATGGCATATCAACCTTTGTAGGTTATTTAATGCCAATGCTATTCTCCTAGAAGAACAGTAGTGGTACTATTTAACTCATATCTGGGAGGATAAGGAGGTTCATACCTTTCCCAAAGGTATTTGCCCGAAATTGAACGTAATAGCACGACTGGAGTACGAACTCGCTTACTACGATTTCGCAGTCCATCTCTTTAACCATTACACCACGAGGATACCCCCAAAGATATTTGTCTAAAGGTTTATGTAATAGCTCGGTTGGAGTTCGAATCCACTTTCTGTTTGGCAGAAGAAAAGAAATTTAGTCGTTACGCCATGTCAGCTCCTTTCTAAATTTTTGGATATCCGTGTAGATAATTACTATACACCTTTTACCTGTTTCAGATGATATTTTTGTAGTTTCCATTGATAGAGGGCAACAGTTTTTAAGGGACTGCTTTGGTTTATTTGATAACGTCATATCAACTCTTTTATGGTTCATTCAATGTTCAAGATTTTAATCCCAACTATATTTTCAATTGTCAATTGTCTTTCTTTAAAGTCGCTCTTATATTAGCCAATAATCATCTGTTTATACAAACTAAAGTCATCAAGTTTCCTATCTAATAAAAATAAATTCCACATATTTGTATAGCTTCAAGTATTCCTATCAAATACTAAATAAAAGTAAGTAAAGTTGGCGACCGTTGTCAAAGACGACCAGAAGGCTCCCTTTTCAATGGCTACAACACCGATCTGTAGGGGAGGGCGCTACTCCTTTCCATGGATTGCTCCAATTTAACCTTGATAGTTACCTTATATTGATGAGCATTAAGCAAGGAGGTATCAAGTACCATTTTTAAAGTATTTGATATGAAGTCGACCTGGAATTGAACACCGGTCTCCAAGGCAATTGTCGTTTTGCACAATTATATGGTTTCGAGTATCTATTCCTATTTAAAAAAAAATCATTTATTAGCTCAATAATTGTCTCAAGTATTCTTATCCAATTGTAAAAATATTTCAACCAGATCAATTTGACCCATAGGAATAAAGAAAGTACTACCACTTAGGTTCAGGGTGGATCTGGAAGTAATGGCTATGAAGTTGTACTCCACACTCCATCAGATATCCAGAATTGGAACGACAACATCAGATGTAGTTTAGTGTAACCAGTGCATCCCTTTTTGAGGGGGTGGGGCTTACATAACTGCAAAGGATGTAGTCGTTGCGTTGGGAGCCTAAACACAGTGGTCACCATTGTCAGAGTATTTGTGGAACTTTCTCGTGTCATGAGTCCATTTTGGTTACATGAGAAAGTGAACCGGGGATTCAATCTCTATCACCAACAGGCCTTAAGAAGAGCAGATGTAGTGTTTCACTCTTCAGCGGTGGGCACAAGGGGTGTCTGTCTTATATATTCCAGTCCTGAGAAGTAAGTGGTTTTCACTTTTTTGCTCTATGGATTTTCTGATTGTTTCTTGAACGCACGTGACTCTTGTATAGCCTGGGGAGGAAACTGAGTTCCCTATTCATAGTGTGTACAATTTAAATATCTTATTTTATTAACTGCCTTGTTCTGTTTCCTTCTAAATATTGTGTTAGGTTACTCTCTTTTGGAATACCTTGTACAGTATAAGAAACCAGGTGTTACCTAAATTCTAACTCTTCGTTATTCAATGCCTCCAAACTGGGTAACATTTTTTTAAAAATTGTCAGTGGTGCATTTAGTAATGGTCGATATTGAATTTTAAATCAACCCTAAACTTGATAATCTACAGTTATGTGATTAATCTAACTTTTCCTGGCACAAGGCCAAACTGTTTGAGCTCTCGTGAAATTAGATCTCACTTTGTCTGCGGTAGTATTATGTTTGTGATATTGTGCAATTTTTTTTCGTTTTACATGAAACTTAATATTTTCCAGGCTTACCCCTTCTATTAATGCTATCCTAGATTTAACGAGATTTAAAAAAATAAATTTAAAAATAAAGATTGATCGACCAACTTTTATTCATTTATTTTTAAAAATATTTATTTCATTTCATTTTATTACTTTTCACTTGTGAGCTTAACGAATCGCAAATCTTCAAATGCTGGCGGTTCTAATTACCTCAATGAAATGAATGAAACGGAACGGATTGAATTCACCTTTTGGTCTGTGGAAATCAAAAGAAAACAAGGAAAGGTCAAAAGATCTCTGTTGATCCGGGATCAGAGAGAGAGAGAGAGAGAGAGACAGAGAGAGAGAGAGAGAAAACTGGCATCAGAAGAATGAAACATGAAATCAGTCTCCATCACTCAGATCAGACTATTGACCTTGTTTCTCATTAGCTCGTTTCTCATTCTTCCCCTTTCCTATCATTTCAATGCCCCGATGGTTTAACTCCATAAGAAATTACATATAATACTGAATTTTGTATGACAACAAATGCGTTCCTATTGTCTACACTTACTTTACACTGTCATATCAATCACGTGGATATTTGAATTATTTTTATACGAGAAAAATAAAATTTTAGATATAAATATCATAGTGTGAATAAAGTTCTTTTTAAATAATTTTATCCAGTAGACTGCTACAGATGTGTTTTTTCAGAAACAGTAAGTCTTGAAGAACAAGAAACAGTTTTATTTTTCTTTAAAAGGATGGTTATTGGTTTAAACTTGACAACAAATAACTTACATAATACTCCGAAAAATACTCACTTAGGTTTGGTTTCTTTGTTAACTTCATTAGTTATTTAAAGCCAAACCCAACCATAAAGAATGACATTAGTGGTTTGGTTTTGTTTAATTAGTGGTCGTGTCGATACTGCTGTATGGATGCACTACTTGGACGCTAACAAAACGGCTGGAGAAGAAGTTAAACGGCAATTACACAAGAATGTTGCGAGCAAGTCCTGGCGGCAACACCCCACAAAGCACCTGCCTCCCATCACGAAAGCTATCCAAGTTAGACGAACCAGACATGCAGGACACTGCTTGAGAAGCAGGGACGAGTAGTGTACTCCTATGGTCCCCCACATATGGCCGAGCAAAAGCAGGACGACCAGCTAGAACAGAGATGAACGATAGGGAAAAGTGGCGAGAGAGAGTCAGGTATATCCGTGCTAGCGGCACGACTTGATGATGATGATGATGATGATGGTACATCAACCATTGTAGGTTATTAATGTCAAATCCATTTTTATTCATATAAACAGTTCTATTTCAAATAATTCAGTTTTGTTTAAGTATAATTTTGTTTGCACACTGTTAAATGCCAAATAGTTCTATTTCAAGCAATACAGTTAAGCATTAGTACACTTTTTAGCTTTATTTGACCCATACATAGGACCCTATCAGATACAACCTCACCAGATTTGTGTGGACTAGGGAGTGATGGCAATAAAGGGGTTCTCTGCATTCCCCAAAGCTTCAGCATTGCTGAAGCCTACCATCAGATTATTTTTTTGTCAAATCCAGGATACTGTTATTTTTAATTCCGTTTCTGTTTATTATATTATTTGTATTTTTTCACTCTTTGATTTAAATATTTCTTCATTCTTATTCATCAACACAGTCATTAATTAAGACATGATGTTTGCTTTTCTCTATTTTATTTAACGTTTTTGAATCCATCGACCTTGTTCAACTTTTGTTGACTGATAGACTGCCTTCGCGCTGATCTGCCTATTCAGTTTTCTGCCTCATCCATTTACTCTTCAGTTGATCACCCCCAATGAGAGTCCAGGATATGACACTAAACAATCTGATGGTGAGGTTCCTGTGCTGCTAGAGCTTTGGACAATAAGAAGCACCCCTTCATTGCCACTGCTCCCAGGTTCACACTGTCCCGAAATAGTAGCACCAAATAGGTCCCTATCTATGGGTTAAATAGAACTAACAGCATATTTATGGTAAACTGAATTGTTTAAATTAGAACTGTTAGACTAAACTGAATAGCTTGAAATAGAAAGGTTTTTCACAATTAAATTGTACTTACATTTAAACTTCTTGTTTATGCTAAATTCAACTGTTTAAAATCGAACTGTTTTTGACATTAAAACTCTACTTACACTAAACTGATTTGTTTAATATAGAACTGTTTTTGACATTTAACTATGTGTTAACAGAATCTGTAGTTATACTAGAATAAATTAGCTGAATTAGAACTGTTTGAATAAACTGAATAACTTGAAATAGAAATGTTTTTTTACATATAAACTGTGCATTCATAGGGGTTTGAATTGTTTGAAATAGAACTATTTACATAAAAATAAGTTTTACGTTTAATAACCTACAAAGGTTGACATGCCATAAATCCACAAACCAACCAACCACCCAAACATAAATTGATCACATCTGCATTTATTTGCATTGTTGTATACATGCACTTTTGGGATTATACACGGCGTCCCCCAGCCGGGATAAGGTTATCCGTTTTTATCACAAATTCCCCAATAATATTATGTCTGATTTTCTTGGACGGTTTTCTGTTTCGGTTTCTTTGTTTAATGGCATATCAACCTTTGTAGGTTATTTAATGCCAAAGCTATTCTCCTAGAAGAACAGTAGTGGTACTATTTAACCCATAGCTGGGAGGATAAGGAGGTTCGTACCTTTCCCAAGCATATTTGCCCTGGCCCAGCGGTTAGAGTGTTCGCCAATGGCCCGGGAGACCTGGGTTCAATCCCAGGTCGAGTCATACCAAAGACTTTAAAAATGGAACTTGATAGCACCTTGCTTAACACTCAGCATTATAAGGTACGGTTCAAGGGTAAAGTGGAGCAATCCAGGGAATGGAGTAGCGCCCTCCCCTACACCTTGGTGTAGTAGCTATCGAAAAGGGAGCCTTCGGGTCACCCTCGACTATAGTCGCTAACTTTACTTACTTAACGTAATAGCGCGCCTGGAGTACGAACTCGCGTACTACGATTCCGCAGTCCATCGCTTTAACCATTACACCACGAGGACACCCCCGGGTTCTGGTTCGTACATATACCATTTAGTAGTACGGTCCAATTTTAATCTTTTACACAGTTCTCAGTAGATCACCTTTCTCACCCTGACATGTCTTCCTTTGTACATCTTTTTTGGGGCTTGTTGGGTGAATTTACTTATTTTGTGATTAACCTCTTAATCTGATTCCTCATAATCGATACTTGCTATCATCGATTTTCGCTTTGATAGGATCGGATTTATAGCATTATTCTATGCTGTTATTGAAAGAGATACAGATTCTCTCTTAAAGTTTCCTTTTCTTTACCATGCCCAGGCCATTCTGGGTGCAATTCCACCAGTTTGTCTTTTATTTTTCATTCAGTTCTTTGTAAGTTTTTGTCGCTTTCCTTTGTGATCTTATGTTGCCATCACTCTTACTGACAGCGGTAATTAGTCTTTCCTTGCTATTTTAGTGCATAATCCCCAAGTCCTTGAAAAGTTGCTTACTATTATTACTATATTATATTATATTATATCACAGGGCTATTGCCCTAATAAGTAGAGTGTTCGCCAATGGTCCGGGAGACGGAGTTTCAATCACAGGTCGAGTCATACCAAAGACTAAAAAGATGGTACTTGATGCTACCTTGCTAAGCACTCACCACTATAAAATGAGGATCAAGGGTAAAGTGGAGCAATCCTGGGAATGGAGTTGCCCCCTCCCCTACACTTCGGTGTTGTAGCTATTGAAAAGGGAGCCTTCAGGTCGCCAACAGTACTTTTATTTATATTATATTATAATTATATCGTTTTTATTATTATAATTATATCATATATTTTGTGGGTTTTTCATACAAGCGTTAGCTCAGGGTTTTCCCCTGGCGTTTGAGTGGCGGGGAGTCTCTTCGAGTCTCGAGTACTCTTCTCAATATTCTGGTTGATTGTAATAATGATGTAGTGTGGATAGTCTCCACTTGTTCTCTGATTTTCAAGTCATCCAGTCCTTTACGATTACAATTGTTAATACCGTCACCATCATGTTGCATAGCCTTTTTAGTTCTCTGGTAAGTTCTTGGTACTCATTTCTCTCCAGCGTTAGCTGATGGTTTTCCACAGGGGCCTGAGTGAAAGCAAGTCTCCTCAAGTCTACAGGACTCTTCTTAATATTGTGGCTGATCTCAACAATGCTATAATTTAGATGGTGTCCACTCATCCTCTTATTTCCAAGTCCTCCGGTTTCTGTATCAATATTTTCTTGACCGTGCAAAGAGTACTAATTACAAATGGTATCACCGTCACTTTCATGTCCCATAATTTTTTCAGTTCTTTAGTAAGGTCTTGGTATTTATCTCTCTTTTCGCTTTCTTTCAGTTTTACTCCGTGATCAACTGGAAAGACAAAGTCAACTTTTCAGCAGGTTCTCTTTTTTAAACTTCTCTAGGTCTGGTCGTCTGACTGGGATTAGATGATCTACTTGAATCTCAAAATCCCGGGCAATTTAGTGCGTCTCATTTTCCAGGACGGATTCTGGGATGTACATATATTATTTGTTCATGTGGTCAAATCTAAACTGCTTGCACTATCCAAGTGGATCACCTTGTCCTCCCGGTCAGGTCTCTTTGTGCTAATTTACATCATTCGCTTATTATGTGATTGATCGTTTCCTCTCTATCACACATAATCTACATCTGCGATATTGTTGCGTCTTGTCTACTACTATTATAATTATTATTGATGCTATTGCTGTTGTTATTATCAATATTTTATTAAACCTTGCTAGTTTTTTCACACAAGCGTTAACAAGTGGTGTGTCACTGGTTTCTGAGTGATAACAATGCTTTTCGGTTTCTTATGAATATTATCATGTTCACAAAGCCCTCCGCTCAGGCAGGATATGACACGAGGAGTTTAACAGTTTTGAATTCAGAATTTTCTTTCTCCTAGACTAGTTGCCTCACCAAGGCTGAAGAACCTAGCCTGCCCTACTATTTACCCATAGCTGGAGGGAAAAATAATAGGATTCATACCTTTCCCAAGGGTATTAGTGCTATGTGAAATCCAATCAGTCTAGTTCAGTACTTGAACTCGTGTCACCGTGTCCATTTCCGACGACGATAATCATTACACCACGGGCACCTCCAACTCTTATGAGTATTATAGTCGATCTTCATATTGTTGTAGTCTAGATAGTCACGATTCTTCATTTGGTTTCCATTTCTTCCATTTTTTAAGCCTTTGGAAACTGTTATAAGCGCAGTAACTACAATTCACATTGCAGGTACTTTCATGTTCTACAGCTGTTTTTCTTTTCTAGTAAGGTTCAATTATTTGTCAGTCTTTTTTACGCTTTTTAATTTTTAATTATGTTCTCCGCTGTAACGGCTTAGTCCACCAAATGGTAAATTATTGTTTTTTTTATTTTTTTATTTTTTGGTTAATTAAGTATAGGTCTTCTAGTCTGGATGAGGCGATCTATTTGTATCCCATAATACCATGAAATATATATATAACTTATTTTCTTGAAAAGAATAGAGTTTGTGTATATACTATTTGATTGTATGATAAAATTTAAATCAGTTGCATAATTCCCAATGTTTAACCTTTCACCCCACTCAGTCGTACCTTGATGTGTACTCTTTGTGTATGCTTATTATGTAAAAAGGAGGTGCCCGTGGTGTAATAGTTATCGTCGTAGGAAATGGATACGGCAACACGAGTTCAAATTCTGGACGAGACTTATAGCATTTCACATAACACTAATACCCTTAGGAAAGGTATGAATCCAATTATTCTCCCTCCAGCTATGGGGAAATAGTAGGGCAGACTGGGTTCTTCAGCCTTCGTGAGGCAACTAGTCTAGAAGACGGGAAACTTGGAATTCAAACTTGTTTAACTTCGCTTAAAAACTGACCTTGTGTCATATCCTGCCCGAGCGGAGGGGTTGGTAAATAGGATTATGTAATAAACTGTTTCAGCTCTGTCTCAACATCAACTACACTTACTATCCAGTAGCATATTATTATTATTATTATTATTATTATTATTATTATTATTATTATTACTTTTACTCATTAAGAGTTTTTCATATCAACGTTAGCTAATGGTCTTTCCCTTGAGATTGAGTGACAGCAAGTCTCATCAAGTCTCCAGGACTCTTCTCAGTATTCTGTTTGATCTCAATAATGCATTAGTTTGGATGGTCTCCATTCGTCCTCTAATTTCCAAGTCATCTAGTCCTTGTATCAATCCTTTTGGCACTGTACCATGTGCATCAGTTACAATTGGTATTATTATTATTATTATCATCTCCTTTCGTTTTATTAAAAAATTATGAACCCTTTTCTCTTGTCTTTGCCTCATGTTTATTTCTTTTTCTTTTTTTAAATCTAAAAGTGCTGCACATTCCATAACTGTTCTATTACAAAATCTTTTATGCCAAAACCATAAAAGCTTATTCGTCCTTACCATTATTTTCTCACTACTGGCACCGATGTGAATGCCAGCACTACCTTTGCACCAATTTTTCCACCTCCTCTTAGACATTCCCAATCTAGGAAAAAAATAGCAAAAAAAAAAAAAAAGAAGTAATAGAAAAAAAGAAAAGAATAAGAAAATAAAACCAGCCAGCTCCTCCTCCACCTTTTCCTCTTCTTCTTGCCAACTTCATCTTTTTTATTTCATCCTTTCTCCATGACAACTACTATTACAACAACTACTATTACCACCGCCACCGCAGCCGCTTCCGCCACCCCCGCCATCATCTCGACACTGTTGTTGTTTTTGAGCGGAACAGGCCGACCCATCGGTCGGGTCAGATTGACAAAGACAGAAACGGTACAAAAAATCAGACTATATCAATAATAACAACGAGAAAGAAAGAAAGAAAGAAAGAAAGAAAGAAAGAAAGAAAAATTAGTTGTTTTTTTTTTCTTTCTTCAAATTTCTTGTTCATTGCAAATCTTTTCAAAGCTAGTTCTTTACTTGTTCAATATAAAAAAGAAAATGAAAGTCAGAAAGAATAACAAAATGAAAAATAGCTTTTTGAAGTTTGGGTTTATTTTATTCGTTGATCTTAAGGATTTAACGAAAACATAAAAAAATAAAACAAGAAAGAGTCAGTAAGGAAAGGCAGAGAAGAGAAAGAAAGGCAGTAGATAAAATGGAAAAATGAAGAAAGAAAACAAAACGAAAGAAAAAAGAAAAAAAGATAGAAAAAGTAAAGGCATTGTAGAAAGGGAAACATAAAAAAAATAAGGGCCCAGAAAATAATCAAGAAAAATGAATGGAAAAAAAAAGAAAGAATAAAGAAAGAAAGAAAGAAAGAAAGAAAGAAACGTTAAACGCATTGTACAAATAATATATAATTTATTTCATTTTTTATTCTTTTTATTGTCTTACTTTTTCGGTTAGAATAAAAAAGACATAAAATAATGAATGATCAAATGAATGAAACACTGAATAAGTGAAGGAAAGAAAATAAAATGAAAAACGCAACCAAAGAAAGAAAGAAAAAGAAATGGTGAAAAGAGAAAAATAAAGAATAGAAAATAAGAAAGATAAAAATGAATAACTGTATGAATGTAACAGCCAATACAGTGAAAGAAAGAAAGAAAGAAAGAAAGAAAGAAAGAAAGAAAGAAAGAAAGGGTATATTTATTATAAAAAGAGAAAAAGAAAGAAGAGAAGAAAGAATGAAAAGAATGAATAACTGTATGAATGTAACATCCAACAGAAAGAAAGAAAGAAAGAAAGAAAGAAAGGGTAAATGTATTATGAAAAGAGAAAAGGAAATAATAGAAAAAGGAAAGAAAAGAATGAATGATTGTATGATTATAACATCCATTTTAGTGAAACAAAGAAAGAAAGAAAGAAAGAAAGAAAGAAAGAAAGAAAGAGTAAATATTTTTTTAACAAAAGAAAAAGAATAGAAAAACGAAAGAAAAGAATCAATAACAGTATGAATGCAACAGCCAATAGAAAGAAAGAAAGAAAGAAAGAAAGAAAGAAAGAAAGAAAGAAACGCTAAATGTATTGAAAGAGATAAAGAAAGAATAGATAAAGAAAGAAAAAAAAACGATTGACTATATGATTATTACAGCGAATATAGTGAAAGAAAGAAAGAAAGAAAGATTGAATGAAATTCTAGATACAAAGAAAGCTTTCTTTTTTCGGAGAAAATAAAATGCTAATAGAAGAAAGAACGTGGGTGAGGATTGAACTTGATTTATTTTATGGGGAGGTGAATTGTTGGTGGGTGATTGCTTTGCTATAAAATCTTCTGAACGACAGAAAAGAAAAAGCAGTGAGAGGAATTTGTCGCGATGTTTTGTTGCAATTGGAGAGAAAAGGAAGTGGGAGGGGAAAATGAGAGAGAGAAGGAGGGATGGAGGTCGGCTCCAGTGGTGTGCGGGGGTAAAGGAAGGCTAAATGAAAGTGAACGCACGGTGGAGTGTCACGTGAGGGTGGTGGTTACATCATAGGGTGGGATAGGCGGAAAAGGTGAATTGGCAGGAGGTGATTATAACATATTGAATTGTTTGTTAAGAGAAGGAAGTAGTAACTGTATGAATGGGGGGAAAGATACGAGATAATATGAGAGACAGAGAGAGACATAGAGAGAGAAAGAGTTAAAAAAGGAAAGGTAAGAGATAGAGAAAGAGATAAAGTATATGAGAGAGAGATCGAGATCGAAAGACTAATGATAACGTCAAGCAAAGAGAGAGAAAGAGAGAGAGAGAGAGAAAGAGAGTAAGCTAGAGAGGGTGAAAGAAAGTAAGAAAGAAAGAAAGAAAGAAAGAAAGAGAGAAAGAAAGAAAGAATTTCGTCGAGACAGAGATAGAGAGATAGTGAGGAAAGGTGAAAGAGAGGAAGGGTTTGGTCATGAGAGAGAGAGACAGAGACTGCGATAGAAGGACAAATGATTACATCGAGAATATAAATGGTGAGAGAGAGAGAGAGAGAGAGGGGGGGAGGGTAAGGAATGGTAAGAAAAAGAGAAGACGGATATGATGATGAGAAAG
>OY757933.1:67803787-67835424 GCA_963585895.1 Sepioteuthis lessoniana | reverse complement strand
AGAAGATCGTTTCACAAAGTATTACAAGAGATTACATTTTTATTAAGCACTCATAAGGTATGGCCTTACACCAGACTTGTACACCTAATAACTGTCAATGACCTTTATTGGTGCTCAAATATCCTCCTAACTCCAATGATTACAAATCCAGTTGGTTTCAAAGGCTCCATTTTGCTGGTGATTAAATTTAGCACAACAAAAACTTGCACTTCAGATTTTGCCCTCATCTTCCTCTCCTGTAATAAGCAACGGTTATTATTCATTTCTTAAGTATAGATTGGCACAAGGTCAGAACTGATGGATGCTCTTTGAAAATCAAAACTCATTATCCATAGTCAGCTAGCTTAGCTTGCTAAGCATTACTCAAAGTGGGACGCCAAATTTATGATTTGTGAATATCAAGAGAAACACAAGAGGAAAATTTAGGGGGGGAAAAAGTCAGTAGAAAAATGCTAACATTAATCGAAAAATATAAGGAAAAATATACCGAGATAAAAAGAAGGAAAAAAGAAAAAGATGAAAAACATAATATTAAGAAAGAAAGAAAGAAAGAATGGAATAAGAATTTTCTAACTGAAATTTAAGGACTCAATATCAAGCGATAAGTGAAAAGAAAATGAAAAATTAAAGATAAGAGAAAAAGCAAAGAAAGAAAGGAAGAAGGAAAGAAAGAAGGAAAGAAAGAAGGAAAGAAAGAATCTGAAGATAAGGGAGGTGAGAAAGAAAAAAATATAGAAGAAATATATTTAAGCGGGGTAAAAGGAAAATTAAGTGAAAAAGAAAGAAAGAAAGAAAGAAAGAAAGAAAGAAAGAAAGAAAGAAAGAATCTGAAAATAACGGAGGTGAGAAAGAAGAAATATAGAAGAAGAAATATATTTAAGCGGGGTAAAAGGAAAATCAACTGAAAAAGAAAGAAAGAAAGAAAGAAAGAAAGAAGTGAAAAAAGATTGTTATATAACGCATCGAAAGAAGAAAACGTAAAGAAATTTTAAAAAGAAAATTGTAAACAAGAAAAGAAAAAAAAACTCTCTTAAAGAAAATGGTTTTAGAAGAAAGAAAGAAAGAAAGAAAGAAAGAAAGAAAGAATATGAGGAAAAAGAAAATTACTGAGATATCAATACTAAGATGAAAGAAAGAAAGAAAGAAAGAAAGAAAACGTATAAAAACTAGCAAAAAAGAAGTAAAAGACCAAAAGAAGAACGTAAAGAAAGAAATTAAGATAGAAAGAAAGAAAATGAAAAAAATTCCCCGTAAAATAACAAAAATGTGTAGAAATAAGAAAAAACGAAAAAAATTATTTAAAAAAAAACAGAAAAAAACATGAAAACAATAAAAGTAAATGAAAGAAAAACAGTCAAATATATTTGAAAAAATATCGAACAAAATTGAAACAAAAATTTCTTTTAGTGAATTACTCAAATGCCTGAGAAAAATGGCGGATACCAAAACCAAAAAACGAAAAAAAAAAAAGAAAAGAAAAAAAGACAATAAAAAGTGAAAAACTTTTAATTTATAAAAAAAATAATGATGAAAAAATTTTAAAATAACCAAAAAAGCAATTGACAATGATAAAACTAAAAAGAAAAATAAGAAAAATATAGAAAGAAAGAAAGATGAAATGTATGAAAGAAAAAAATGTGTAACTTATTGGTTTAAGGGAGAGACAGAGGAAAGTAGGGGAGCCTAAAGAGAGAAAAACAGAAAGAACGAAAGCTGCCGGAAAATGGAAAAATTGTAGGTAAAAAAATAGCTTGCTGAGAAAGGGTGTAATTGTAGTAAGAAGAAGATAGATTGCAGAATTGATGTGATGGAATGAGTAAGGAAAAGAGTGAATTAACGACTGTGCAAGCGAATAAGTGAATGAATAAAAGATGCACCAGATAAGAAAGGATTGGGCTGCCCATCCTAAAGGGAGGTAATTTCCCCTGTCCATTCAATAAGATCGGGATGCAATCTCTGTGAGAAACCGTAGAACTTCCTCGTCTATTTCGATTAGAATAGCGAACTCAGCTAACCTATCATTACGACAGTAGAGCAGCCATTTTGTTCAGCTTTCTTTGTGCGAGTCTTTTGAGGCTCATTTTCCTTCCATCGTTCTTACGTTTTCTTTCTTTCCTTTTCTTTCATCCATTTTTTTTTTCTCTCATTAATTCATTCTTTCTTTCTTTCTTTTTGAAGTGTGACTTTTTTTTCATCTTTCTTTTTGTTCATTTCCCTTAAACCTTTCTGTGTTTCTTACTTTCCGCTTTTTCTCTGTCTATGTTTAAAGGCATATCAAGCTCCATGGGTTATTTAATGCCAAAGCCATCCTTAGTGGTGGTACTATTTAATCCATAGTTCGAGAGAAAAGGCGTCCTTTCTTATCCTAAAAGTCCAAAAATGAACGTAATTGAGCGACAAGTGTTCGAACTCAGTTACTATGGTATCACAATCCAACATGTGAACCAGTACCCAATGAGATATCCCTTTATCCTTTTAATACAAAAGTGCCTTTCCGCTCTAAGATCCTTCACTTAACTTTGTGTTCTTTCTTTCTTCCTTTCTTTCTTTCTGTCGTTTACTCTATATATTTAATCTTGACTTTCTTTTTGTTCCATCAATCAATTCCTTTCTTTCTTTCTTTTTTTTTCTTACTGCGACCATTCTTTTCCCCACTCAAACATTCTTTCTTTCTTTCTTTTTTCTTTCTTTCTTTCTTCTTTTTCTTCTTTCGAACGATTAAAGAATCCTTTTCTTTCTTCCTTCCTTTCTTTCTTTCTTTCTTTCTTTCTTTCTTTCTTTCTTTCTTTTATGCATTCGTTCGTTTTTCTTGCTTCAAGCATTCTTTTCATTTGTCTTTTTCTTTTTTTCATTCAAATACTTTGTTTTTCTTTCTTTCTTTCTTTCTTTCTTTCTTTCTTTCTTTCTAACGATGAAAGAATCATTTTCTTTCTTTCTTTCTGTTTTCTTTCTTTCTTTCTTTCTTTCTTTCTTTCTTTCTTTCTTTTAACTATTAAAGAATCCTTTTCTTTCTTTCTTTATTTTTTCTAACGATTAAAGTATCTTTTTCTCTCTTTCTTTCTTTCTTTCTTTTTCCTTTCTTTCTTTTTTCTTTCTTTTATGCATTCGTTCGTTTTTCTTGCTTCAAGCATTCTTTTCATTTCGTCTTTTTCTTTTGTCGGTGAAATACTTTCTTTCTTTTTTCTTCTCTTTCTTTCTTTCTTTCTTTCTTTTTTCTAACGATTAAAGAATCCTTTTCTTTCTTTCTTTCTTTCTTTCTTTCTTTGACTTTCTTTTTTTCTTTTTGTCTTTTTTTCTGTCTTTCTTTGACATCCTTTTTCTTTCCTTTTGTCCTTCTTTCTTTATTTATTTGTTTCTTTCTTTGACATTCTTTTTTTTCTTTTTGTCTTTCTTTCTTTTCATCCTATGTACCATTCTCTTTATATTCTGTCTCTTGCAGCCTGATTTTCGTTTCAATCCAGTTTTAATTTCCATTCTTTCTCCTTTGCATTTTCTTTTAGTCATTCAGAACAACACGCCATGAAGTAATTTTTAGCAAGCTGGTCACGTAGATCATTACAAACGAGCAGTAAATTTGATCCTTTCGAAGTCTTTCAAACATTTATTTTATTTCTCTTTTTTTTTCTGCTTCTTTTAGCGTGTCTCTCCTTCTCGCTTTCCTTTCTACAAAACCTTTTCTTCTCATCTTTTCTTCCATGGCTTTATTTTTCGGTTTCTTTCTATTCAAATTCAATGGTTGAAAAATATTACTACATTTAAGAAATAAACTTAATTCTTTTTTTAAATTAAAAGAAAAGACTACTAACACTACTAATGCTAATAATAATAGTAATGATAATAATGATAATAATGCTGCAAAGGAATAAATACTTGGGCTGTGCCCCTAGTCAGATATTCGCGACCCTTTTTCAAGAGGATCAGAGACGAGCTTAAACAAATGGACCAAAGAAAAAGAAAACTAATGACTATGCATAAGGCATTACACCCCAGAGACGACGTTGACAGACTATATGAATCTAGAAAAGAGGGTGAAAGAGGACTTGCCAGCATCGAACACAGTGGACGCATCGATACAACGGCTCAAAGACTACATAGAAAAACACGATCCGAGGACTAAATACAGCCATCAGAAACGATACGGAGAACACGATAGACGAAAGAATGACAACAACTAGGAAACAAAAATGGGAGGGAAAACAACTCTATGGCCGCTTTAAACGTCTAGTAAACGATATCTCACACCTGAAAAACTTGGACCTGGCTAAGAAAAGGAAACCTTAAGACAGAAACGGAATCCCTATTAATAGCAGCACAGGACAACGCCATAAGAACCAATCATATCAAACCGAGAATAGATAAGACGCAACAAAACAGTAAATGTGGGCTATGCGGTGACAGAGACGAAACGATCAATCACATAATAAGGGAATGCAGCAAATTAGCAAAGAAAGAGTATAAGACGAGACACAAATGAGTCGGCAAGGTGATCCACTTGGAAATTGGCAGGAAATTTCAATTCGACCATACAAACAAATGGTATATGCATAACCTAGCACCTGTCCTAGAAAATGACTCGCATAAAGTCCTATGTGACTTTAATATACAAACGGATCACCTAATCCTGGCCAGAAGACCAGACCTCATAATAATCAAGAAAAAAAGACAATCTGCAAAATTGTCGACTTTGTTGTCCTGGCGGACCCCAGAATAAATCTGAAGGAAAATGAAAAGAAAGATAAGTACCTCGACCTTGCTTGAGAATGGAAAAAGATGTGGAACATGAAAGTAACGATTGTGCCAATTGTGATTGGTGAGTTAGGCACAATAACTAAAGGATTATTAAAAGGCCTAGAGGATTTGGAATTTGGCGGACGGGTAGAGACTATCTGAACGACAGTATTACTAAGAACGGCCAGAATACTGAGATTAGTCCTGAAGACTTGAGGAAACTTGCTGCATTCAAACTCGAGTGAAAAACCATCAGCTAAGACTGATGTGAAAAACTCTAAAGGAGTAAATAATAATAAAAAAGATCATACGAACAAATGGTATATGCACAACCCAGCACCTATCCTAGAAATAACACACATAAACCCCTATGAAACTTTGACATACACACGGATCACCTAATCTCGGACAGAAGGCCAGACCTAATAAGAATCAACAAAAAAAGAGAACTAGCAAAATTGTGGACTTTGCTGTCCCGGCTGATCATAGAATAGAACTGAAAGAATGTAAAAAGAACGATAAGTACCACGACCCTGCTAGGGAATTGAAAAAACTATGGAACATGCAGGTGACGATTATACCAATTGTAGTTGGTGCATTTGGAAAAGTAAGTAAAAGAATTACTAAAGGAACTGGAGGACTTGGAAGTTGGCGGACGAGTGGAGACCATCCAAACTACTACATTATTGGGAATACTGACAAAATCCTGGAGACTTGCTGTCACACAGACTCCAGTGAAAAACCATCAGCAAACGCTAAAGTGAAAAACTCTAATGAGTAAATAATAACTCGAAGACTACATCGAAAAACACGGAAGAGGACTGATTACGGCCATCAGAAACAATACTGACATGATAGATAACAGAATGACAAAAATTCGGAAACAAAAACGGGATGGAAAACAACTCCATGGGCGTTTTAAACGATTAATAAACAACATCTTACACGACAAAACCTGGACATGGCTAAGAAAAGGAAACTTTACGAGAGAAACATAATCTCTCCAAATGCCAGCACAAAACAGCGTCATGAGAACCAATCGTATCAAGGCGAGGATATTTAAGACGCAACAAAATAGCAAATGTAGACTATGTAGTGACAGAGATGAAACCATAAATCACATAATAAGCGAATGCAGCAAATTGGCACTGAAAGAGTACAAGGCTAGACACGACTGGGTGGGCAAGGTGATCAACGAGGAAATGTGCAAGAAATTTAAATTTGACCATGCCAAGAAATGGTATATGCACAACCCAGCACCTAGAAAATGACACGCACAAACTCCTATGGGATTTTAATATACGAATGGATCACCGAATGTCGGCCAGAAGACCAGACCTTATAATAATCAACAAGTTGGCGGCCGAGTGGAGACCATCTCAAAAACAGCATTATTGAAAACGGCCAGGATACTGAGAAGTGTCCTGGAGACTTGAGGAGACTTGCTGTCACTCAGTCTCCAGTGAAAGACCATCAGCTTACGCTGATGTGAAAATGTCTAATGAGTAAATAGGTTATGTGGTGATAGAGACAAAATGATTAATCACATATTAAGCAAATGGAGAAAATTAGCACAAAAGAATATATGCCTAAACACGATTGTGTGGGCAAAGTGATCCATTGGGAATTGTGCAAGAAGTTTATATTTGAATAAACAAACCCAGAACCCGACCTAGAAAATGAGATGCACAAAATAATCTTGGACTTTGATAAACAAACGGGTCAGCAAATCTCGACCAAACTACCAGACCTTGTGATAGTCAACAAAGAAGAGGAGAAACAACCGAATAGTGAACTTTGCCATATCAGTTGACCACATGGTAAAAGTGAAGGAAGGCGAAATATGTGGTAAATGCAAGGATCTTGCTAGAGAACTGAAAAAAAACTATGGAACACGAAAGTGACGGTGATACCAGTTGTAACTGGTGCGCTCGGTACAGCCACCAAAGAATTGGTACCGAGACTGGAGGAAGAGAGAGTGAGAGGAAGGGAGAGAGAGAGAGAGAGGTACGTAGGCCTTGCCAGAGAACTGAAAAAATATGGAACATGAAAGTGACGGTACAGTTACCAAAGATTGGTACAGAGACTGGAGGTTTTGGAAATAAGAGGACGAGCTAAAACCACTCAAACTACAGCATTGATGAGATTGGCCACAATACTAAGAAGCGTCCAGGAGATTTTCTGTGACTTAAACTCCAGTGGAAAACTATCAGCTAACGCAGGTGTGAAAAACTCTCTAAAGAGTCAAATAATAATAGCTCCTTCAAACGACAAATTCGGGAAATTGCACACGACCTACACATGGCTAAGAAACTTTTAAAAGTCAAATATAACCATCCTTATAGCAGTACTGAACGACGCCATGCGGACCAATAATACTAAAATTGAAAACACAGAATTGAATAGCAATATTTGGTGATGTGGAGACAGAAATAAAATGGTCATTCATGTAATAACTGAATGCAGTAAATTAGTCCCAAAAAATACCAGACAAGAAATAATAACATTGGAGAGCTGGTACACAAGGAATGGTACAAGATATATAATTTTGAACATAAAAACAAACAGTATGTGCACAAATCAGAAAAATGAAAAGATGAACTTCTCTGGGTAAATGAGATATTAACAGATCCTCTGTTGCATATTGACCCTCGGCCGCGCTGTCAATTAAGAGATGCACCTGTGTAAATAACTGGTGCATCCGGTCGAAGATATGAAGATATAACCTTGACCGTGGATGGGTTGAATTCGGTGCAATTGTGACGCCCACGGGAAGCAGGTGGAAGTCAAATAATTATATAACCCGGTGCCACGGAGAGTTGGAGTCAGTTGCAGTTGAAGTTCGAGTTGCAGTTCGAGGCAGTGAGAACCAGCTCCCAGTAGAGGGCTGGGCCCTCAGGACATCGGTTGAGCAACCAGCAGAATGAGAAGTAAGTGCTGCTAAAGACAGAGGAATTTGGGGTCAATATGTTGCAGTCTGTTCAGTCTCTAACTCACCTCTCACACACAACCCTTTCGCAACCTTTTCGTAACACTTTCCCAACCATTTCGAATAAAGTGTGAGAGGTATATTTTTCTAAAGAAGTGTGTTCGTTCGTCATTATTGTTGATTATATTTCCATAATGGATATGTATACGTATAGCAGTATCACGGCTATGCAACACCTCCATCCCCAGCCACAAGCATAGACCTGGTGTTTATTAACAAAAACAAAAAAATTGCCATCATGAGGATTTTTTCTTTCCAGCCAACTATAGAGTGTAAATAAAAGAAAGCAAAAAGGTACATAAACTTTTGAACATGAAGAGACGGTGATACCAAATGTAGTTGAAGTACTAGGAACATAAAAGTTACAAAAAACTGGAGGAATTGGATATCTGAAAAAGAATGGAGACGTCCACAGCAACCATTGTTGAGATCGGCCAGAATATTTAAAAGAGCCCTGGAGACCTGAAAAGACTTGGTGTCATTCAGATTTCAGTTAAATATCACCAGTTACTGCTGGCGTAAAAAACTCACAGGGAGTGAAATAGTAAAAAGGAAAAAAAAATGTGAAACATGAAGGTGACGGTAATACTAATAGTATTTGGTGTACTGTTACCAAAGAATTGATAAAGGGACAGGAGGAATTGGAAATAAGAGGACTTGTGGCAACCACCTAAATGAAAACATTAGAAAGTTCAGCCAGAATACCAAGAGGAGTCTCGGAGACTCGAAGAGACCTGCTCTCATTCAAACTTCAGTGAAAAAACATCAACTCAAACTGGTGTGAAAAATTCTAATAATAATAATAATTATGATAATTACGATGCATAAGGCTTTATGTTCGAGAGCTGATACAAACAGACCATATGTGTCAATAAAAGGAGGAAGAGGACTCACAACCATTGAAGATAGCGTCGATGTATCAGTACAATGATTCGACGACTATATAAAAAAGATCAAAGAAAGACTATGATCGTTTTTTGATTACAGTGACCAGAAACGGCACAGATAACACAAGGACCAACAGAAAAAAATAACTAGGAAACAAAAATGGGGGAAAAATAGCCTATGGATTTTCCAAGCGAGGAACAAGTGAAATCTCATTGAAGAGGTAAACTTCTTAAAACCAAACTCTGTAGCAGTAATCTCATCAAATATTTGGATTGATTTGTTTTTTTGGGGTTTTTTTTTTTGCAGATCAAACATTGTAGGTTGTTTAATTCCAAATCATCTTTATATACGAGGTGCCTTTAAAAATATTCAGACTTTTTTGTACAGGCATTTAAAATCGTCGTAGACTCTTGAAAATTCAGTAGCTATCCAACTTATGAGATGACTGACAAATTTTCATGATTTCAGGTTCAAAAGAACAGCTACAGCAGCAATTGGAAGAATACACCCTACTAAAGGCTGATTGTTACAGTGGGTGAATTTCAAAAATGCAATCTGGACGTGAGGGCACTATAAAAGAACGATATGCAATAAAATTGTTTTAAACTTGGAAAAATGCCACAGAAACGTATGGAATGCTTCAGACTGCTTTTCGACCATCTTCCATGAATCGAGCATCAGTTTTTGAGTGGCATAAGTCATTCAAGGAAGGCAGGGAGTCTGTGAGGGATGATGAGAGGTGTGGGAGGAGTAAGGAAGTCAATACACCACAGTTGATTGGCCAAAGGGTTAGGGTTAGGGTTACTATGTTGAGGTTTTATGGGAGTTCAGGGAGAGATTCCGTCGGAAGAGGCCAGCGCTCTTCAAATCTGGTCACTGCCATTCCCACCAGGACAATGCACCAGTCGACAACTCCATCCTTGTCACCGATTATTTGACCAAGATGGGCATCAAGACAGTTCCTCAGCCTCCCTATAGTACAGACCTTGCTCACTGGGAACATTGGTTATTCCCTAAGCCCATAGGCTGTCGTTATGATACAATTGCTGAGATAAAAGAGGCTGTGACGAAGCTTATTGACAAGCTCACACAATAGGACGTCCATGGGGCCTTCCAGAAGTTGTTGGAACGGTACAACAAGTGCTTTGCAGCCGGAGAAGATTACCTCGAAGGGGACTAGAGTTTCATGTGTGTACTATCAATAAAAGTGCCCATACGAAAAAAGTCTGGAAAATTATCGAATTATCCTCGTATATATGTCACATAGTATATATATATATATATATATATATATATATATATTATTTAATCGTATAAACACTTTCTGTTGTTTTTTTTACTCTTTCTTTTGTTCACAGTAAAATTGTTCCATGTACTGCTATCTACCATCAACACTTCAATTAAATATCAGTCATTTGTTTGCACACAGTTACATGATCAAGCAGTTCTATTTTAGACAAGTCTATTGACCACAAATCATTTGTTTGCATTCAGTTTAAAAGTAAAACTCTTGTATTTAACCCACTGATAAGACCCTATCAAGTGCTACCACTCCTGTTCAGTGTGGACATGTGAGCGGACTTTTTTTAATTAATCATCCATCTTTTTTTTCATTCATTTCAGCATACGACCACCTGAAGATATTAAAACAATAGGTCATAACTCGAATCCGTTGTGTTTTAATCGCTATAAGTTCGATAGGAAAATAAGACCGATAATAGGAAATAAGTGGAATCATTTTTTAATAACGCTCTTATTTTCCTGTCGAAGATTTTTATCTAAATTATGACTAACAAAATTCCTTTCATTAATCCTTAAATATCAACAAGTTTTACCGTGTTCTAAATGTAAATTCCCAGTTTGTACCTATAGATATGTTTGTAGATGTTACTAGCGAGCTTTTTCTAAATTAGACTTTCGCACATATTTCAAAACAAAATTCATCCCTATATCGTCACAAAACAATTTTATATTGCTTTGTAGATTATCTAAATCGTCAGGATTTTTGTATATAACTTTAAATCATTCATAGACAATTGGTGGTTTATTTTTTAGAAGTAGTTTGATATCCATATTATTTGTTTTTGAGTTTTATGGATATAGTTTATAATTTATATACAAAAAGAGGAGAAAGTGAGTCTTCTTAGGAGATTCCTTTCGTTAATGTTTAAATTATTAGTTGTTACAATGTCTTTTTGATGGATTAACCTGAGATTTGAATGCCACCTTTTGATATTGTAGATTTGAAGTGTTATTATAACTGAGGATAACTTTAAAATGTTTAGAATTTTTATAATCCAATTCTGAGATATTATCAAAATAATTTTTGTTATCAGTTCAAACCATACTTAGGTTTATCTGTTTGAGTCTACAATTCTCCATGATTATATTGTTTGTGAGGAGCTGAACTTTGCAACCATGTGATTCTTAGTTGAATCCATTTTGTTAAAAAAGGACGATGTCGTTATATTCAATGAATTTGACTGTTTGTTGTTTTTCCTTTAGAATCAGTGTTATCATTTTAAACGTTCTGGGAGGGCATGTGATTGGTCGGTAGTTTTTTTTTTTTTGGCATTTGTTTTTAGTTGTAGATATTTTACTCGTTTCGAGTAACAGTAAGTTATCTTTAAAGTTTGTTTAATGATTTCTGAAATAAGTTTCGTTATTAGTTGATGTGTGCGAGTCAAAAGTTTGCTATTTTATCTGTTCGAAGTAACTTCGATTTATGCAAGTGTATAAGTGTATTTATAATCTCTCCATTTGAAACATAGCATCGTACATTTGTAGTTTATTATCTTTATATATTTTACAATTTCAATCCAACTTGCTTTTTTATCATATGATTTCTCTGTGGCTCGATAAAACATTCCAAAAAGATTTCAGTCTTTTTACTGCGATTTTCTTTTAGATTTATTGTTTCTTTTTATATTTATCGATATACTTCATTGAAATATTTTGTTGTGTCTGAAGAATTTCGTTCATTTTTACAACTGGATCAGCGGGGTTAAACAACTGGAAATTGCAAGAACTTGACATTTGACCCTGCGACTAAATGGTATATGCTCACACCAGAATCCGTCCTGGTGGATGAGACAAAAAGTTCTCTAAGAATTTGGGATACAACGTATCACATCATCCAAGCCAGAAGATCAGACTTGGTGAGAATTAACATAAAAAAGAGAGCCTACCGAATAGTGGACTTTGTCATCATAACGGATCTCAGAATGAAAATCAAAGTAAACAAAAAGCAAGAAAAGTACTTAAAACTTCTCAGAGATTAAAAAAGTTATAGAGCATAAAAGTGACGGTCATATCAATTGTAATTGGTGCACTTGGAACGGTCCCCAGAGATAAAAGTAAAAAAACCGGAAAAGTGGGAAATTGGAGGACGCGCCGAGACTATGAAAACAATTGCATTGCTAAGATCAGTCAGACTATTGAGAAGACTTCTGGAGCCTTGAGAAGACTTGCTGTAACTCAGACTCCAGTGGAAGATGATCAGCTTACGCTGAAGTGAAAAACTCACACAGCTACTACAACTCCTAACGATAATGATATTATTAATTATTATTATTATGATTATTTGGTAATTTTAGATTGAAAAACTCACAAAACTTCTACTACTACTACTAATTATTATTATTGTTATCTCCTTTAGCATTTTTCACATCAGCGTAAGCTGATGGCCTTTCACTGGAGTTTGAGTGACAGGAAGTCTCCTTAAGTCTCCAGGAGACTTCTCAGTATGCTGGATGTTCTCAATAATGCTGTCGTTTGGATGGTCTCCCCTTAGCTGCCAACTTCTAAGTCCTCCAGTCCCTTTAAAAATCCTTTTGTTACTATACCAAAAGCACCAATCACAATTGGTATAATTTTCACCTGGATGTTCCAGAGTTTTCACATTCTTTTAGTTTTATTCTGTGGTCAGCCGGAACAAGTTTGAAATTTCTCTTTTTTGTCGTTGATTATTATGAGGTCTGGTCTTCTGGCCAAGATTAGATGATCCGTCTGTACGTCAATATCTCATAGGAGTGTATGTGTGCTATTTTCTAGAACAGGTGCTAGGTTGTGCATATACCATTTGTTCGTATGGTAAAATTTAAATTTCTTGCATATCTCCCAGTGGATCACCTTGCCCACCCAGTCATGTCTAGTCTTATACTCCTTCGGTGCTAATTTGCTGCATTCGCTTATTATGTGATTGATGGTTTCATCTCTTTTACCGCATCGCCTACATCTGCTATTTTGTTGCGTCTTATCTATTCTCGTTTCGATATGATTGATTATTATTATCATTACCAGTTCTGTCTTTAGAGAGTTTTTCATGCTAGCGTTAGTTGATGGTTTTCCACTGGAGTCTGAGTGACCGCAAGTCTCCTCAAATCTCTTGGACTCTTCTTAGTATATTCTGGCTGATCCCAACAATGCTGTAGTTTGAATGGTTTTAACTCGTCCTCTTATTTCTAAATTCTCCAGTTATCAATAATTCGGGTGTTTAGATACAAACGGTTACGTAATGCTGGTCAGAAGATTATATCTAGTGATGATTAACCAAAAGAAAAACAAAAAGAAATTAGAAATACTAGAAAACTATTAATGTTGTTGAATTTGAAGAAGGCGGTGTATTTGGTGCACTTAGAACGGTCCCAACAGGCTTAGAAAAAGAGACTGGAAGAATCGTTAATCAAAGCAAGAATCGAGACCAACCATCAGCATTGCTGAGATCAGCTAAAAAATAAGTCGAGTAGAAAAGACCTAAAATTCCGAGGAAAGACCATCAACTAACGCTGGTGCGAAGAATAACGAGTAGTGAATATTAATAAATTAACGTATAGATTATATAATTATCTATTATATTAACAGAAAAAGACACAGAAATAAGTGTTGTATTTTTTGCCCTGTGTTCATGTAAGATAAATATGGACAATTCCTTTTCAATTGTGGGCAAAGAAAAGGAAACAAAGTACTTACTGCACATAAGGGAGAAAAAGAACGCTAAAACATAAATTCTGAGGTTATCTAACCAACAAAACAGCTCCTCTAATAATTGTGTTGTTTATCAAATGGAACGTCTAAAAGGAAATTTATGATTCGTTGTTTGTTCTTTTCTATTTTGGCTTTAGTTTGGTTTGTTTTTATGGCATATCAACCGTTGCTGGTTATTTAATGCAAAATCCTGTTTTTTACACATGTTAAATATATGATTTGTAAACACATTTTTAGATACACAGTAAAATGATGTGACAATTCTATTAGTACAGATTCAATCTAGCATGTCAAATAAGATAAATAGTTCCAAGTATTGCTATGTATCACTAACAATTAAATTAAACATCAATCATATGTTCAAATACAGTTAATTGATCAGAAGGTTTTGAAACTATGAAATTCAGTTTGGCATAAGCCATTTTTTTGCATTCAATTTAAATGTGAAACTGTTCTATTTGAGCCATAGATAGGTCCCTACCAGCAGCTACCATTCCGGGCATAGGTGAACCGAGTAGCGATGGCAGTGAAAAGGTACTCTGTATTACCTAAAGGTTCAGCATTACTCGATCATTGTCATATTTTTAGTGTAATATACAGGAAACCCGTTGGTAGATAATCGTGCCCCTCTGTAGAGATGCAGGCGATATATTCAATAACCGTACCCAGCAAAGATGTTTTCTATTTCAGTCATGAGATTTCTTGAACAAAATTCCACCAGAAAAATCCAGGGACAAATTAAAAAGAAAAGAAAAAACTTGAAATGTTTTCTTCTTTGCATAGAACCAAGAAGAATTGTGAAACTGGAATTGACATTCTCAAGATGGCGAGGCTCTAGTGGTGTAACAGTTATCGTTGCTGGAAATCTGAGATTCGAGAATCAAAGTTAAGTCTTATTCAAGACTGTCTGCATTTCACACCGAGCTAATAACCTTGGAAAAGGTGTAAATCAAGCTATTCACTTACCATGAGTAAATAGTAGGGCAAAATGAATTCTTTAACTATGATACGGGAACTGGTCCAAAAGAATGAAAACTTTGAATTCAAGCCAGTTGTCGACCTGGTTAGGGATGGTTTCCTTCAGGGTCTTCCTCACCATGAATATCGCAACAAAGACAAAAAAGGTGACAGGACTGATGATAGCCGAGTGTAATATGAAAATTAGTAAGGACTTCCCCTAACGGCTTTTCCGTTTGAGGTTCTTCTTGCCAAATCACACCCGTCGCCGATTTGCTACTGATATATTTCTCTTTTTAACCCAGGCGTCCGCTGCTATTCTGGCTAAGACTTTCCTATTTGTTTCTCTCTTATAGCCTTTCTTTTTCTGAGTCTCTGTGACTGCTACGAACCTCTTTCTCATATGTCTTTCTTTTTCCAGTGTTCTGTAGTCGCCCAGTAAATCCAGCAAGGATACAACTTATAACTAATTTTAATACATGTATCTCAAAGAGTATATGTTTATGACATTATGCTATTATATATTAATAGCAATCAATAGGGTACTTAACAAATATGTGACTTCGAGAACTCGAATATATTGATTCAGTTAAGGGTCATACTTTGGACTAATTTTTGTCGAGGCTCACACTTCTGTAGGGGATAGTCGACGTATTCTAATCAACCCTGACAGTGTAGAAGATGAGACTTAGAAATTGCAGGAACGTATTGGGACAGCCCAAACTTAGGTGTTGTTTGGATACGAAAGATTCCCGTAATAACCAGACTTTTTTTAACCTTGATACGGGAACTGGTCTAGAAGAATGAAAACTTTGAATTGAAACTAGTTATCCACCTGCTTAGGGGTGGGCTCCACCAGGGTCTTCCTGACCATGAATATCGCAACAAAGTCAAAAAAGGTTTTTGGACAGATAATAGCCGAGTATAATATGAAAATTAGAGTACTAAGGAGATTTCTAGCTATTTAATAATGCTTGCTGTCACGTGTTCTCCACTGGTGATGGCTTCAATCAGACCAAGAAAATAAAAAAATAATAAACAACATGAATATCAGATCCAAGTAAGGAGTCCAGATTTGACGGTCACCAGCTGATTAAAGTACCTGCTAGCTTGTAGAAGTGTCTGTGCCAACGGATAACAGTGCGAAAACGAATGAAAGCGAAACATTGGAAAAATCCCAGGTATTTTCCCGGAAATTTATAAAAACGTGAAACAAAAACATTAGCAAGTTGTCAATAATATTTGGAGTTAATGGAAATTTTCCAACAATTTAAGAGGGGAGAATTATCGATCGGTTCAGAGAATGATTGATCAATTGATTGATTTTCACGCCATATTAAACCGTATCGGGTTATTTTTTCCTTACGGGTGAGGGAATCGCATTCATTAGACTATCATATACATATATTTTGTGTTTTCTGGTTTCTTTAGAGATTTTATTGCTCACAGTTGCCTCATCAGGCTCACATTTCACTAAGTGAGCCGATGAGCAGCACTGACAAGCAGGGTTCGAGTCTCGGCTCCTTCCCGACCTTCCCCTCCCCTTTATCCCCACTTTAATTGGCCTTCGGGCTTTTGACCTTGTGTCAAGTCGTGTCTGGTGGGAGGCAGCGACAAATACTACAGTTCCGTCGTATATAAATAATTGTACTGACACTCTGTGTTAGACTGAGTGGAAAGGGAATGGCACCAATGAAGATTTATTCCATACTCTCTCGATATCCAGGACTGGAACCTCACCACCAGAAACTATTTAGAGTCATACCTAAAAAGTATTTCTTAAGACATTCAGTCTATTCTGAGCTCCACCGTCAGTGGGATTACATAATTGCCTGCAAATCCTTTGTATTAAAAACAATTATTTAAAGATTTATTTGTTTGCAAAAGATTATACCAGGCTATTAGCCCAATCACTAGAGTGTTCGCCAATGGTCCAGGAGACCAGGCTCCAATTCATGGGTGTGTCATACTAAAAACTCAAAAAAATGTTACTTAATGCCGCCTTGCTAAAGCCTCAGCACTATAAGGTAATGATCAAGGGTAAAGGAGAGCAATTCAATGAATAGAGTAGCATCCTCCCCTACATCTCGGTGCAGTAGCTATTGAAAAGGGACGTTTGGGTCAACATCGACTACAGTCGCAAATTTTACTTACTTTATTACTCGATAACATTCGTTGTGAAAAACAGTTTGACATCAATTGTTGTCGTGCGGTAACAAAACAACCAACCAACTAATTTATTTTCGATTGCCTTGGGTATGTAATATTACAAATTGAAGCTTGTAATACTAGTACACCACAAACTGTAATACTAGTACACCACAAATACTACTACACGACAAAGCTTGTAATACTAGTACACCACAAATTGTAATACTACTACACCACAAATACTACTACGCCACAAAGCTTGTAATACTACTACAGCACAAATTGAAGCTTGTAATACTCCTACACCACAAATTGTAATACTACTACACCACAAATACTACTACACCACAAATTGTAATACTAGTACACCACAAATTGTAATACTACTACACCACAAAGCTTGTAATACTACTACAGCACAAATTGAAGCTTGTAATACTACTACACCACAAATTGTAATACTACTACACCCCAAATACTACTAGACCACAAATTGTAATACTACTACACCCCAAATACTACTACACCACAAAGCTTGTAATACTACTACACCACAAATTGAAGCTTTTAATACTACTACACCACAAATTGTAAGACTACTACACCACAAATACTACTACACCACAAATTGTAATACTACTACACCACAAATTGTAATACTACTACACCCCAAATACTACTACACCACAAATTGTAATAATACTACACCCCAAATACTACTACACCACAAAGCTTGTAATACTACTACACCACAAATTGAAGCTTTTAATACTACTACACCACAAATTGTAATACTACTACACCCCAAATACTACTACACCACAAATTGTAATACTACTACACCACAAATTGTAATACTACTACACCCCAAATACTACTACACCACAAATTGTAATACTACTACACCCCAAATACTACTACACCACAAAGCTTGTAATACTACTACACCACAAACTGTAATACTACTATAACCCAAATACTACTACGCCACAAAGCTTGTAATACTAGTACACCACAAATTGAAGCTTTTAATACTACTACACCACAAATTGTAATACTACTTCACCCCAAATACTACTACACCACAAATTGTAATACTACTACACCACAAATTGTAATACTACTACACCCCAAATACTACTACACCACAAAGCTTGTAATACTACTACACCACAAATTGAAGCTTGTAATACTACTACACGACATATTACATACGCCATGCGTATGTAATATCACAAATTGGAGCTTGTAATACTACTACACCACATAGATATTTGTTCCACTATGGTTCTAACGGGTCAGTCGGACCCCCATTTTAAACTTGCCGTGAGAAAATGATGCGAGCAAACCGTTTTGTTTCACTAACACAAAGGTATTTTCGTAACTATACCTCTTCATCGACAAGACGGAAGCAGATTATGAAAAACGAGTTCACAGCTTTAGCTAGACAAAAAAATAAAATGTCGTAAGGATATATATATATATATATATATATATATATATATACAGTAACCATGACCCACACTCAAGTACATACAGCAGCTATGTGAGGATACGGGATGTAGCCCTGAAGACCTGCCGGAGGCGATGAACGATAGGGATAAGTGGCGAGAGAGGGTCAAGGATATCCGTACAAGCGGCACAACATGATGATGATGATGATGATGATGATACATGTATATATATATATATAGAGAGAGAGAGAGAGACGGGGGAGAGAGAAAGAGACAGCAGAAAGTCGTTGATATTATTTTCTCGATTTCCGTTGTAGTTCTCGCCCGAGCTGACTCACTGGTTCCATCTTCACAGCTTCGCGGGGGTTAAGATAACTTCGCAGCTTGTTTGAGAGACCTTCGCAGAGTTCACCCCTAAAATGGGGTTCGTAATTTTCGGCTCTCTTCACACCGTCGTGTCTGGTGTCCAACTGAACTTACTTTTTCTCTTTTCTATCCCGTGTCCATTCCTCTAACGGCTTTTCGGTTTGAGGTTCTTCTTGCCAAATCGCACCCGTCCACTGCTATCCAGGCTAAGACTTTCCCATTCGTTTCTCCCTTATAGCCTTTCTTTTTCTGTGTCTCTGTGACTGCGACGAAACTTTTTCTCATATGTCCTTCCTTTTCCACCGTTCTGTAGTCGCCCAGAAAATCCAGCAAGAAAACAACTTATGACTAATACAATCACCCACTGTCTCTAATTTTATTACATGTATCTCAAAGAGTATATGTTTATGACATTATGCTATTATATATCAATAAAAATCAATAGGGTACTTTGAAAAAATGACCTCGAGAACTCAAATATTACATCTGATTCAGTTAAGGGTCGTACTTTGGACTCATTTTCGTCAAGGCTCACATTTCCGTAGGGGATAGTCGACGTATTATAATCAATACTAACAGGGTAGAGGATGAGACTTAGAAATTGCAGAAACGTATTGAGACAGCCCAAATCTCGGTGTTGTTTGGATACGAAAGATACCCGTTATGACGAGACATTCTGTTTGTTTTTATTTTTTATTTTTTGGTTGCTAATTCGATTGTTTGTTAGTTTGACGTATATTCCAATCCAGTGGAGTTACTTACGTGAGTTTAACTATTTTGTTTTCCAATTATATAAGTTATACAATGTATTTTTGCCCAGTCAAATGGTGCTTCAGAATACACCGATTGAACCTCTGTAGAGGGGTAAGACCCCCTCCCAAACTAGGGTCCTGGATGTGACACTAAATAATCTGTTGATGAGGTTCGAGTATTGCTTGAGCTCTGAGGAATTAGGATTATCCGTTCATTGCCATCGTTCCCAGGTCCACTCTAGCCTGGAGTGTTAGCACCTGATAAGGTCCTATATATGGGTCAAAGAGAACTAAAATGCGTACTTAAGCTAAACCGAACCGCTAGAAATAGAACTGTTTTGGCATCTAAACTGCGTACTTATGCTAAACTGAATTGTTTGAAATAGAACTGTTCTGACATTCAACTGTGTATAAAAAAATACTTATACTAAACTGAATTATTTGAATTAGAACTGTTTGAATAAACTGAATATCTTGAAATAGAGATGTTTCTGACAATCAACTGTGTACTTGAGTTATTTTGAAATAGAACAGTTCATTTGTATAGAATGAATTTGTCAATAAATAATCTACAAAGGTTGATATGCCATAAATCTCAACCAACCAACCAACCAACCAACCAAACTAACAATGTATTTTCACGACATTTGAAATGCGTAAACACTATAAAATTGGTTGAAATATTAATGTTTTCAGAGCCGGTATATAAATGTAGTTTACAATCATGTTAATTATCTTAAACAAATCTAATTGACTTAGCGATATAATTCAAATAGATATTAAAACTCTGAATAAGAGAGAAATGGCAATAAAGCGCTATTTCCACTCTCCCTTGAGGTTCTGGAACTCGAGTTTCAAGCCTGTTTATGTTCATACCTAAGACTCACCCTTGGGCGTATTCAGTTGGTTTATATTAAGCTCTTCTGAGGGGACGAAACCGTCGTAAATCTCTAATTTCTGACCGGGATTGTGTGAAAGAAATAATAATCAAAGATGTATAACGATTGCTAGTGCTAATATATTGATACTAAAATTCAACATATTCTTCGTTATTTTCCAGGAGAGATCCTACTGTGTTCATACACCATTTGTTTCTATGGTAAAAGTTTAGTCGATTGCATAATTCCCAGGGGGTTACTTTCTAAACCAGTCTTGTACGTCTATTCTGAATTCGCTTATTATAGAATACACTACTTTGTCTCTCTCTGTCTCTCTCTGTCTCTCTCTCTGTGTTTGCTTGACTATCTGTCTCTAAAAACAATGAATAATTGCAGCAATAAGGCTAATATTAATCGAATGAGAAAAAGAAGGAAAATAATTTGAATTTTACAATTAGGAGAAAGAAAAAGGAAAGGAAAAAAAAAAGAAAAAATGGGAACGCCACTCGATCAAGGGCCGCGTATAGTGTGTAGAACGTTAAAAATAATAAAAAAAAGAATTAATAAAATCAGAACAAATAAATAAACGAGAAATATTTATTTGAAAGAAAAAAGAAATAAATGTCGGATAAAAATAAAAATGAAAAAAAGTACAAAAAGAGGACAAATGAAAAAGGATAGAAAAAAAAGAAAAGTAATTATAAATGAAAGACTTTAAAAATTAAAGGAAGAATTAAATGAATATATAAAGAAATACGATAAGTTTCCAGACTATTTTCGTATGAGCACTTTTATTGATAGTACACAGATGAAACTCAAAAACTGATGCTCGATTCATGAAAGATGCTCCAAAAGCAGTCTGAAGCATTCCGTACGTTTCTGTGGCATTCTTTCCAAATTTAAAACATAATCTTATTGAATGTCATTTTTCCTCACGTCCAAATTGCATTTTTGAAATTCACCAGCTGTGACAATCAGGATTTAATAGGGTGTATTCAAATTGCTGCAGTAGCTGTTCATTTGAACCTGAAATCATAAAAAGGTCAGTCATATCATACCATATATAGCAATAACATACTGAATTTTCAAGAGTCTACGACAATTTTAAATGACTGTACAAAAAAGTCTAGAAACTTATTGAAATCACATCGAAATAGTAAGGAATTAATTTGTGGCTTGGCGAATGAAGACATGTAGTGTGTAGATAGTTAAGAACCCTAATAAAAAATTAATACAACCAGAGATAATAAAAGAAAATGAATAGCATTTAATTGAAAGAAAAATGAAAGAGAAGATTCTCAGAGAAAAAAGGAAATAAAAAACTGCAAAACAAAAAATTATAGGAAAAACGGAAAAGAAGGAATGAAAGAAAAAAGAAAAATTGCAAAAGTCTGTCTATCTCTCTGTCTGTCTGTCTGTCTGTATCCACATAGCTTTAAAATGCTATTCTTTTGAGTCTTATCTATACTCGTTTCTACATAATCAGTTCTTACGACATTATTTTAGGTTGCTATTAGTTGTAATAACATTTCCCCCTTGAAATTGTCTCTATGCAGCCACGTGCAGATCATTTTGTTCCCAAAGTCGTTAGTTTGTCTTCTAAAGTCTCCATTGTATAGTTTTCCACTATTTTTGTTTCGTCGATTGAATAATTCTGGTTTTTCTGTTCATCTCAGCGTTATTTTTGTTGCTGCTGTTATTAGTTGGTGTAAGTCAGCTCTGTTTGTTGATATTGGTATATTATTAGATTCAGTGAATTGCAGTGCCCATGTATTCATAAATTCAAGTGAATCTATCTACGTTACCATTCGGTTATCGGGGCTTGTGCATTATCATCAATTTTCATTATTATCATACTCCTTTAGAGTTTTTGAATCCTAATCAAACTGGTGGCGCCCTATCGACTGGGGCTGTTGAATACATCGACAACACCTCTGCCGAAGGGTAAGACTCCTACTATCACCAGGAGTGTCCTGGTAAAGGCTCTAAACCGCATCTACTAGTGAATCCCAAGTCCAGCAGCTATTGGGAACATGGAGCACACCTTCATTGCCATTACTCCCAGGGGAATCAAAAAGAACGATTTCTACATTAACTTTTCTTGCAATAATTCAAATGTGACCAAATAATTAATAACCTTAGATAAAATTATTAGTGTTGGATCGTAATACTTTAAATGATTAAACTGTTGTTCAGTCCTCTGTGGCTATAGAATACGCCGACTGTTTCTCTTCGAAAAGGATAAGAGCTGCCCAATTAGTGTCCAAGGTATGGCACAAAACCATCTGATGGTGAGGCTCTAGATCCAGTGCTTTGGGGAGCGTAGAGTACTTGTTCATTGCTATCACTCCCAGGTCAACTCAGACTCAAATTGGAGGTACCTGTTAGGGTCTCAACTATAAAAAAATAGAACTACTTACTGATTTACTCAACTTAAAACAAGTTAATTGTGTTCAAGAACTGATTGATATTAAATCTAATTATCAGCATTAGATAGCTATGTTAGAAATCATTTCGTCGTGAGCAAACAATATATAGTAAGACTTGTAAACCTTTTGACTATGTTCAAATAAAACTATTAGCGTTAGATACCAATATTTGAAACCATTTAATTGTCTACAAACAATTGGGATCAGGCTTGTTTAAAAATAATGTTTCCTACAAATTAGTCGAGTAAAAATCATATTTATCTAATATGTGTGTGTGTGTGTGTGTGTAACAAAGCTAATTGATTGCAATATATCAGAGTTAATTTGCTTGTGGGTATATAGTAGATATTATATATTGTAGATATTATAAACTTTAAACGGAGTACATGCGTTTTAATTAAAATATGGTGGTTCTCAGAATCTAGCGGACAAGTTCACATACTTTCGTAGCAGCGTCTCACCTACTGAAAATGACATTAATATACGACTAACGAAGGCATGGACTGCTATATAAAGCTCTTCAAACGAATTAAACACACTGGTATCCGGTAAGGTATAAAATATAAACAACCGAACGCTGCTGCTGCTGCTGCTGCATAATACCTTATAATTCCCGAGCTGACGTGGTACGCTTGTTGACCGAGCGGTCTGATACTATGTCTAACGTAAAGTTGGGCGGGTTTCGATCCCAGCTTAAAGTGTCCTACGTGTCTAGCCACACTGATGAGTTTTGATACAACGAAACTGTCTGTCTGTGGATGACAATATATATATATCATAAGGAAGTCAGACCTTTACGAAAAAATAAAACATTTTTTTTTCCTATCAGAGATCGTGCCAATTCTATTATATATATGCACTATATGAACACTTACAAAGCGTAGAAAGAAAAATCTTGACGGAAATTGATCGTGAATTTTACGAGCTATATTGAACAAACCCTGGAATCTATATTCCCCCAAACAGCTGCTATACGGTTATCCACCTCTACTTTCTAAAACTATCCAAATAAGACGAAGAAGACATATGGAACACTGCTAGAGAAATAAGGATTAACTCACAAATGACTTTTTCCTATTGACCCCTTCATACGGACGTACAAGTTTTAGATGACCCACTAGAATTCATCTACTACCGCTCTGTACGAACACCGGAAGTAGTCTAGAAGACCTCCCAGAAGCGATGGATGATAGAGACAAATAGCGAGAGAGAGAGTTTGGAAAATCCGTGCTAGTAGCACAAGATGATGATGATGATGATATTCTTCACAATTGTCTGGATTAAATTAATATGAAAAAACAGATTTTTTCAGTTTTCTGAGGTTGATTGTTGAGAAGACTAGGTATGATCTACTAAATCGAGAGGTCAGATTGGTAATATAGAATTCGAAGCGGGCTTGACTAAATTACTAGATAATCTGACCATATTGTAATATTAATTTGGAATGTATTTTCAGCGAAGGAATAATGAAGAAATCTACTTATAACGACAGAGTTGATTCGGCATTTGGACTGCAGAGCGATCGAATCGACTCGAATTGATAAAGGCAAGGCATGCACATAATTTCAATTGCACTCAGTCGAGATAGAAAAACACCAGCTCAAATATGTACGCTTTCATCAGTGAATGGTTCAAACATTTCACAAAGTTGCTAAAGTTAACTGAAGACCGACACACATAGAGTCAATACAAACGCCCTACCTTGTTTTGTATAACTACTTATGCCATACGGTAGTTTATCATACTTCACTTAATCTACTGTTTGCCTTGTCGGCTGGGGCTGTGGAATACATCGACTGCTTGTCTGCAGAGGGGTAAGACCCCATCCCAATGAGTGTCCTGGATATGACACTAAACAATCTGATGGGGAGGTTCCAGCAGTGCTGGGGCTTTGGCTATTGCGGAGTACCCCTTCATTGCCATCGCTCACAGGTTCACTCCGGCCCGGAGTGGTAGCACCTTATAGGGCCCTATCTCTGGGTTGAACAGAACTAACATCATACTTATGCTAAAGTGAATTGTTTGACTAAACAGAATAGCTTGAAATAGAAATAATTTTGACAATTAAACCAGACTTACATTTAAACTGCGTGCTTATGCTTAACTGAATTATTTGAAATACAACTGCTTTTCGACATTGAAACTGTATTTACACTTAACTGAATTGTTACATATAACTGCTTGAATAGTTTGAAATAGAAATGCTTTTGACAATTAAAATGTGTACTTATGCTAAACTGAATTGTTTTAAATAGAACAGATTATTTACATAAAAATGCATTTGGTGTAAATAACCTGCAAAGGGTGATACGCCATAAAACCCAACAAACCAAACCAAACCAAACCAAACTAATCTACTGTAATTAAACTTTTCCATTTAATCACTGACATAGTTGTTCTTCTGAAGAATAGATTGATTTATCCTGTTCAGAATATTTGCCACCAGAGGAGATTACCACGGCTTATAGGTTTAGAAAATACCTGTTTTCTTTGGCCTATTAGCTTAAACAAGACTTTTTGATCAACAAGCTAGACGATCGATGAATGAAATTGTGCGTTGGGACAGTTCGAATTGTAAACAAACCACCATTTCAACAACTGTGTAGAGAGTGAGATCTCTTACAGAGTTCGAAAAGAGCTGCGCATCGATCAGAAATACGAAGAATTTGTAATGGAGAAGATTGTGGTCATACAGGTATAAAGAGAACTTTGCATTAAATACACCGCAAGGGTTGATATGCCATAAAACACAACCCAACCAAATCAATGCAGCAGGCAATCTTTCACTAAATCTCTCCAGATTTCCATGAGTCATGTAAGTAGTATCTAAGCTGATTTTTACAGTGCTCTGGATTGTTTTTGTAGTTTCGAATCTTCTATCATATTTACCAACCCCTCCGCTCAGACAGGATAAAGCACAAGGTCAATTTTTAAGCACAGTTTAACAGGTTTGAATTCAGAGTTTTCCTTCTAGACTAGTTACCCTACCCAGGCTGAAGAAGCCAGTCTGCCCTACTATTTACCCATAGTTTCGAATCTTCTATGATTTCATGCTCTCTGGTGTTTTTCAAGTTTTTTTTTAAGAGGGAACGATTCCAAGGAATCTAATAACAACTGATAACACCATCACATTCATGTTCGTCTATTTTTTGAACTTTCAGGCAATGTCAAGATATTTGCCCATTTTTAGTAATGTCTATTTTTTCTTTGTCACTTTCTGGTCCGCTAGAACGGCAAAATCTACTTAATTGATGTTTTTCCTTCTTGTTAATTACAACTATCTCATCAGCAAAATCTCATCAGCAAAATCTCATCTGGTGAAAGTGATATCAACATACGACTGGCGAAGACATGTCTGCTATTGACGGATTATCGATGATATGAAAATCCGATCACTCAGATGAAATAAAATGGAGTTTCCTCCAAGTTGTAGCTGTGTCAGTAATATTGTACAGATGCACCACCTGGACGCAAACAAAATGCTAGGATAAACTGCTGAATCGAAACTACGCAAAAATGTCAAAGGCTTTTTAAAACAAATCATGGAGGAAAACCCCACAAAATTGTAAAGTTACTTAACGTCTATCTTAAAACCCAATTAAGTAATACGTACATTTCAAGGAGGGTACTGCTGGATGGGTCGGATTTCGATTGGTTTGATGGCATATAAACCATTGTGGCTTATTTAAGGCCAAATACTGTTTTTACAAACATATTAAATATATGAATTGTAAATGGATGAATTGTAAACCCATTTTGTCGATTGACAATCTTAAATGATCAAAAATTTCTATTTGAAATAATTTAATTTAGCATAAGTCAACAAAAGTAAATGGTTGCAAGTATTGCTATGAATCACTAACAATTCTATTAAAGATCAGTCATTCGCTTACACTCAGGTTAATGATCAAAGAGTTATAATTCTAACAGTTCAATTTAGAATAAGTCATTTGTTTGGACTCAGTATAAATGTCAAACAGTTCTATTTGATCCATTGACATGACCCGATCATGTGTTACCATTTAAGGCTAGAGTGTACCTGGGAGCGATGGCAATGACGGGATACTCCGAATTCCCAAAATCTCCAGCATTACTGGAGCCTCACCATCTGATTTTTTTATGTCATATCCAAGTTGAGCTTTCTTGCCGCCCTTTAGACATGTAGTTTCTGTATTCTACAGCCCCACACCCCAGCCAACTGGGCTTACAATGCTGGAGAAGGAATCACGTGCTTATAAGGGACGTATGGCTTCATATGGATTCTTCTACATTGATCTGCCTGTACTGACCAGTCAGCAAGGACTTAAATACATTAACTCTGTTCGGACACTGGGTGCGCTGTAGAAGACTTGCCAAGAGCAGTGGATAATAAGGACGGATGGTGAGAAAGATTCGGGAAAATCCAGACAACTGGTGCGACGTGGTATTTTCCCTCAAAAAATCTTGTATTTTATTAGATATAAATATTTAATCGTTTAAAAGTTTAGATATGTATAGCAGGGTATTAGTTGTCTAAATTTCTGAGACGAAGCTTGATGATTTTTATCATTACAGGTTTTCAGATTACTGTCTTCATCTTTATTGTTATTTCCACAACGTTTCGGCTGATATGTCCTCCGGCCATCTTCAGGTGTTCATTGTCTAAATTTCTGAGACGAATATTGATGATTTTTATCATTAAGGGTTTTCAGACTATTGTCTTCATTTTTATTGTTATTTCCACAACGTTTCGGTCGATATGTCCTCCTGCCTTCTTCAGGTGTTCGTTGTCTAAATTTCTGAGACAAAGATTGATGATTTTTATCATTACGGGTTTTCAGATTACTGTCTTCATCTTTATTGTTATTTCCACAACGTTTCGGCCGATATGTCCTCCCGCCTTCTTCAGGTGTTCGTTGTCTAAATTTTTGAGACGAAGCTTGATGATTTTTGTCATTACGGGTTTTCAGATTATTGTCTTCATCTTTATGGTTATTTCTACAACGTTTCGGCCGATATGTCCTCCTACCTTCTTCAGGTGTTCGTTGTCTAAATTTCTGAGACAAAGATTGATGATTTTTATCATTACGGGTTTTCAGATTAGTGTCTTCATCTTTATTTTTATTTCCACAACGTTTCGGCTGATATGTCCTCCGGTCTTCTTCAGGTGTTCGTTGTCTAAATTTCTGAGACGAAGCTTGATTATTTTTATCATTACGGGTTTTCAGATTACTGTCTTCATCTTTATTGTTATTTCCACAACGTTTCGGCCGATATGTCCTCCTGCCTTCTTCAGGTGTTCGTTGTCTAAATTTTTCAGACGAAGCTTGATGATTTTTGTCATTACGGGTTTTCAGACTACTGTCTTGATCTTTATTATTATTTCCACAACGTTTCGGCTGATATGTCCTCCTGTCTTCTTCAGGTGTTCGTTGTCTAAATTTTTGAGACGAAGGTTGATGATTTTTATCATTACGGGTTTTCAGACTACTGTCTTGATCTTTATTGTTATTTCCACAACGTTTCGGCTGATATGTCCTCCAGCCTTCTTCAGGTGTTCGTTGTCTAAATTTCTGAGACGAAGATTGATGATTTTTATCATTACGGGTTTTCAGATTACTGTCTTCATCTTTATTGTAATTTCCACAACGTTTCGGCCGATATGTCCTCCTGCCTTCTTCAGGTGTTCGTTGTCTAAATTTCTGAAACGAAGCTCGATGATTTTTGTCATTACGGGTTTTCAGATTATTGTCTTTATCTTTATTGTTATTTCCACAACGTTTCGGCCGATATGTCCTCCGGCCTTCTTCAAATGTTCGTCGTCTAAATTTCTGGGACCAAGCTTGATTATTTTTATCATTACGGGTTTTCAGACTATTGTCTTCATCTTTTTTGCAATTTCCCCAAGGTTTCGGCCGATATGTCCTCTAGCCTTACTCAGGTGTTTGTCGAACTCGGTAACCTTCACAGAACTTTGAAATAGGTCCTTTATTTAATCCACGGGGGTCACCTGTTCCGATTCCGTTAGCCATGACCGGGTACAAGTGTTAAATATTCCTGTATTGTAACCATTATTATAGGCGTTTATTATAACGTTTATAGGCGTTCGTTTCCGAAGCTTCTAAGCAAACAATCATCTGGAGGTTGCCGGTTCAATCCTGACTTCAGGCAAGTAATAATACAGAAAAACTTAACACTTGTACCCGGTTATGGCTAACGGAATCAGAACAGGCAATCCCCGTGGATTCAATAAAGGACATAGTTCGAAGTTCAGTGAAGGTTCCCGAGTTCGACAAACACCTGAAGAAGGCCGAAGGACATATCGGCCGAAACATTGTGGAAATAACCATAAAGATGAAGATAATAGTTCAAAAACTCTAAATGATAAAAATGTATAGCAGGGTGTTCAAAAAGTTTTTACATTATTTCAGGTGGATATAAAAGCAAATTCACCTTCATATATCCTGATGGAAGCCCAAAAGAAATGCCAATTTTCGAATCCATATTTTAAAAAATCTGGGTTTTTTTCTCAAGAAGAAAGAATATTTGAACGATTGAGATTAACTTTTTTCCTTCTAAATGTTCAGCTACGCAAAACATGTTGTAGAGATTGAATAGATTAAAAATATATAGATAATTAATCTGGTGTCATAAAGGATATGGAATAACCTTTCATCCAAGCTATATAATCTTTTGTTTTTTTTCGCTGAGTGACCCTTTGATATTCATACTTATATGACTTACACTCCTATAATTTAAAAATGACGTTATGCCAAACAAAGATGGCGGACGCACGTAAACATTCAGTCTCGGTAACCCATTGGCCAGGAGAACCACGTAGTCAGTGTTTAAATTACGTCTGCATTTCAATTTCATCCCGCGTTTTTGGAGCCTACTCCATGACACGTAATGTTTATTAATATTTCGTCTTCCAACCATTTTTCTCTTTTTCACATTTTCATTTACAGGGCCAACACACTCCCTCCAGTGTGACTTCCAGAGAGAACCCTATCACTCTCTCATTTCAACTAACAGCCGTCAACAGCCACAAAAATGTATATGTCACTTTTTCGGTGAGATTTTTTTATCTTCAAAAACAACTGAAATTTCGTCGAACCACAGAAAGAAACAAACAGTAGAAATACATAGTCAACATGCATAGGACACTTTTGTTATTTTGTCCTTTTTTTTTTAGTTTTAGTCGTGTTAGTTACATACACACACACACGCGCGCACTCACACAGAGGATTATTTCACGAACAGTAATAGAACTATAGTAATGTTTTAAATGTTTCATTGTATGTATTGTTGAGGTATAAATTTGTTTTGTTTATGCACCATAGCCATATACACGAATATGCAAAATGTACATGGGATGTCCTAAAATATATACATAGAACATAGGAATCTGGAATCTTTCAATTCTGGCTTTTTCATCCCCCCCACCACATCTCGTGCGACACCTGCCCAAGGCCTCCGCAAGCAAGCGAAAGTCAACCGTCTTCTCTCGAGGCAGGACTCAACTCAACTAACTGAATTTTTCAAAACCCCCCAAATTCTCCGTGCGCTTCCGGTGCCTGACGTCACCCGCACTCTGTAGCTCGTTTCCCATCTGGGCTATTGTGACATACCTGAGTGACACGTCCGCTCTGCGCAAGCACGCGTGAACACCTGCGTTAATGTTGCACCTAAGTAACCCATGTTGCATCTACGTAACCCATGCACTCAGCCTAACTAAACCCAAAGGCATAAAAGGAAATCCCTCGGCCATTATATTACATTTATACCGCCTTGTTTTGAATGTTCCTTTTCACAATTTTCATATCGTTTACACATCTTTACAACAATTGCCTCCAAGTGCCTTTTCCAAATATAAATCAGAATATAAAGCATACAAATATACTTGTTACGGTAGCACCATGAGGCAAAAAATGTGGTAAAAGGCTCGACTGGTAAAGAAGTTGTCTATTCGCAATGGGTCTTCGTTCCTTCTTTAAAGCCGTCTTTGACCCTTCTTTCACCGTGAAACTAAAAACAAAAGAGAAAACAACTTCTGTAATCCCTTTTACAGAGATCAATAATTCGGGCAAATAAAGATACAGTGAGATTCTTACCTCTGTTCGCCTCAAAGAATGCCCCTTCGCAAAGTATAAAATCGCAGCTGTCAGGCAACACGTGTGTTCTGCTCGGAGAAATGGTAATAAAATGATCGACCCCTTCTGACCGTGTCACGTGTGTGACTGGTCGGTGTACAATGTTAATATGTCCCCAACTCTGGCTTGTACTAAACAAGGGGGATAGCTCCCACATTTACAATACTACAAAATGGGCGACCAAAAATATCTACCAAATAATATGTCCCCCTACATACTATTTAATTTTAGATGGAATTAAATCATGTACTGTAAATGGCGAATTATTGGATAAATGAAATGATGGACTTATTCTTGTACCAGTTTTGTACTGTTAGGTGGTAAAAAGTGAACTATTCTACTACTTTCCAAACACCTTGCTATCACATTGAATTTTGTAGAGAAGGGAAAAATTTCGTATTTTGGTTTGGCTCGCAATTTAATTCGACACTTAATTTCACCCAATCAGGATGATTTATCCTATTCACCCCGGACCTTCATTCCCGGCCACCAAATCTTGGCACAACTTTATGTCACCCCAAAATTGGCTATGTCGATCTGACACGTAACCCCGCTCTCGACACGCTAGCTCTCAATTCACCTCTGGTCCACCTTAATGGAGATAACGCATACTATCCCCAAATACCAGACACACAAAACATAACGGTGACATCCAAAGTTCAATTCCTACAACTGCAACATGTATTTCGCTAAACACAAACAACACTTCCCTCTCGCTACTAACAAACCAACTTTCCAGCAAAAATCATCCTACAAAAACAAAGGCTAAAACTTCTATCCCCAATTAAACATTTCTTGTATCCATATTACTCTGCCTTGCTCAGTTTTAACTCAAGCTTATCTCCCTTGGTTTCTTTAGTGATGATTACAGAGATCTAAATAACGCACTTACAAAATTTTCTCACGACTTTTAATTCAACCGTCTTT
>OY757933.1:67751287-67801287 GCA_963585895.1 Sepioteuthis lessoniana | reverse complement strand
AAAACAAAGAAAGAGAGAAAGAACGAGCACGCTGTAAAAATATGAAAATACGAAATGTTATTGAATAAAAGAAAAATAGGGAAAAAGAAAAGTAATAAAAGACTTAAGAGGAAAAGGCAAAACCAATCATTACTCGTGAAAAGAAAGAAAGAAAGAAAGAAAGAAAGAAAGAAAGAATATAAGGATAATTAGATTGAAAAAAGAAATGGAAGGAAAATTAGTGAAAAGAACAACACAAAGGGTAAAAGACGGAAAAAGAACAACAACAGCAAAATAATCTTAAAAAAAGAAAGAAAAGAGAGAAGAGGCAAAAAAAAAGCGAAAATAAAAGACGTACAAACCGGAAAATTGGAATTATAAAAAGAATTAATATAAAAAAATAACAAAAACAAAATAAAAAACAAAAAAAACATAAAATTCTAAATGATAGAAAGAAAGAAATGGAAATAAGTTGTTTTTTTTAATTAAAAAGTAAAGGAAAAGAACAAATATATTAAGATTTAAATTATAATAACATGAATCATATTGACGATAATGAAGATCGCAGATTATTTTAATCATAACGATAAAACAAACGAATAATATCAAATCTCGAATTAATAGTTACGTTGTTTTAAAAATCATGATTTATCCTGGTAATGAAGAAAATGGCGGAACGGCAGAGATAATGATGATGTTGATGATTATGATGATGATAGCTGTGTTAGTTATCACGATGAAGATGAGAATATTAAAAACAAACGGCTGTTTATCACGTGATAACTTAGCGAGAACTTTTTTTCTTTTTTTCTTTTTTTAAATCCATGGCGGAATAACAGATATGCTTGCAGCCTTCACGTACTCATTAACATACAAACTAGTTGAGGTACTGGTATACACAACTTGTATTGTAGCTAGTCAAAACAGCAATAAAAAGATCCTCGTTATTGAGGTGGAGCTGTTTTTTCATTTTTGGTGTGTATCATAAGTTACGTGCGGGGTACGGTTCTTAGTCAATGGAATACAGTTCAGTATACAATACAAACCACAAATGAGTACAACCCAGATATTTCTTAATAATATTTTATCTTCTTTCTAAAGAAAAAAATGTACAAGCATTTTATTATTTAGGTCTTTACGTGAACACAAATAAATACTGAGAAATATGTTTTAAACAAGAAAGAGCTATCTCCACACCAAGTGGCCAACTGCTGACATTAATAAACCGGTTCCCATGCGTCAGCAGCAATATCTCATCAATTGTGTCCTCGTGGTGTAATGGTTAAAGCGATGAACTGCGGAATCGTAGTACGCGAGTTCGTACTCCAGTCGCGCTATTACGTTCACTTTCGGGCAAATACCCTTGGGAAAGGTATGAACCCCCTTATTCTCCCTCCAGCTATGGGTAAATAGTAGGACGGACTAGGTTCTTCAGCCTTGGTGAGGCAACTAGTCTAGGAGAAGGAAAACTCTGAATTAAAACCTGTTAAACTCCGCTTAAAAATTGACCTTGTGTCATATCCTGCCCGAGCGGAGGGGTTGGTAAATAGTACCTAGAGGCTAATGAAATGCTCTCTTATAAATATCTAGGAGTGCTCAATGTATAATAATTAATAAGTAAATTCATAATTTTCATACAGATGTGATACTTGTCTTTAATAGGAATCATTTTGAGATGAGGCTTTTTAATTTGAGAATTAATTTTTATTTATTGCGGACTTTTTTGTATTCATCTTGGTAGATTTTTTTGTGTTGTTTCTTCTTTCACTAGGTTTCGGCCAAATTTCACCTCTGGTCTTCTTCAGGTGATTTGTCGCGGTAAATCACCTGAAGAAGGCCAGAGGTGAAATTTGGCCGAAACGTCGTGAAAGAAGAAACAACACAAAAAAATCTACCAAGATGAGTACAAAAAAGTCCGCAATAAATAAAAATTAATTCTCAGATGTGATACTATCGCTTAGGGCATAGCTACCATACCAAATGTACTACATTACTGGCACGACACTAAATGTGGTACTATCACTTAGTACGGTTACTATATGTGGCACTATCGCTTGGTCCGGTAATATTGTAGTAATATCAACGGTACTGTACCAAATGTGACAATATGTTACGGGCACCAATACTGGTACCAAGGCCGATACCAGCACCAAATGTAATTCAGTTGTGGTACCAAATGTAATAATAATGATTGGTTTTTATCCTGGTAACAGGATCAAATGTGCTACTATAGTTGTCACGGTACTTTTACTTGGGTATTATCCTGGTAACGGCGCTAAATGTCCTTCCAGGTAGTTTGTTTATCAATCCCCTCAGTGCTTACGTTGTTTTTGACAGACTTACAGATAGGGAATGACATAATTCATCTGGAGCTTCTTCTAACGGTAAGGGTGATTCGTTGAAACAAAGTTGCCTGGGTTGGCTTCTCAAAGACAATGTAACATATTGACCCTTGACCGAGCCGTCAATCAAGAGATGCACCTGTTTAAATAAGCAGAAAAATATAACCAGGACACAGACGGCTTGGGTCAGTTGGAGTTGGAGTCATTTGGGGACAAGTTGCCGAATTGAAAGCCAGCGGCAGACAGAGGGCTTTGGATCCTCAGTGACCCACGGTTGAGCAACTCCAGCCAAGATGAGAAATTTGGGTCAATATTTAGCAGTCTGTCTACGTTTTCAACTCACCTCTCACACACAAGAAACATCAACCCTTTCGAGAATAAAGTGTGAGAGGTATATTTTTTATAAAGAAGTTTGTTCGTTCATTGAAGTTCGTAAATTATGTTTTGTTGTGTATATGTAGACAATAACTCTCCCTCAAAAATTAACAATCATTTATTGGAACATATTCGTGTAACACTAGTTTGTCCAATAATTTTTATAGAAAATTATCGCTTTATTATTCAGATACACTGTTCGATATTCAGAATACACAGAGCAGCTCGAGAGAGATACAAACTGTAAGGGTCTATAAACAGAAGCACATGCACCCACAACAACCCAAATTGAACTCTCTGAACGCCAACTTCTTACTGACAACTGGCTACTTTTTCGAAATTCGCTAATTTATATATATATATATATATATATAAATCCAGGATATCGTTAGCGTGATATCATCTCATTAAGTTAGGGCGTCATCTCACACGTGTCCCAATTTTTTACCGGGTTTTTCATTTACTCAATCAAACTCGTGAAAAGACATGAATCAATTTTGTTTACATTTGGTCTTCCTGTGTATAATTGACAGATCCCTGGTCATAGACGCATTTGCTTGAACTTTTCAATTTGACTTCCATTTCCGTTCAAATATTTTAGCTAACTTAACAGCTAGCTGAAAAATTCGCGACCTGACCAAACCAGATAATAAAATAATTAATACAAACATCACGGCAACTAGGTCATACAGAGAAAATTCATTTAATTGGGAAAAAAACTCAACAAACTGTCATTTAGCTGCTATAAATTTATAACAATTTTATAATGAGGCTCTTGAAAAAAGTGGATTCCAACAGAGTCTAAAATTCCAAGAACAATTTATAAACAATAAAATTATTGAACTCTCCAACACAAACAACAATAGTTGTAATGATAGCAATCAATATAAACTTGAAAATAGAGGCAATAATATCAATTCTAATAAAAAAAATTAAAAAAACGAGAAAAGGAAAGTAATCTGGTTTAACCCCATTTTCCGTAAATGTTCTAATATCAATACTGCTAGTTAATAGAGAGACATTTCAAAAAGGACAATTAATGAAGGAATATTTTAATAGGAACATACTAAAAATCCATTACTCCTGCACGAATTATTAATTTATAATAATAAGAAGAATTTAATGGCTAAATCCCTAATAGATAATCAGCGAACAAGTAAAGTACTGTGCAATTGTAGAAATAAAGAAAATTGTCCCATGGAAGGAATGTGCAATTCCGAGAAAGTGGTCTTCCAAGCATCTAATTTCCACATGGAAGATTGTAAGGAGGAGAAGGTTTACATTGGAATCTCAGCTGGAAATTGGAAACAGAGGTTTTGCAATAGACATTCTTTTTCCAATCCTTTACTCAGAAACCAAACAAGTCTAACAAAATGGTTTAGGAGTTTGAGAGATAGGGTCTTAACTCCACAAATTAAGTGGAGATTAATAAAGAAATCTTCAAGTCTTGGAAGCTTTAACAGTTGATATAACCTTTGCTTGGAGGAAAAATAAGTATCTTTAGATATACATTTACAAACCAAATATAAAATAAATGCCATAAACTAATTTTAAATGCCGCCATAAAAATCGATTTAAACTTATGAAAAAGGTTAATAATTGAAAAATTGACAATTATAACGATAATAAGATAAATTAATGGTATTAGTATAACTTTTTTTTATTATTGGTAATGTAATAGCAGTAAAATAATAGTAATAATTCTGATAAATTAGCAATAATTGTTACAATAGTTTTATTAGCAGTAACATAATTATTAATGATTAATAATTGTTATGATGATATTAATGATTTTAACGGTAATTTGAATGTCAGTATTTAGAATTTACAAAAGTAAAAGAGATGAAAGTTTAAATTTAAATAAAAACCAAATAAAACCAAATAAAAACTTTCCAAATGATTTTAGTTAAAAATGGTAAGTTTGATGTTAGTAAATTAATTTTTTCAGTATATATACGTGGTGATTTCAATAAGTTTCAAGACTTTTTTTGCACTGGACTTTAAAATAGTCGTAGACGCTTGAATATTCAGTTTGTTATTGCTATACATCTTATTCGGTGACCGACCAATTTTTATGATTTCAGGTTCAAATGAACAGCTACAGCAGGTATTGGAATGCACCCTACTAAAGCCTGATTGTCACAGCTGGTGAATTTCAAAATGCAATCTGGACTTTAGAAGAACGATATGCAATAAAATTCTGTTTTAAACTTGGAAAAAATGTCATGTGATAATAGCTGGATCTACTGCTATGACCCAGAGACCGAGAGACAGAGTTCCCAGTGGAAGCATGCTGGCTATCCCCGACCCAATAACGCCAGACAGAGCAAATCCACCCACAAACTTTTGATGATCCTTTTTTTGACAGCACTGATGTGATCTACGAGCACTGGGTACCCACTGGACTGACTGTCAACAAGGAATACTGTATTGAGGTTTTAAGGGAGTTCAGCAAGAGATTTCCTCGGAAGAGGCCAGCACACTTCAAATCGGGTCAGTGGCATGTGCACCAGGATAATGCCCCAGTCATCAACTCCATCCATGTCACAGACTATTTGACCAAGATGGGCATCAACACAGTTTATCACCCTTCCTATTGTCCAGACCTTGCTCCCTGTGACTTTTGCTTATTCCCCAAGCTCAGAGGCTGTTGTTATGAGACAATAGAGGAGATGAAAGAGGCTGTGACGAATCTCATTGACACGCTTACACAAGAGGACTTCCATGGGGCTTTCTAGAAGTTGTTGGAACGGTACAACAAGCACATTGCAGTCGGAGGAGATTACTTCGACGGGGACAAGAGTTTCATATGTGTGCTATCAATAAAAGTGCCCGTACGAAAAAAAGGCTGGAAACTTATTTAATGATCCTCGTATATATATATATATAGAAATAAATAACCAAAGCATGAAAAAATGATACTTGATGTCTCCTTGCTTTCTGCATTATAATGTACAAATCAAGGGCAAAATGGAGCAATCCTAGAAAAGGAGTAGCGCCCCTGTACACCATGATGTAGTAGGTAATGAAATGGAGCCTTCAGATCACTCTCGACTACGATACACACACACATGCACACACACACACACGTATATATATATATATATATATATATATATATTCTAAAATGTCTTTTAAAATCCGTGGCGTAATAAGGAAAATGCTTCACGCTTTAACGTATGCATTAATATATAAACTAGGTAAAGTATGCATTTAAAAGATTTGTATTGTTACAAGTTATAACAATTGATTATTTCTTGGTACTGAAGTTTGATTTCTTTGTTTAATGACTTTTCAAACTTCATGAGTTATTTGATTCTAAATCCATCCTTGTCGAAGAACCGTTGTGGTACTATCTAACCCATAGCTTAAAGGGATAAAGGTGTTAATATCTTCACCAACGTTATTTGTTCGATATTGAACGTGGTAGTGTGACTTGAGCTTACTTCGATGTCGCCGTCCAAAGCGTCAGTCTCTATAGCTTCGGGCCTTCCTCATAGTACATTGGCTGAGTGGTATGTTTTTGGAAAACAGTTGACTTTGCAAAAATTCTCACGGATCTATACTATTCTAAAATATTTTATGAGAAGCTAATTTTCTTTTTGAAATGAAGATTTCAGGTTTTTATAATTTTTAGTGGAGCATTATCCCCCTAAAACTGACATTAATACGCTGTATTTCCAAACTTTACTGAGCTGAAACTCTTCAAAGAAAAATAGGACCATGCTACAATCCAGAAATAAGTACACCTCTTCTGATTTATATATGTCTACACAATTCTTCTTTAGTATTATTGATATGTTGCAATGTTATTTTTGATTACCTTAATTATCTGTGTATAAGACGCTCTATCAGTCCGTATTATTCAGCCCAAAATTTAGGGTTGTGCATTATATACGATGAATAATTATAACTTTTTTCCGGCCATTTACGTTGCCCGTTTTTGGCGTCATGAAGTGAAGTTATAAGAATGACCCACACCAACAAACCTGTAACAATTCTTTAGTAAATCAAATATCGAATTGAATGCGAGATTTTAATTTGTTTAATGTATTGTGATCTCATTTTAGCCGAAGATTAGAAAGATATTGGTATAAAAATGCCCCAAAGAGTTAAAAATATGCGTTTCGAAGCATTAAATAAACACTATAACAACTTATTTTTAGCTGATCACATTTAACAACCCCTCCGCTCGGGCAGGATATGACACACGGTCAATCTTTAAGCGGAGTTTAACAGGTTTGAATTCAGAGTTTTCCTTCTCCTAGACTAGTTGCCTCACCAACGCTGAAGAACCCAGTCTTTCCTACTATTTACACATAGCTGGAGGGAGAATAATTGGATTCATAGCTTTCCCAAGGGTATTAGTGCGATGTGAAATGCAATCGGTCTCGTCCAGGATTTGAACTCGTGTCACCGTGTCCATTTCCTATGACGATAATCATTACACCACGGCCACCTCCATATACACCACAGGCACCTCCATTATTTTTAGCTGATACAAGTAAGTTGACTGACCTTAGTAGAGGGTTAACCGAAGGCTCCCTTTCCAATAGCTACCACAATAAAGTGTTGTGGAGGCTACTCCTTTCTCTTGATTGCCTCACATACCTCAGATTCGTATCTTTTAATTCTGGGTGTTAAGCTAGGAGACATCAAGTACCTATTTTTTGCGTCTTTGGTTATATATATATATATATATATATACTGAAAAAATTACTATAACTAATATCAAACTTATCTTTTTTAACAAAAATCATTTGTAAAAGTTTTATTTAGTTTTTATTTGAAATTAAAATTTCGACTTTTTAAATTTCTTTATACTTTCGTAAATTCTGAATACTGACACTCAAATTACCGTTAAAAATCATTAATCTATATAAATAAAAATGTAAATGTTTGTTACTAACCGATAATCTCCAGTTTTATACCACTAATTGGTTTTAAATTTTCAGAGAGTATTTTATTCGAATCCAGGAGTGTTTTTATATACTTATTATCCCAAAATATTACAATAATTAAAAAATATATTTTTAATAAGTCGTTTCTCTCCGAGAAAAGCCGAACGCGAAAACATTACTTCCGTTTTTACACGTGATTTTTTTTCTGCTTAGTCATTTTCTTTCTTTTTTGGTTGACTTAAACAAAAACACTAAACTTAAAACCATATTTCGCTGGTTCAGTTGTAAGTATTTTTTTTTTATTCTAACGAATTGTTTACAAAATATTTTATATTTTTTCAATATTCCTTTTTTTGTTTAACTTCAACGAAAGATATCCATTAAAAAGTTTTCTTTCATATTTCGTTGGTTCAGTAGTAAGGAATGGTTTACTAAATATTTTATTTTCTTTTTTCAATATGACATTTTTTTTCTTTAACTTCAACGAAAGACATTTCTTAATAATTTTCTTTCGTTTATTATTATCTATAAGACTCTAAACTTTAAACCATATTTCGTCAGTTCAGTAGAAACGAATTGTTTACTAAATATTTTATTTTCTTTTTAACTTCAACGAAAGACATTCCTTTAAAAGTTTTCTTTCTTTAATAAACATTAAGCCATATTTCGTTGGTTTAGTAGAAAGTATATTTTTAATTCTAAAAACTTATTCTTAAATTTTTTCTTCACAATTGATATCCCATTTATTTTGTTGTTTAATAAATATTGTATGGTGTGCCAATTATCATGTTACGAAATATTAACCAGCCTAAGCTTTCTAATGGCACACGTCTTTCAGTAAAAAAAATTAAGGACCAACATCATAGAAGCAACAATTTTGACAGGGCCTTTCAAAGGTGAAGATGTCTTCAATCCATGAATTCCTATGATTCCAACAGATATGTCATTTCAATTTAAGAGATTGCAATTCCCAATTTGATTGGCGTCTGCAATCACGATCAACAAAGCACAGGGACAATCTTTAGAATTGTGTGGCTTATATTTACACACTGATTGCTTCTCACATGGGCAATTATATGTTGCCTGTTCCAGAGTCGGCAATCCAGACAATCTCTTTATCTACACGTAAACTGGAACTACCAAGGATATTCTGTATCCACAAGTATTGGAAAATTAAACATATTAGAAACATGCATTTTCTTTTTTTCCATTTAAACAAACTGAGCCACAGCAACGGGTGTCCGGGTACAGCTAGTATCATCATTATAATTATTAATGTTAATGTTATGTTAAGCAAAGAGGCATCAAGAACTATTTTTGAGTCTTTGGTATGACTCAACCGGGAAGTGAACCCCGGTCTCCCGGACCATGGGTGAGCTCTCTACCCACTATGCAAAGAGGCCAATAGATAAGGGATTCAAAATTGAACAATGTTAAATGTGGTGTTAATTCAGCTGTTAGACAATGCATTTTTTACACAAGAGATTTTTTCCCGAATTTCGTAGTTGAAAGTTAAGGTTTCCGCACATTACACGAATGTATGTTTTACTCGACTAATTTCGGTAAAGTTTCATTGCTGTAAAATTAGTTTTGGTTTCTTTATTTTCTATGGAATATCAAGCTTTATGGGTAATTTAATGCTAAAGCCATTCTAGTAGAAAGAAATTAAAGGTACTATTAAATCCCCAGCTGCAAGGGATAATAGGGTTCATACTTTTCCCCAAGGTTATTCGTCTTAAAGTGAAAGCAGTTGTATGACTGGAGTTCGAACTTATTTATTCGATGTCATAATCCAGCACATTAGCAAATCTATTACACGCACGTCTATGGTGAGGTTTGATAACAAATAATACGAGGTGCATATGATAAGTTTCCAAACATTTTTATATGGGCATTTAAAATTGTCGTAGACTCTTGAAAATTCAGTATGTTATTGCGATACATCTTATGAGATGACTGACCTATTTTTATGATTTAAGGTTCAAATAAACAGCTATAGTAGCAATTGGAATACACTCAACTAAAGCCTGATTGCCACAGCTGGTGAATTTCAAACAATGCAATCTGACACTTTAGAAGAACGATAGGCAATAGAATTCTGTTTTAAAATTGGAAAAAATGCCACAGAAAAGTATGGAATGCTTCAGACTGCTTTGGGAGCATCTTGCATGAATCGAGCATCAGTTTTTCAGTGGCATAAGAAATTCAAGGAAGGCAGGGAGTCTGTAAGGGATGATGAGAGGTGTGGGAGAAGTAAGGAAGTCAATACACCGATATACTTGATTGGCCAAAGGGTTAGGGTTAGGGTTACTATGTTGAGGTTTTAAGGAAGTTCAGCACTCTTCAAATCAGGTCAGAGGCATTTCCACCTGGACAATACACCAGTCCTCAACTCCATCCTTGTCACAGACTATTTGACCAAGATGGGCATCAAGACAGTTTCTCAGTCCAAACCTTGCTCCCTGTGACTTTTGCTTATTCCTTAAGCTCAGAGGCTGTCGTTATGAGACAATTGAGGAGACGAAAGAAGCTGTGACGAAGGTCATTGACACGCTCACACAAAAGGACTTCCATAGAGCCTTCCAGAAGTTGTTAGAACGGTACAACAAGTGCATTGCTGCCGGAGGAGATTAAGTCGAAAGAGACGAGAGTTTCATGTGTGTACGATCAATAAAAGTGCCCCCTACGAAAAAAGTCTGGAAACTTATCGTATGCACTTCGTATATTGCAGGAATTCTTATGATCATGCCTGAAAAGATTTTAACCTGTACAGGGGGATCAGCTTAAACTAGAATCTGTCACCTTCTTTGTCTTACTATCCCTCCTCCGAGCACTTATCCGTTGCCTTTCTCTCCTATATCCGATATACTTTTACACCCTTTCTGCGTGTTAATCTATACAATTCTGCGTGTTAATCTATACAATTCTGCGTGTTAATCTATACAATTCTGCGTCTTAATCTATGCAATTCTAAAATATTTTATGGGCTAATTTTCTTTTTAAAATAAAGATTTCAGGACTTTATTATTTTTAGTAGATCATTATCCACCTAAAACTGACATTAATACACTGTATTTCCAAACTTTACTGAACAGAAACTCTTCAAAGAAAAATAGGACCATGCTACAATCCAGAAATAAGTACAATTCTTGTATTGTTGTTTTTCCTGCAGTTAGTCCAAGTGTTGCAACCATACTCAAGAACTGATTCTGCTACAGGTTGAAAAATCCCCCCCTTTTTATTTGATCAGATTGCCATATACACGTTATTTTATCAAAAACAGCCCATATTTTACTGATGCGTATATGAACTCATTTTCTGTATTGCATTTTCAGTATTGCTTGATTATATAATGTTACAGAAACGATAAAATCCTGATATCCTTGTTTAGGAAGGATGTTAACTGACGCATCAGTTATCTTCCCATGTTTAACAATGTTTTCGAGTTTATCAATATGAGACCTGTTTTCCGAACGCAAGTGTCATAGGGTTGGGGCATTATATACTTCTTTGCATTCCAACAATAAAACTCTGAGGACTTAGTATCTTAATCCTAACTGAGACGTTATGTTTTTCTATGATTAAAGTGATGGCTCTTATATTCCAATTTATGCACTCCTAGTAAGCTGGATCTGTGACACAACAACAGAACTAAACAGCCCATAGCAATTGCTTGCCCATTCGGTTATGGATGCAGAACACATCGACTGCGTCTCGCCAGAGGGGCAAGACTACCCCTACAAGTGTCAAAGATATGACACTGAACAATCTGATTCTGAAGTTCCAGTAATGCCGGAGTTTGGGAATGTGGAGTTCTCCTTCATTGTCATCACTCCCAGGTCATCTCTGGCCCGGAGTGGTAACACTATATAGGGTCCTATCTATAGGTCAAATAGAAATAAATTCTGTACTTATGCTAAACAAAATTGTTTGAAATAGAACTGTTTGACATTTAACTGGGTATTTAACTGGGTATAACAGTTCATATGTATAAAATGTATTTGGCATTAAATAACCAACCATTGTTAATATTTCATAAACCAAACCAAACCTAATCGTTTAAAATGCTGTAAAGTCACTGACGAGTTTTGTGTTGATTATGGCTGGTTAGATATTTTTGGCGTAAAGGTTATCGCCATAGAAGGTAGAGTCAGCTAACCAAGTCCCAACCTGAATGATGTTGTTTTATTAATAAAGATGCGATATACTCCTTAATTTGCTTCAAGCAAAAGAGGAGCTATCTTCATCAAATAAGAAGGGATCTATTATAGAGAAAACGTCACACACACACACACACACATAGACATATATATATATATATATATATATATATATATATATATATATATATATATATATATATATATATATATATATATATTAGGAGGTTACTAGGACGTAATGATTATCGTCGTACGAATGGAAACGATGACCGGAGTTCAAATAATTAAAATTGCTGTAAATATTTCACCAAGCACTATTTCCGCTGGAAAAGTTATGAATTAAATTATTTTTCTTTCAGTAATGAATAAATAGTAGGTATGGAGACCGATCTAGGAGGAGTTTAGTTTGGTTTGATGTTCTAGTGAATCAACCATTGTAAGTAATTTAAAGCCAATTCTGGTTTATTCATATGTATTAGATATATATGATGTGTAAATATAAGTCAATTAAGTTAGATAGTTCCCAGTATTACAATGTATCACTAACAGCAGTCATTTGTTTACACAGTTAAATGATCAAAAAGTTTCATTTGAAACAAATCAATTTACCATAAGTCAACAAAGCAAAATGGTTTCAAGTATTGCTATGTATTTCAAACAATTCAATTAAACACCAGTCACTTATTTTTACCCTATTAAATGATCAAAATTTTTTTTTCAAAAATTTCAATTTACCAAAAGCCATTTTTGTGCTCACTTTAAATGTCAAACAGACCCATAGATCGTACACTATAAGCTGCTATCACTCCGGACAGAGATGACCTAGAAGCCATGAAAGGGTACTCCGTATTCCCAAAGATCCACCGTTATTGGAGCCTCATTATCACGTTGTTTAATGTCATATCCAAGCTATTTGTTGGGGAGTCTTATCCCATCTGCTGAGAAGCAGTCAGTGTATTCTACAACCCCACTCGAATGGGCTGTCGGATGGTTTAATGTCATATCCAGAACACTCATAGAATGTTCGTACCCCATCTAAGCTTGGAAGATTAAAACACTGAAATGTAATACAACACTTAAAAAATGACTTAGTTTCATCTTCTACTCTGAAAGGAAGGGTTATGTAAATACATATTTTTAGTCCTTATAACCAGTTTGCAGACCTGGAGAAGGATGAGTTCAATCAGACTATTTTACCCCGAGATAAACTATATGAGTTGTGTCCTTTTGACTTTACCAATTTCTGGCCACGCAGTGGCTTTCTTCTTTTTATCCGTTGATTTTCTTAGGCCGTTGACGTATGTGAAAATTGATAATGGACATTTTGTGTGAGGTAGTTTTTTCATTCATACGGGAAGTTTCGCTTTTGTGTCATCAAATGTTTCAATCACTCTCCACCCACATAGCTGTAAGTCACCTCTAGTCCTCAGCCGCTAAAGAGAGAGCTAATCGAAAAAAATATAAACTTTTCTTGTGGTCACAGAACACCGTACCTCTTTGCATGGACGAAATTGTTACCATGTAGATTGCCGATTGAGTTTGGTAATATCAGCAATTCCTTGTAAAGAGTTTTTTTCTGTACGGGATACTGGATGAAGCATATTTTGTTATAATTAGCCTTCCGGGCGAGACGCTGAGCATTGTCAAGTAACGTAGTTATGGGTGCTTACTTAAAAAATTGAATTATCTGTTCGTACCCCATGACCACAATAGTACATCATTGCTTAATAAAAGATCCAAAAGCCTTCTTTCTAAATTGTTCTCATCATCAAGATCTGTTGACATGGATTCGCTTGACTCTCTCTTACAATCTGTCCTTATCGGCTATCACATTTGTTCAGTCCTATAGACGACATCCAGTGTCTCCACAGACTGTTCAGCCACTACTGGGTAGGATTCCAAAAAGGAACGTCACAAATAAGTTCCTCCTTAGTTCTCCAGTATTGTCCACCGAGTCTTGCTCATTTTACTCGGATTGGTTGACGAATAAAAGTAATTGGCAGTATAGTTGCTGTTTTTTATACTGCTGCTTCAAGAATTTGTTGAAAATAACGTGCATTATTCTTGTATTGTTGCTTTTCCTGCGATTAGTCCAAGTGGTGCAACCATACTCTAGAACTGATTCTGCTACAGGTTGAAAAATTCCAGTTTTATTTTATTAGATCAGATTACAATATAGACGTTATTTTATCAAAAAAAGCAATGTTTTACTGATGCGTATATGAACTCATTTTCAGTATATGGGATATTACTACCAAGGTATATTATTTGTTCTACAAATTTAAGAGGATTGTTCTACCTGTATAGTATGTGGTGATTGTGTTCAGGTATCTATTTGGTCGTACATAGCGCCTTGCTTTTCGAGAGAATGCGCAGGTCTGGTTAGATGATAATCTTCCAAAATCCTTTCCCAGTTGGCAGCTTGGTACTGTGAATAGTAGGCATGTCCTTATTTGGGAGAGAACGAGTTTTATCTTTAGATGGCTACTTAACAGATTTACCTCTATGACTTGAAACACGGCTTTGGTATCAACAACTTTAGGCCTACTTGTCCTTGACTTTGCGACTAGGTTCTTGTCTCTCAAGCCAAATTTCTTGAATCATCTGGTTACTGTATTCTGATCAACTTCGCCTTCATCTTTCGCACAATAAATATTTTTGGTTGCTTCTGCTCAGTTTTGGTTCCTTCTCCTGATTAAGTTTGGTAACATATGAAATTCCTTGATAATTGCTATTTTCAGTCCTGGCTGCTGGATGAAGCATATTTTGTAATACTTAGCGTACCGGACGAGATGATGAACTTTGCCAAATAATGAAGTATCTATTCGCATCTTATGACCACTAGATTACATTATTGGTAAACCCTAGCTCAGTTTGAAAACGTAAAGCCTGAGTTCCAGCATCAAACAACATTTTACACTCATCTGTGTGGCTTTCAAATAACACAAGGAGGAAAGCAATACATAACGTTTCAGTGCACTATATACTATAACACTGCGAACCTGAGAGGGTACCAACCACTGCTTAAACTGTTTCGATCATATGGTATTGCCAAACAATCATCATCATCATCATGTCGCGCTGGTAGCATGGATATCCCTGACCCTCTCTTGTCACTCCTCCCTATCGTTCATCGTCCTAGGCAGGTCTTCAGGACAACATCCAGTATCCTCACATAGCTGCTGAATGTATGTTCGTGCTGGTCGTCCTGCTTTTGCACGGCCATGTGTGGGGGTCCATAAGAGTACATCTCTTATGAGTTCGTCCCTGCTTCTCCAGCAGTGTCCTGCATGTCTGGTTCGTCTAACTTGAATAGTTTTCGTGATAGGAGGCAGGTGGCCGTACAGTTGGTGTCTTGTGGGGTGTTGCCGCCAGAACAGTATTGCATCAGTGTAACTTATTGTTTGAGGGATAAGTGGTCCATGTCTTTCGCAATGGTATTATTCCGGAAGTGAGCGTGAAAACGTGAGTGGAGTTCGAACTCGTTTACCACGATGTATTAGTCCAGTCTGTGAGCCAGTATATCGTAGTGTCTCCTCTCTAATGTCGACTGAGTACTAACAAAATTTGTATTATAGTACAGGGTGGAACGATAAAATTGTCGTCCTAAGGAAAAGAACACTACAGCTTTATTTTAAAACTTTTATTGAAAAAATCAATTCAGGTAACTTGATTATGTAGTAGAGCTGACATCTATTCAATGTAGCCGCCTTCAGCCTCAATCACCGCCTCGATACGTATCCAGACTTGGGAGCATGCCTTTTCCAAAAGCGTCGGCGGGAGTTCGGCAAACACTCGTCGAAGTAATGACTTCAAGCCGACTTCGAATATGTGAGGTGGCATGACCATAACTGTAACCGGACACTTTGTTTTCATCACCCTGGACACGTCCCTGTTATTTGTGGCAATCCAGATTTGCATTTTGAGAGTGCTGGCAATGGTCCTGTTGTCATAACTTCGATCGGTAGAGTGCATCAGTTGTACTGCGGCGCATCTCCGATCTCGCTCGTTGAACATTGTGTCACTTTCAGACATGATAGAAGGCTCCTATCACTCTTGGGGTTTGTACACAACTGGCTAACTAGTAGATGGTCTGCAAAAAAAAAAAAAAAAAAAGAAAAAAAAAAAAGAAAACCGGTTTTCATTAAACAGAAATGGAATCATATCGTCTTTTCTAGGGCGACAATTTTATCGTTCCACCCTGTACGGATGTAATGTTTCTAAACTTTTTATGCAACTTTCATGAAAAAAAAAAAAACGAATAAAAGCAGAAAGAAAAGTTAAAAATCTAGAAAATATGCTTTGCAAATCTGCATGTCAAACATTCTACAGTCTACATAAATTGGGTGATGTTTGTTTTATGGCATATCAACCTTCGTGGTTTAACTAGTGCCAAAGCCATCGATGTAGAATGAGAGTAGGGGCATCATTTAACCATTAGCTAGTGGATAAGAAGGTTTATCCCTTTCCGACGGCTATGAGTCCAAAAGTGCACCACGTAGGGTGAGTAAAATTCGAACTGGCTTACTACAATCTTACAGTCCCTTATGTTAGCAACTACATTATGATGATCCCTCCCCCATCATTTTTATGACGATGCAACTTTAATTGTAGGTAACATTTGAAAATGGAAAAATAATAGCGATATTTTGGGGCAATATTATTAGCATGTACGATGATGTTTTGCTGTCCTTCTTATTATAATTTCTAAATCTAAGGTATCTTTTAAGTACAAATCGTACTTCCACACATTTAAAAATCGTTCAGTATTGATTATGATATAAACTTTAAAACTGTACTCGACTTCACCCTGTTGACTGGGGGTGCTGAATACGCTAACTGCACCTCAGCAGACGGTAAGGCCCCTTCAATGAGTTTCCTATTAATGACGCAAAACTACATCTGATGGTGAGGCTCTACTTCTGGAGCTTTGGGGAATGTTTAGAACAATTTCACTGCCATTAATCCCAGGTTAAATTTATCAGACTGGATTATTTAGCTTTGGTACAACAACCAGTCTAGGAGAATGAAAACGTTGCCGTACTTAGCTTACATATTCGATATGAAAACTGGAGATAAATTGATATATAAACGAGATAATAGGATATGTTAAATAAAAACAAAGAAAGCGAGAGAAAAAGAGGTAGAGCGAGAGAGACAGACAGAGACAGACAGACAGAGACAGAGAGAGAATGAGAATTCACAACATACAAAAGAAAAGAGACAAAAAGGAGAAACATGAAAGAGAGAGAGAGAGAGAGAGAGAGAAAGAGAGAGGGAGAGAAAGAGAGAGGGGAAAGATTATGAAAACGTGTGATAAGCGATGAGGATCCGTTGACTTAAAAGAGAGGGACAGACAAACAAACAGAAAGAAAGAAAGAAAGAAAGAAAGAAAGAAAGAAAGAGATGAAATAGTGGATATAATTATGTCCAGATCGATAGTCCTCAACCAAGCGGCCCATGATTAACGAGAGAAATGTGTGGCTGTGGGCAGAGTGTGGGCTGCCAAGTGAGGGATTTGGTTTCTATTGTGGTGTAATTAGAATCAGCAGTACCCGTCCACCCCGAACAATCAGGCGCGGGGAAGATGTGTGCAGCTGGAAAGGTAATCAGATTTGATATTGGAATCGGGTCATTTGGCAAATTTGCCAAACGCAGAAATGAATCTGACCTCAGAAGTCTTTGTGACCTTTCGAAGCGTCAATCAAACAGAAGAGTATATATATACATAGATAGATAGATAGATAGATTGAGAGACGGGGTAGTATGTCTCCTATAAATATGTACACACCTAATATTTTTGGAGTAAACTGTTAGATTTCTTCTAAATCAAAGACAGCAGGAATTCATAATTCCTAAGAGTGCCTTACTATTTTCTTGCGAAAGGTGTGTTACCACTCTGTAGGGGACTCAGACGACATATCCTAGTCCCCAACTACAGACCGGTAAAAAATCAGACTTAATATTATCATGTCAAAACGAAATAAGATAAGCAAAACCTTATATTAGCTGTAAAAGTAGGCAACTCAAAACGAGGGCGACTCAAAGACCCCCTTTTCATTAGCTACTACAATGGGGTGTAGGGAGGGCGCTACTCCTTTTTCTGGATTTCTCCACTTTACATTTGATCCTTACCTTTTTTTTATTTTATTTTCATCATACAACTTGTGAAAGCACGTGCGATACCCTGCCCTCATCAGCTGCCAACCAGGGGTGATAACAGTATCGGGAGCTCAAGGCAGTACTGCCACTCCTGGAACTACCAAGCAGCTTTTGCAACCGGACTGGGTAATTAAAAGAATTATATATATATATATATGTGTGTGTCTGTGTGTGTGTGTGTGTGTGTGTGTGTGTGTGTGTACACGATCAATTAAGAGCAGAGATTACATTGGACGTTCATCTTCATTTTTAGTGTGCAGTTTGAGATTTAAAAAAAAAACGCGTTTACTTTCAGCCGTTGATGTTATTACGCGTTTACAGTAACCGTTTCTGGATGTTACGTAATCACACGGGAATAGTGGTTTTTTTGTGCATTTCATTCATGCTGAAGACTTCTCGCTTTCGACCAAATCCAACTTGATGCCTAATTAGAGTTAAGTAAGGCGGAATCAAGTACCATTCTTTGAGTCTTTAGTATGACTCGACCTCGGAGTGAATCTTGGTCTCCTGTGACACTGGAGACACACTACCCACAAACCATATGGGCTGTTTAGAGCGAGAAAATCTTTTTTTTTATTAATGAAACTACTCCTGAATTTAAGTATAAATGTTAAATGAATATTTATAAATATTACAAACAACCAAATGTTTGTTTTGATTTGGTTTTTATGGCATGATAACCGTTGTTGGTTATTTAATGCGTGTACATTAAATATATTTGATTTTTAAACATATTTTGTCGATACACACAGCTAAATTAAACCAACAGTTCTATTTCTAACAATTCAATTTCGCATAAGTCATCAATAGTTCCTAGCATTACAATGCATTACTAAGAATTCAATTAAACATCGGTCACTTTCGGGTAAATACACTTGGGAAAGGTATGAAACCCCTTATCCTCCCAGCTATGGGTTAAATAGTACCACAACTGTTCTTCTAGGAGAATAGATTTGGCATTAGATAGTGTCCTGAGACTCTGATTTGGTAATATTCATAGATAGAATAGATGAGAAATTTCATATCATTCAACAGAAGAGGTTGATATATGGCTATTATATTGATATTCTCTCTCTCTCTCAATATATATATATATATATATATGTATATAACCCACAAAGGTTGATATGCCATTAAATATAGAAACGAAACCAAGCCAAACATCGGCCACTTGTTTACACACAGTTAAATTATCAAACAGTTTTATTTCTAACAATTCGATTTAACATTGTTCATTTGTTTCCACTCAGTTTAAATATTAAACTACACATTTAAAAGGTCAAACACTTCTATTTGATCCATAGATAAGAACACATCAGGTGCTACTTCTCCGGGCCAGGGTGGACCATGGAGCGATGGCAATGAAGGGGTACATTGTATATGTGTGTGTGTGTGTGTGTATGCTGGTTGATCGAAGTCGAAGGTTTCCTTTTCAATAGCTAGATTAGGGCATTTCTCTTTTCCCTGCATAGCTTCACTTATCCTTGATCCGTACCTTTTAATGATGTATGTTAAGCAAGAAGGCATCAAGTACCATTTTTTGAGTCTTTCGTATGATTCTTCCAGGGATTGAACCCCGGTCTCTCAGATCATTTATTATGCCAATATATATATATATATATATATATATATATATATATATATATATATAAGTATCAAGGCGTGATATGTCCTTTAATTACACAGCCTAACCTAAACATGTGTTCCTTCAGATACAAATGCATAAACCGTCTCCTTGAAAAATGTGATGTCAAGTCAATTGTTCTTTAGTCAATTGTTTTGGATCCCAATGAAATATATTAGCACCTTGTAAACAATTCCATGGCCCGCAAACTTTGAAATATCTAGTTCCACTAACCGATCACAATGTTTTTTTTTTTTTTTTTTTTTTTTTGTCATCTATCATCTCGAATCAAATGTGTACAAATTTGTAAACAAGAGACACCATGCGTTGACGTGTTGATTAGGAAAGATAGACATACTGACAAACACAAATTAATGCATCTCATGTCCTTTTATTAAATGATCTATCGGCTGAATCTTTTTGTTGGCACCAAGTGCATATTATTTAAATTGAATTGAACTGTTTTGCACGGCGTGATATCGTTGTGTCTGGCTGAGGTCAATTCAGTTTGACTGACAGTACTTAAAGAAAATATTATTCTATTAAAGAATGCTTCATTCATCGCTTTTAATTACGATTTAATCTAATTATGAATATATGTGATACAAATATATCAGTTATGATACGACATAAAGAAAGAATGATAATATAGCCTTCCTAAACATTCCCGGGGAGTTCTATTCTCACTGATTAGCGCATACTACTGGCAGTGATCCAAACTAAAACAGGTGAAATTTAGGTCATGCTGTAGCTGCTGATATTTTATACAACCGAAGACATTTTCAAAACAAGATATTCGGTTTTATATTACTAACGTGAGGAGCACCCATAGCGTGACATTTTGGCAAACATGCTGGACTGTGACAACGTAGTGAGTTCGAAGTTCAGTCATGGTTCTCTGCTTATTCTCGAATTAGTATATTTGGAAGAAGTATGATAGACTTTATTCTCCCAGTTCTTGTTTAAATGGTAGTACTGTTCTACAAGGATGTTTTTTTTTAATTACATACTACACAAAGGTGGATATGCCATTAAAAACAAAAAACCAAACCAAACAAAACATACTTCTTACGGCCATGTCTGACAGTCTATGATATATATATATATATATATATATATATATATATATATATATATATATATCGATAAATAAAACACTAAAAACTGTTCTAGAGGCGCTATTTTTCCTTCCTTTATTTCATTTTTAAGAACTTTTAATGGGAAAGAAGAACGAAATATCGTGCTTCTAAACCGGTTTTAAGTGCTTGATGTATCAAACTTTCACCCCCCCATATATATATATATATATATATATATATATGTTCTTTTGTTTATGCAAAGCGTTAGAATAGCTTTAAATAGTGCGTACATCTTAAGTTCTAAAATGGACCTATTTTGGGTCACGTCTCATCAGAGAACTCCTTTACAAATGGAAAACAATATGTGAGAATAATAAGTACGTACATATAAGCGACAAAATGTTAATCACAAGGAGGCGTTGATTCTACTCTTACGCTATCCTCACTTAGATATTGTATCTCTATCACTGACATTGAGCACTTTTTCATAAATATAATTAACTATATATATATTTTTTCGCAAACATAGGCATATACTCAGACAGAGACACACAGACACAGACAGGCACACACAGAGGTACACACACACACACACACACACACACACACACACACACACACACACATATATATATATATATATATCAAAATGAATTAGTCCATGAAGAGAATTTTTTAAAGAATATAATTATCATTGTTGACCTAATCTTTTTGACTTACTTAATTTTTCCTCTCTTTGGATAACCCCCTCCACACACAAAAAAAAAATACTTATATATATATATATATATACATATATATATGTGTGTGTGTGTGTGTGTGTGTGTGTGAAAAATCTGGAAATAAATCAGTATGAAAATGTACAGAGATAAAAAGGAAAAAAAACGAAACACTCAAGGTTTTCAGAGTATCGTTTTATTTCTAGAATTATTTGTAATCGTTAAACGTTTCGGTTTTTGACCTTCATTAGGGCGTGTTCATTATTAAATGAAACAAAAAATATGAGGAAGTTTTAAAACATTCTATTTTCGTTAAAAGATCTCTGTTTAAATTTTTTTTTAGATGTAATTAGTGTACCACATTTTAATTCTTTCTTTTATAGAAATACAAGATCATTAAAAAAGTTTCCAGACTTTTTCCGTATGGGTACTTTTATTGATAGTACAGACATGAAACTTTAATCCCATTCCAAGTTCTCTCCTCTGATTGCAATGCGCTTGTTGTACCGTTACAACAACTTCTGGAAGACCCCAGGGAAAACCTCTTGTGTGAGCGTGTCAATGACCTTCGTCACAGCCTCTTTCATCTCCTCAGTTGTCTCATAATGACAGCCTCTGAGCTTAGGGAATAACCAAAAGCCACAGGGAGAAAGGTCTGGACAGTAGGCAGGCTGAGGAACTGTCTTGATTCCCATCTTAGTCAAATAGTCTGTGACATGGATGGAGTTGTGGACTGGTGCATTATCCTGGTGAAAATGCCAATGACCCGATTTAAAGATTGCTGGCCACTTCCAACGGAATCTCTTGCTGAAGTCCCTTAAAACTTCAACATAGTAACCTTAACCCAATATTTGTCGCTGCCTCCCACCAGACACGACTTGACACAAGGTCAAAAGCCCGAAGGCCAATTAAAGTGGGGATAAAGGGGAGGGGAAGGTCGGGAAGGAGCCGAGACTCGAACCCTGCTTGTCTGTGCTGCTCATCGGCTCACTTAGTGCAACGTGAGCCTGATGAGGCAAGCAGTTTCACGAACCCAAATGTGGGTCCGGGCACGTATGCCAGTTAACGGCTTAAACTAGACGCTTGGTCTAGTGCCGTACAAAGGGGACAAAAGTGCAGCTCGCCCACCCGAAGGTTGCCCAGCCGAAGCTGGGGGCCTATTCGGCCCCGAGTCTGCTCTTAGTTTCGAGCACCCATCCGGCACGAATGCCAGACGGCCCAGCTAAAAAGCCGGGGGCGTAACCTTAACCCTTTGGCCAATCAACTCTGATGTATTGACTTCCTTATTCCTCCCACACAGACTCCCTGTCTTCCTTGTATTTCTTATGCCACTCAAAAACTGATGCTCGTTTCATGCAAGATTGTCCAAAAGCACCCTGAAGAATCCCATACGTTTCTGTGACATTTTTTCTAAGTTTAAAACAGAATTCTATTGCATAGCTTTCTTCTAAAGTGTCCTCACGTCCAGATTGCATTTTTGAAATTCACCAGCTGTGACAATCAGGCTTTAGAAGGGTGTATTCCAATTCCTGCTGTAGGTGTTCATTTGAACCTGAAATCATAAAAATTGGTCTGTCATCTCATAAGATCTATAGCAATAGCATACTGAATTTTCAAGAGTCTACGATAATTTTAAAGCCTGTACAAAAAAAGTCAGGAAATGTATTGAAGGCACCACGTAACTTTCCCCTTGAAATTCCCTTTCGTCATATCCACGTATTCTCGTATGCAATCTCGTTAGTTTGTCACTTGAACTATCTATATAGGTGTTTTTTCTTGACATGACTCTTTCAAAGTTTTCATTATTTTTCTGTCTGTACTTGTGTTTTTATTTCTGTCATTGGTTGCTGTAATTACCCTATTTTTACTCTTCTTAATGCCGTCCTTAAGACTGCGTACTGATGTTCAACGCAATCTTCAATGTTTGTGGGTCCTCTTCCTCCTTCTTTTATTGTCTCATATTGTCTATGTCATCGCTTGGATGTAAAGTCTTGTGGATTGTCGACAATTTTCTTGTATTTAAGTCCATTTGTCTGAGTTCCTACCTTATCCATTTTAAGAATGGTCTAAAGTATCTTACAATGAGTTCTGCTCAGGCCTTTTTCCCTTTGATAACATTTTAGCGACAGAAATTTGTTCCGAAGTTTGTTCCTGTTCTTCTGAGGTACTCTTTCTTTTCTTTTTTCCTTCTTCTCTGCTTGTCTGACAGTTTGTACTTCTTATGTTTCAAAGTATTTGTAGTATTCCTTCTCTCCAGGTGTCCTATTACCCAGTCGACTAAGGCCGTAGAATATACCGACTGCAGCTATGCAGTGGAGTAAGACCCCTCAACCGGTGTCCAAGATATGAAACTAAACAGTAATGCTGGAGATTTGGGGAATGTGGAGTACACCTTTATCAACATTGCTCCCAGGCCCACTCCGGATCGGAGTGGTAGCACCTGCTAGGGTCTTATCTATGGGTCAAATTGAACGAAATTTCGTACTTATGCTAAATTGAATTACTTAGAATAGAACTGTTTTGATATCTAAACTACATAATTATGCAAAACTGAATTGTATAAATTAGAACTGTTTGACTAAACGAAATAGCTTGAAATTGAAATGTTTATGACAACTAAACTGCGTACCCAGGCTAAACTGAATTGTTTGAAATAGATCTGATTATAGATATAAAAATGGATTTTGTATGAAGATTTTGTGTAAAGATTGATATAACATAATTCCAACCAACCAACCGACCGACCAACCAAGTGTCCTAAAGCATTCTTGATATTGCAGTTCTATTCCTTCTACTGATTCTTTTTTCCCACTTTTGATCATCTGCATGGCACATATTTTCATGCCGAATTCTATCCTTATATTCCGCTAGTATATATTCATTTTTGAATCAGGTTCTCCAGTCCTTTTCCTTTTTTTTCAAACACATTTACGTAATTCATATACATAAGGTGATTAATATTTTCTTTTGATTTGGTAATTTGTTTCATAAGTACATGGTTGAATGACATCATTGCCATAACAAATAGCTGAGACGAGAGTGAGTTTCCCAAGAAGATGTATCTCTGGATTTTTATCTCTTCAAGGGTTTGACCTCCCACTATCAATTTCACCCACCAGTTTTCCATTGCTTTCATTATGATGCTTTTTATTTGGTCGGATATTTTCTGCACTTTTAGACATTCTATTATCCAATTTCGTACATGTTGGCCTTTTTTTACAGTCAAGCCATGTCAAGGCTACATTTTCCGCCTAGTTTTAGCTTCTTTGACGATATGCTAGCTTATATATAGAAGTTCATTAATTCTTGTTCCTACGAGACTTCCTTTTTCTTCTCCCGGAAACATTCCCCGACATACGAAAGCGTAATATATTTCTATAATCTGTGATATCAGGATTTTTCTCATCAGAGGTATAATTTTTATCCGTTTATTGTTCCTAGGAATCGTCCCTTTTCTGGATTCCTTCTGGATCAAGTTAGTTTTCCCTTTCGTCATCCATTCGGGTATGCTTGCTTTTTGCTGGCGTTGAATTCGTGGCAGGGCCAATCTATCATTGTTGGACCTGAAACTTGAAAACTAGAATGCATGTTTGCCATCACGATCGGACATTTATCAATTTGGTATTTTCTTGTGATGCTCATAGCGTTAATTAATCAATCAGTCTGGGGGTGGGGTGGAGTTCTCTCTGTCAAAATTCCCCCCTTACCCATCTGTCATTTACTAGTAAATGACACACGGGATATCATGCAGAATACAATAACAATAGAAACAGGGTCTTTCCGCTGTCATTGGTGGAAGATCGAATCCTGCCTGATTTTGACACCGGACCATGCCCGAAATAAAAACATGCACAAAAACACACAAAAAAAAAATGAATCTATCGTGGTCGGACCTGAAATTTGAAAACCAGCATGCATGTTAGCCCTCAAGGTCGGGCATTTATCAATTTGGTATTTTCTTGTGTGATGCTCATAGCGACTCCTGATGTATGTTCACTTCTTCGTGTTCTTCTAATTCTTTTTTCCTGTTATTTGTCTCTCCAGAATTTCTGTTATAATCATTCCATTTCCATATTTTACATCGAAATTTATTCTATTTTATCTTTTTTCGCATCCAATTTATCTTTGAGTACTCTCCAAGAATATGTTGGTAGAACTTTATTTGATTATTTTCGAATATCCTTATTTATTCGTTTTCTTTGACCCCTACCGGTACATTTTGAGTCTTTCCTCTTTCGCCGATATCATTTGATTTATTTCTTCTTGTTCAATTCGTTTGCCCAATCAGCTAGGGCTGTAGAATACACCGAATTCCCCTCTGCAGAGGGGTAAGACCCTCCCTACGAGTGTCCTGGATATGACACTAAACAATCTGATGATGAGGTCCAGTAATGTTGGAGTTTTTGTGGAATGCATAGTACCCCTTCATTGTCATCGCTCACTGTTTCACTCTGACTCGAAGTGGAAGTACTTGATAGGGTCCTCTCTATAGATTAAATGGGACTAAACTGGGTTCTTATGAAAAACTGAATTATTTGAAATTGAGGGGTTTTGAGATTTATCTGTGTGTGGACAAAAACTAAACTTATACTAAACTGAATTGTTTCAATTAGAACTGTTTGAATAAACTGAATAGCTTGAAATAGCAATATATTTGACAATTAAACTGTACACTTGCTAAACTGAATTGTTTGAAATAGAACTGATTATTTGTAGAAAAAATGGATTTGACATTAAATGTTCATATGCCATAAGAACCTTAACAACCAACTAACATGTTCGATTTGTAAATGCTAGTACCTTGATGGTCAGGCCTTCTTCATATATTAGTTTTTCAGTTAGTTTTGTTTCGTTCCATTTCATTTTATGGCATGTCAACCATTGTAGATTATTTAATGCCAAATTCATTTTTATACATAAAACAGTTCTATTTCATACTATTCAGTTTAGCATAAGAACACACTTTCAATGTCAAAACAGTCTGATCTCAAACAATTCAGTTTTGCACAAGCACACAGTTTAGTTCTTTTTGACCCATAGATAGGGTACTATCAGGTGTTTCCACTCAAGCCCAGAGTTGACCTGGAAGCGATGGCAATGAAGGGGTACTCCGAATACCCCAAAGTTCCAGCATTATTGTTTAGATTGTTTAGTATCATATTCAGGACACTTGGTAGAGGAGTTTTAACCTTCTGCAGAGAATCTGTCGGTGTATTCTTCAGCTCCAGCCCTCGGGGCCACATTTTTCAATTATCATTTTTTTATACAAAAAAGATACAATAACAAAAAATAAAAAAAAAAAGTACTACGAGGAGTTACTAAATTATATGTCCGAACGGAAATCAATAAATGTGAAATTTAGACTGATTTGGTCTTCCATACCTTGAGCATTTTTTCTTCATCGTGACTGTTTTATAAAGAGGAATTCGCGTACTAGTCTATGATATCGGATTGAGGAATTCTTGTAGTTGTCTATGATATCGTATTGAGGAATTCTCGTAGTTGTCTATGATATCGTATTGAGGAATTCTCACAGTGGTCTGTGATATCGTATTGAGGAATTCTCGTTCTGGTCTCTGAAATCGTATTGAGGATTCTCGTAGTTGTCTATGATATCGTATTAAGGAATTCTCGCAGCGGTCTGTGATATCGTATTGAGGAATTCTCGTTCTGGTCTATGATATCGTATTGAGGAATTGTCGCAGTGGTCAGTGACATCGTATTGAGGAGTTCTCGTCGTTGTCTGTGATATCGTACCGAGGAATTCTCGTTGAGATCTATGATATCGTATTGAGGAATTCTCGTACTGGTCTATGATATCGTATTGAGGAATTGTCTTAGTGGTCTGTGATATCGTATTGAGGAATTCTCGTACTGGTCTATGATATCGTATTGAGGAATTCTCGGAGTGGTCGATGATATCGTTTTGAGGAATTCTCGTAGTTGTCTATGATATCGTATTGAGGAATTCTCGTAGTGGTCGATGATATCGTATTGAGGAATTCTCGTAGTGGTCGATGATATCGTATTGAGGAATTCTCGCAGTGGTCGATGATATCGTATTGAGGAATTCTCGTAGTGGTCGATGATATCGTATTGAGGAATTCTCGCAGTGGTCGATGATATCGTATTGACCAAGTTCAAACTACAGTCACGCAGTTATCTCCACTCTCCGACTAAGATTCTTGAGAAAGATATCAACCGACTTATTCTTTGCAGCTAAATGGTTAAATAGTACGAATATTACTTTTCGGAAAGTAATGGTCTTGGCTTAATATGCCATTTAAGAAGGAAACCATAGCAAACTTGATTTGTAAAAAGCCTTGTTTATTCATTATTTTTTCTCTATATATTTGAAGACAATTTAATGAAATAAGATATATACTGCTTATAATTTTCATCTTCTTTCTCTTGATAATATCTATTTATTCCTATTTTTCTTATAACTCTTATAAATTCAATTTAATAAAATCGTCTTTTTGTTGCGCCAAAAAACAAATCCAGTGAATAATAAATTAAATAAAAAAAGCTTTTAGAATATGTGAAACTTAATTTTTAAACAGTATAACCATTTTAAAAAATTGTTATACATTTGATTTAATGTTATCAGATTGCAAAAAAAAAAGAAGAGTTTTTAAAAAAAAATGATTTTCTAAAAACATTTTGAAATAAATTTTAGTTATTGTTTTTTTAATCTTATGTGTATGTATTTGTGTGTATATATGTGTGCATGTGCGGTCGTGTGTATGTGTGTGCATGTGTATGTGTGTGCGCGTGCATATGTGTGTATGTGTATGTGCATGTGTGAGCATTTTTCTCCATGAGTGAGTATGTGTATGTGTGTGTATGTGTTTGTGTGTGCGTTTTTGTGTATGAGTGTGCGTGTGTGTGTCTGTGTGTGTGTGTTCAGGCATATCAAAAGGAAAGTTTATTAAATCGAAAAAATGTCTTGTTGCAAAAAAATTAATAAGTATATGCATAAAGATGTTAGACCAGTTTGAATTTAATGTTAGTTTATTTTGATCGGTTAATTAATAAAAAAAAAAAAAAAACTTAATCAAATTAATAAAAAAACATATCGAAGCTGAATGATTTGTTGACTGACGTTAAATTCTATTTTCATGAAATATCACATTCATTCTGTTTTGTTTACAAAAAAACTATATAATAAATTTAGAAATGAGTAATTTTCGTTTATCTATCTATCTATCTATCTGTCTGTCTGTCTTTTTAGATCTATCTATCTGTCTGTCTGTCTTTTCAGATCTATCTATCTATCTATCTATCTATCTCAGTCTGGTAATGTTCTGCACTGTGGTATCGGGATAAGCGATTTTGCACCTTCAATTTCCGACTAATAACGTCGAGAAAGGCATGAACCCTCTTATGCCTGTACCTTTGGCTTAAATAATACCACTACTGTTTTACTACAATGTCGGCTTTGGCATTAAATATACTCACAAAATTTGATTTGCCATTAAACAAAGAAACCCAATCAATCTATCTATCTATCTATCTATCTATCTATCTATCCTTTCCCCCACTTTCTTCTTATTTTAACTTCTTGCCATCTTATTTTCTTCCTTCCTTAAACCAGTCGATAACCGGCTGGTATATAGGTTTACAGCTTCCTTTATCTATCTATCTATCTATCTATCTATCTATCTATTACGTAGAGCAAGTTTTAAATTCCTTTCCTTTCCTCACAATTATAACAGAAAGTTCCAGTGCTTATCTGAGGTGATGTACGGAAGTGACATTCCTCCATACCTTATTCTATAAACATAATCGATTACTTACTCCATTCTCTTCATATTTATTCTTCCATTCTCAACCTTTTAGTAGCACTGTCCTCTGAATTGTCCCACATGACAGTGGCCAAGTGGAGCATTGGTAAATACTTTCTTGTTGGAGAATACGTAGATAACATATGAAACAACGTGCCCCAATATCCTGTCACATCAACTTTATATAGACCTGCTAGTGATTAGTAGAATTCACCGATTGCGTTCTCTACTGATTGGTAAGGCCTCCTACTCCTCCTAAAAGGGAACATCCTGGATAAGACATTAAACCAGTGCTGATGCACAAGTTTTGGAGATCTTTATTGCAATTACTCACAGTTCCTCTCTGGCCTAGAGCAATAGTATCTGTTTGGGTATCACCTTGGGGTTAAGTAGACATGCTTGAAAAGTATTTATATTAAACAGCCGTGTGTAAATTATTTGTATTAGATAGGAATACCTGAAACCAAACAACTGAGTTCAGATCATTTTTATTTAATAGGAATTGTTGTTGTTGGCGACCGTTGTCGAGGGTGACAAGAAGGCTCTCTTTTGAATAGCTACTACACCGAGGTATAGGGGAGGGCGCTACTCCTTTCCCTGGATTGTTCCACTTTACCCTTGATACATACCTTACATTGCTGAGTGTTAAGCAAGGAGGTATCAAGTATCATTTTTAAAGACTTTGGTATGACGCAACCTGAGATTGAACCAAGGTCTCCCGGATCACTGGCGAACGCTCTACCGAATACTTAATAATATATATATATATATATATATATATATATATATATATATATATATATATATAGTCAGGCGAGGCTATTTACACCGACTGTATCTTTGCAGATGAGTAAGACCCCACAACGAGTGTTCTGGATATATTATTATATCCTCATATTGCGATGATTCAGCTTTAGAGATTTGGAGAATTTGGAGTAGCCCTTCATTACCATTGCTGCCGGGTCCACTCGGACCCGGAGATGTAGCACCTGATAGGGTTCTATCTTTGGGTCAAATAGAACAAACAAAAAAGGGATGTTAAATTGTGAGTGTTATATGAATACATGAACCCATTTAACTGTGTGCAAAAAAGCTCTGAATCGTTTAAGAATATTATCAATAAAATATTTTTGCAAGTCATATATATTTGATATATATGTATTAACAGGATTTAGCATCAAATGGCATACAATGGTTGATATGCTAGAAAAACCAAACCAAACCAAACCAAACCAAACCAAAATAACTGAAACTATACAGTGGTTAGGTTAGGTTATTTGATTGGTTTGGTTTCTTGGTTTAATGGCATATCAACCTTTGTAGGTTATTTAATGCCAAAGCCATTTCTCACAGAAGAACAGTAGTGGTACTATTTAACCCATAGCTGGGAGGATAAGGGGGTTCATACCTTTCCTAATGGTATTTGCCCGAAAGTGAACGTAATAGCGCGACTGGGGTACGAACTCGCTTACTACGATCCCGCAGTCCATCGCTTTAACCATTACACACCATTGTAAATGATTAAATAGTTCTATTTGACCCATAGATGGGACCCTAACAAAGACCACCCTACCAGTCGGAGTAGACCTGGAAGTAATGGCAATGAAGATGTTATTCTCATTTCCCAAAAATCCAAGATTTAAGCCTCACCATCAGATGGTTTAGTGTCATATCAAAGACATTCATTGGGGAGAGGTCTAACTCTCTGTAAAGATGCTGACGGTGGATTCAGTAGCCTAAGTCAACAAGGCTTCATACAACTGAATACACATTATTTTAATTCGATAGGAATACTTGATATTATATGACTGGAAAAAAAAAGACCCAAAAGAATATTAGACAGAACCAGTTATTTTAAAATTGTATGTAATTTATCAGTATTTCATAGGAATACTATAGAACAGTGTCAAAAGAAATGATTATAGAACATTTAAAAAGTGCAATTATCAAAAATGAAATGGCACATTCAAAATATAATAATAATAATAATAATAATAATAAAAATACTTGGGCTGTACCTCTCGTTAGATATTCTGGACCCTTTCCCAAGTGGACCCGAGACGAACTTAAACAAATGGACCAAAGGACAAGAAAACTAATGACAATGCATAAGGCATTGCATCCCAGAGACGACGTTGACAGACTATATGTATCTAGAAAAGAGGGAGGAAGAGGACTTGCCAGCATTGAAGACAGCGTTGGCACATCCATACATCGACTCGAAAACTATATACAAAAACACGAAGAAAGACTCATTACAGCCACTAGACACAAAACTGAGAACACAATGAACAACAGAATGACAATAACTAGGAAACAAAAATGGGAAGGAAAACAACTCTATGGCCGCTTTAAACGACTAAAAAACATATCTCACACGACAAAACTTGGACATGGCTAAGAAAAAGAAACTTTAAGAGAGAAATAAAATCTCTTCTAATAGCAGCACAGGACAACGCCATAAGAACGAATCATATCAAAGCGAGAATAGATAAGACGCAACAAAATAGCAAATGCAAGCTATGTGGTGACAGAGATGAAACCATCAATCATATAATAAGCGAATGCAGCAAATTAGCACAGCGGGAATATAAGGCGAGACACGACTGGGTCGGTAAGGTGATTCACTGGGAAATGTGTAAGAAATTTAAATTCGACCATACTAACAAATGGTATATGCACAACCCAGCACCTGTTCTAGAAAATGACTCGCATAAACTCCTATTGGACTTTAATATACAAACGGATCACCTAATCCTGGCCAGGAAACCAGATTTAATAATAATCAATAAAAAAAAGAGAACTTGCAAAATAGTCGACTTTGCTGTCCAGGTACACCACAGGATAAATCAGAAAGAAAGTGAAAAGAAGAATAAATACCTCGACCTTGCTAGGGAACTGAAAAAATTGTGGAGTATGCAGGTGACAGTTATACCAATTGTAATAGGTGCGTTTGGAACAATAACTAAGGGATTACTATAGGGACTAGAGGACTTGGAGGTTGGCAGACGAGTGGAGACCATCCAAACGACAGCAATGTTGAGAACTTCCAGAATACTAAGAAGAGTCCAGGAGACTTGATGAGACTTGATGTCACTCAGACTCCAGTGAATAACCATCAGCTGACGCTGATGTGAAAAACTTTAATGAATAATCACTTAATCTCGGCCAGAAGCCCAGATCTTATAATAATAAACAAAAAAAAAAAGAATTTGCAAAATTGTCGACATTGCTGTCCCAGCCGACCACAGAATAAAACTGAAAGAATGTGAAAAGAAGGATAAGTACCTCGACCTTATTAGAGAATTAAAAAAAACAATGGAACATGAAAGTGAAGATTGTACCAATTTTGATTGGTGCTTTTGGAACAATAACTAAATGATTATTAAAAGGCCCTGAGGACTTGGAAGTTGGTTGACGGATGTAGACTATCCAAATAGCATTACTGAGAACGGCAAGAATACTGAGAAGAGTCCTGGAGACTTGAGGAGACTTGCTGTCACTCAAACTCCAGTGAAAAACCATCAGCCAACACTGATGTGAGAAACTCTAAAGGAGTAAATAATTATAATAATGATATGTGGTGCTCTTGGCACAGCCACCGAGGGATTCTTAAAAAGACTTATGGACTTGGAAGAAACCGAATGAGTGGAGACAATCCACACTAGTACATTACTGAGATCGGCTAGAATACAGAGAAGTGTCCTGGAGACTTGAGGAGACTTGCTGTCACTCAAACTCCAGTGAAACGCTGATGGAAAAACACTAACGGAGTAAATACTACTACTACTACTACTTCTACTACTATTACTACTACTACTACTACTACTAACATTAATAATGATAATAAGCAAAATATAACAGCGTAAATATAAATTACATTGAAACAAATACAGACAAGACGCATCAAAATAGCAAGTAAAGATTATGTGGTGATAGAGACAAAACGACCAATCACATAAAAAGCGAATGCAGCAAATTTCTGCTAAAAGAGTATAAAACCTGACACGAATGGGTGGGGAAAGTGATCCACTGGTAATTGTGCAAGATTGTGAAATTTGACCATATGAACAAATGGTATAGGTACAGCCCGGAATCCGTCCAAGAGAATCAGACACGACTTTTATATACAAATGAATCACCCAATCTCGGCCTGGTGACCAAACCTAGTAATTGCCTAAAGAAAAAAAAAAAAAAGAATCTGCCGAATAGTTGAAGTTGCTATCCAGGCTGACCGCAGAGTAAAATCAAAAGAAGGTGAAACGAGGAATAAATGTCTAGACTTTTCTATGGAACTAAAAAAATCTTTGAAACAAGATGACGGTAACATCAATTGTAATTGTTGCTCTTAGAAGGATGCCAAAAGGATTGTTAAAGAAACCAGAAGACTTACAAATCAAAAGACAAGAAGAGACCATCCAGATTGTAGCATTACTAAAATCGATGTACAGAGTATATGAAACTTGAGGAAACATGTCGTCACTCAAACTCAGGGGAAAAACCATCAGCTAATCTTGGTTGGGAAAAACGCTCTAAGGAGTGAAATAATTATAATAATTTGTAAACGAATCAAATTCCGGCAATATATATTACATACGAAGATCATTAAATAAGTTTCCAGACTTTTTTTCGTATGGGCACTTTTATTGATAGTACACACATGAAACTCTAGTCCCATTCCAAATAATCTCCTCCGGCTGCAATACACTCGTACCGTTCCAACAACTTCTATAATGCCTCATAGAAGTCCTCTTGTGTGAGCGTGTCAATGAACTTCGTCACAGCCCCTTTCATCTCCTCTATTGTCTCATAACGACGGCCTCTGAGCTAAGGGAATAAGCAAAAGTCACAGGGAGCAAGGTGTGGACGAGAGGGACGCTGAGGAACTATCTTGATGCCCATCTTGGTCAAATAGTCTGTGACACGGATGGAATTGTGGACAGTTGCATTGCCCTGGTGGAAATGCCACTGACCTGATTTGAAGAGAGCTGGCCTCTTCCGACGGAATCTCTTCCTGAACTCCCTTAAAACCTCAACATAGTAACCCTAACCCTAACCCTTTCGCCAATCAACCCTGGTGTATTGACTTGCCTACTCCTCCCACACCTGTCATCATCCCTCACAGACTTCCTGCATTCCTTGAATCTCTAATGTTCGATTCATTCAAGATTGTCCAAAAGCGGTCTGAAGAATTCTATACGTTTCTATGATTTTTTCCAAATTTAAAACAGAATTGTATTGCATATCGTTCTTCTAAAGTGTCCTCACGTCCAGATTGCATTTTTGAAATTGACCGGCTGTTGGTCAGTCATCTCAGAACATGTAGATCAATAACATACTGAATGTTGAAGAGTCTACGACAATTTTAAATGCCTGTACAAAAAAACGTCTGGGAACGTATTGAATACACCTCGTATATGCCGTTAAATAAGTAAAACCAAAACAAACCGTTGACGTTCTCTTTCTAATAGAAGAGGATGAAAATTGTTTAAATTAAATAGGAATGCTTGAAACCATACAACTGTGTTAAAGCAAATAATTATCATCAAATAAAATATTAATGTTTGATAAGAATATTTGATATCATTTAATTACCTTTATTAAATAGAAATAATCGATATCATATAACAGTGGGTAAATGACTGACTCATGACTAATTGAAGCGCAATTGAAAAGATCCAATGGAATAGTTAACATATATTTATGATTGGTCAAATGTTTTCAAATGAATCAAATTTGGCATATAATAGGGAATTGATAAATAAAGAAACCATATCAAAGAAAAACAAATCTCTCTCTCTCTATATATATATATATTTAAAGAAAAAATTGATAACAAGGTAATCCAAAGAGAAGGAGTGATTTATAGACCAGTAAAGTCGACTCTATAGCGTTTCGGTTCTAATGAACCATCATCAGGTCTCTTAGGGATGATATTAATATTATCAATTTTTCTTTATATATTGTCGGATTACAATTCATTATTTACACACACACACACACCCACACGCATATATATATATATATATATATATATGTTCTTTTCTTAGTTCTCTCTTCTTCTCTTATTTATTTACTTATCTGTTCCTCTCTTTTCTTCTCTTCGATTTCTTTTGTTTCTTTTATTTCTTTCTCTTCTTTTCCTCTATCTTTCTCTCCTCTGTTTATTTATCTTCATCTGTTTTATTTCTCTCACTTCTATTTTTCTCTCTCATCTTCTCCTCTATATCTCTCTTGACTTCTCCTGTATTTAACACTGTGCTTTTCTTCTTTTTCGACCCCCCTCTCTCTCTCTCTCTCTCTTTTCTTTTATTCATTTTTTCTTTTCTCTTCCTTTTCTTCACCTCTCTTCCTTTTTTTTCTTCTCATCTTTTTCTCTCTTTTCTTTTATTCTCTTTCAGTTTCTACCCTTCTTTTTCTCTTTCTCTTTTCTCCTTTATTTATCTCTGTTTCTTCAATTTCTCTCCTTTCTCATCCATTTCCCTCTTTCCTTCTCATCTATTTCTCTCCTTTTGTCATTTGTCTCTCTTTTCGATTCTTTTTCTCTCTTCTTCTCTTCTATTTCTCTGTCTCTTCTCTCCAATTTCTCCCTGATCTTCAGTTTTATTAATCTCTTTCTTTGTCTACTATTTCTCTCTCTTCTCTTTTTCCTTTGTTCCTCTCTCTTCTTTTCTTCTATTATCATCATCAAATATTTACAACTGAATCATATTCCGGCATTTAATAAGCCATAAGGAGTCGATATGCCATAAAAAAGGAGACCAAACCAATGAGATTTATAGAAATAATATCATAATTTGTCCTGATTAAAACATAAAGGACAGTACTGGAGTAGTAAGGACGAACTCATAAGCAATATACTCCGGTGGACCCCTGCACATGGACGAGCAAAGGAAGGACGACCAGGTAGAACCTATACACAACAGCTCTGTGCCGATACAGGATATAGCCAGGAAGATCTCCCAGGAGCAATGAACGATAGAGACGGGTGGCGAGAGAGGGTCCGGGAGATAAATGCTAGCAGCGTGACATGACGATGATGACGATGGTTAGGTTAGCGTAAGTATTTTAGTGATTGATAATATTCCTTTGTCTCATCCAAAGCCACAACGTTATAGTATTTAGCACAGGAGTTAGGGAGCTAACTCTTTTTTCAGGTTTTTCTAGATATCTCCGTTTGGAAAACAAATCTTGTGGGATGGCGTCCCGACCAATAGTAACTACAAATCGACAAAAAAATGTTAGAATCAAAGGAATCTTCAGATTCCTGAGCAACTGTGGAATGCCAAGGGAGCTGTAGACTTTTTCTCATTGCTCTTCTGATCGCAATACCGTGCGAATGTTCTGCCTAACCTCGCAAATGATTTTGAAAATATGAGGAAGATGGAAAACCTACAACTCACTGGCCTACCTATCACTGTTCCTATTCGCTTATTCATTTTTCCTGACACAAGAATAAAATAAACGGTATCCCTTAATATGATCATAAGTATGCCGGGGCTGTAGAATACGCCAACTGTACAACTATTGAGAAATAAGTCCCCTCTATGAGTGGCATGTATATGACGCTAAATAATCTGATGGTGAGGCTGCAATCTAGCAATTTTCGAAAATGTTATGTAACAGTTTATTGTCATTGCTCCCTGGAGTGTTAGTTCCTGTTAAGGTGTCCTCCATGGATTTGAAACCATTTAATTGTGTGCCAAAAATATTTATTATTAAATAGAATTATTAGTGTTTAATAGCAATACTTAAACCCATTTAACTGTGCACTAACAAATGAGCACTAACTCATTTAAAAATAAAGTTACTAACAAACATTTCTCCACCAAATCATATATATATATATATATATATATATATATATATATATATATTTGTGTGTGTGTGTGTGTGTGTGTAAAAAGGTAATTTGTTGCGAATCTTACACTATGATAGAAATGTGTGAAAATCTGCATAAATCAAACACTTAAATCAGATTTAGATGAATGATAAATCGTTCGGGCTTTATTTCATCTTCCCAAACTTCTTCAGGACGGAGACTGTTTTCTGAGTTTTTCTATTTAAAAGCATGTGAGGAGAGTCGAGGGTGTATAGTTGTAAGAAAAAAAGTTGGGAGGGATTTAATGTCAAATGTATCAGGTTTAATTAAATTTTTTTTGTTTTGAAAGTGGAGATAGATTTTAGGGAATTGATAAGAAAGAAGTAGAGAAGGGTTTGTGTGAAAGGGGTTTTTGGCTTGACTTTTTTCATGGAAAAGATATTGACTACAATGTGATGTCTCAGAAAATTGTATATATTGTGTTGTCGGGGATGTAATTGGGTCGAGGAAAGGCTAAGAGGTAAAGGATTTGGAAAAGCAAAAATAAAATGATTCCCAAAAGTATGGTGGCATGAAGTAAAAAATATTTATTTTATTCCTATCCGTTTTCTATTTTGATATTGTTATCGTTCTGAATGATTTGCTGCCAGGTGTGATGAAATTTGGTAAAAACCTCAACGTTGATTCATAGGGTTTGTTTTGGAGATGACCATAGATTTTAGTAATTTTTGGGATGTTTGGCAGTGTATGAGTTTTAGAAGGGTGGCTTGGGAAAAAACGAATGAGTGTTTGAGCTCTAACATCGGTGGTTTGAGAAAATCAAATGTGTGTTTGAGCTCTAACATGGGTGGCTTGAGAAAAATCGAACGTGTGTTTGAGCTCTAACATGGGTGGCTTGAGAAAAATCAAATGTGTGTTTGAGCTCTAACATTTTTCTCCACTTTCAAAACATAAAAAGAATTAATTAAACCTGATACATTTTACTTTAAATCCCACCAAACATTTCTTGCTAAAACTATATCCCTTCCACTTTCCTCACATTCTTTTGAATAGAAAAAAAAACAGTCTCTGTCTTGAAGAAGTTCCTGCAGATGAAATACTGCCCAAACGAAATATCGCATATCTAAAAAAACATTATCGAGTCAGTTGATGACTTCAGCATACGCCCTTTACAATACCACAAAATTCCTTCGGCTGTTACTCTCTCTCTCTCTCTCTCACACACACACACACACACACACATATATATATATATATATATATAAGCAACGCTTATGATATATATTTACATAACTCCTCCGCCATCAGCATTATTTGACACAAAGTTAGTTTTTAAGAGTACTGGTGGTTTCAGTTAAGTGTTTTTTTTTCTCCTAGGCACATATTTCTATCATATATATACGTATGTGCCACTATAGTTTCAGATTGAAAATTACAATGTTACTGTATCAAATAGGACGTTGTACCTTTACACACCAAATGTACGGTTGTAGCCTCACCTACTACACTTTTTAAGTTGTCGTCGAGAAGAAAGAAACAGAGTATGAAAACTGCAGGACAAAGACAAACGATATATTATGAGAAAAGAAAGAGAGGGAAAACACAGACCTTGAAATATCTTTCTGGCTTCTTTTGGCTGCTCCAGTGCTCTTGTTCGTTGGTTTCGTCGTCACAGCTGTGCGGTATGTGTCAGACCCTTTTCGGAGCTCACACCAAAATAGAAATCGTAATGTTTGTCAGTTGGAACATTTTCGTAGCTCCTGTTCAACTGTCGTCTTTACCTCGTCACGTCTCCCAGATTACTCACTATCAAACCAGAGTCTTTATCTTACTTCTGCCTTGTGTCGGAGGGAGTACTTATCTATCCCTGATGGTTCCACATCTGAGCAGAAGATTTAAGAACCCCCCCCATAACTGGCTGATCTACAATGAGTACTTTGCCTGACTCATTCATGTCAGCTAGCCGTTCCCTAGACCTTCTGTCTGTTTTTTCTTATTTTTCTTCTGTCTCTCCTTTACCAGAAGTTAGCTTGCTGTTCTCTTTCTAACTTCGATTTCCATAAGTTTCTACATTACGTTGCATATAAATAGGATTTCGTATTAAATAGCCATCAAGAGTTGATATGCCAGTAAACTAAATGACCTTACCTGAGGTAACTTCTCTAAACTTCAAGTAAGTATTCTAAAAAGAAATAATTTGCGCAGTTATAGCGATTCATGTTTACTACAACTCATTTTCGAACTGAATTATTGACCCATATATTGAGCCCTAACACTAACAATCAGTCTGAGCCAGACTGAATTTGGGAGTAATGGCAATAAACAGGTACTCTACACTCGCCAGATCTGTAGATCTTGGGTTTCACCATCAGATGCAGTTTACCGTATATAAAGATTCTTTGATTTAAGATTTTACGCTTCTGCAGAGGTTAAAGTCAGCTTTTTCAAAGCCCCATCTGCATCTCGAAAGATATATTTAAGTAAGTAAAGTTGTAAAGTTGGCGACCGTAGTTGAGGGCGGCCAGAAGGCTCCCTTTACAATAGCTACTACACCGAGATGTAGGGGAGGGTGCTATTCCTTCCCTGGATTGCTCCGCTTTACCCTTGATACGTACCTTATATTGCTGAGTGTTAAGCAAGATGGTATCAAGTACCACTTTTTGAGTCTTTGGTATGACACGACTTGGGATTGAACCCAGGTCTCCCGGACCATTGGCGAACACTCTACCCATTAGATAGGTCTTATTTAAATAATTTTTAAACATCAGTTTGACCCATAGATTTGACCATAATAGGTACTGCCTCTCTTCGGTGAGAGCGGATATTGGATAAAGAGCCAAGAATGTGTAATCTACACTTATCATATCTCCAGACCGAGATCCAGATCATCCAATGCACTTTAGAATGACATCCAAGACACTTTTTTTTGGGGGAAAAAGGGAGGTCTTATCCGTTCCGTCGATAGAGTCAGCGTATTATAAGCCCTTTCAACACGGCGAAAGGTGGATTTATGTAGATTAAATAGATTTCAGGTAGATATAAATGATTAAAAAATATACATATTAATTTCACTCTATAGAAGTGACTTTGACAAGTACTGCGACTCCAGGTTAGAGTGACCTGGGGAAAAATTATTTCAAACGCTTCTGATCCCCTAAAGTGTTGCCACTTCATCAGATGTAGTCATACCCAAAACACCCCTTTTTTTTGGAGGGGATCTAAACCCACAGCTTCTCCTCGCAGTCAGAGTTTTTTAAAGCCCAGCTGACGAGCCTCATCAGAAGAGAGAATGCAAATTTAGACGCATTTGTCTAATCAATCCTGCCTGTGATATCAGCGGCTGGCATAAATGTTGAATAATACATAAATCAATTAACAATAAAAACAACACGAAAAACAAAAAATAAACACGAAAAACATCAGACAGTTGCAACACAGTTACCCGTGACAACCTGAACTGAGATCGAACTCTCATACTGATGATTGCAAACATCAAATAGTCAATATGTCTCTAATCTGTCGTTAGACAAAAATTTAATCCGCCCTAATCGATTTTGAAATAATCGATTTTGTTGTTTGTAACGTAAAACATGAAAATACAGATATGGCCTTGACATAAACACCCCACACCTTCCCACCTCTAATCATCTTTCTTCTTCTTCCCCATCCCCCTACCCAGACACCCTGCACAAATTCATTTTATCTTTTATTTCTAGACCAATGGGAGAGTCAATAAAATGTTCTAATTTCTAAACAACCAATTAAATGTTTAACAACAGCGGTTAATTAAGTGCTGGCAAAGGAAAATAAAAAGGCAGGCAGTTGTATGAGTGGGTGAATAAATGAATATTGGTAAAAGGAATGATTTTCGTGAGAAGTAAGAACAGAGAAAAAGAAAAAAAATTGGAGAGAAAAACAGATAGATAGACAGTAAGTATTATATGAAAAGCACCGAGTAAAAAGAAAGAAAGAAAGAAAGAAAGAAAGAAAGAAAAAAAGAAAGAAAGAAAGAAAGAAAGAAAGAAAGAAAAAAAGAAAGAAAGAAAGAAGCATAAAGCGGAGTCAATAAAAAAGCGGATGACTGAAAGAAAGAAAGAAAGAAAGAAAGAAAGAAAGAAGGAAAGAACAGCTAGGAAAAAGAAAGAAAAGGAAAAGAAAAGAAGGATAAAGAGGGGTCAATAAAAAATCGGATGACTTAAAGCAAGAAAGAAAGAAAGAAAGAAAGAATAAAGCGAAGTCAATAAAAAATCGGATGACTGAAAGAAAGAAAGAAATAAAGAAAGAAAGAAAGAAAGAACAGCTAGGAAAAAGAAAGAAAAGGAAGGAAAAGAAGGATGAAGAGGGGTCATCAAAAAATCGGATGAGTGAAAGAAAGAAAGAAAGAAAGAAAGAAAGAAGAATAAAGCGGAGTCAATAAAAAATCGGATGACTGAAAGCGAGAAAGAAAGAAAGAAAGAAAAAAGAAAGAAAGAAAGAAAGAAACTGTTAAGAATAAAAATAATGGAAAGACAAAATGGAGTAAATAAAAGTCACATGACTAAATAAAACAAGAATGAAAGAAAGAAAGAAAGAATGATAAAGATGAGTCAATAAAAAATTGGATGAAAGAAAGAAAGAAAGAAAGAAAGGAAGAAAGAAACTGCTAAGAATTAAAATAATGGAAAGATAAAATGGAGTAAATAAAAAAAATCACATGTCAAAATAAAACAAGAAAGAATGAAAGAAAGAATGGAAGGAATAATAAAAAAGAAATATATAAGGAAATAAAGAAAAAGAAAAAAGAAAGAAAAGAAAGAAAAAGTGAAAAATATGAAAAAAACTGGATGACTAAATGAAAGAAAACTGAAAGGAAAAAAAAGAAGGAATAGAAAGAAAAAATGGACTGCAGGTAAAGAAAAGCAAATGAAAATAATGATGACTAAAAAAAAAGGAATTGATTATACAAAATAAACAAAAGGGAAGAAGAAAGAAAAAAGTTAAAACAAAAAACAAAATCAAAAAACGATGAAAATATAAATAATATAAAAATAAATGGCATATAGATAGATAGAGAGATAGACAGAGTGATCGAGAGAAAGAGAAAGAGAAAGTTAGTTACGTGAACAGACGGAAAGAAAGAAAGAAAGATTTTAAAAAAAGGAAATAAATAAAAGTACAGAGGCACAGAGAGAGAGAGAGAGAGAGAGAGAGAGAGAGAGAGAGAGAGAGAGAGAGAGAGAGAGAGAGAAATGGGGGTTATAGAACGAAATATAATAGTAAAAGGAGAGAGAGAATTGTGGAAAAAAAAAGAAAAAACAGAAGGAAAGAAAAATAAAAGAGAAAGTTATGGAAAGATCTATTAAAAGAAAAAAAATGATACGTGGTTTCAAAGTTAAACAAATAAAATAATTAATAAATACAGAAAGAAAACTTTTTTAAGAGAGAAAAGACGAGGATGAAAGGTTCATTGAAACTGGCTATTTTACTGTTGTGCGTATTTTTTTTTTTTTCTTCTTTTAACCAGAAGGTTCATTGTTCTGCAATATCAGTCAATATTTCTGTCCATTGCAAATTAACTTATAAACTTTTCTTTTAATTTTTATTTCAAAAGTGGTGAATTTTAAAGATTTTTCTTCATAGTGTACAAAACAAATACACCAACAACACTAGCACCAAAACCACCACCATCTAAAACAACAACAACAACAACAACAGCAATGATAATAATAATAATAATAATAATGAGAGAACCTGTCATCTAGTGGACATTGTCGTTCCGGCGGATCAAAGAAAGAAAAATCAAAGACACAAAAATGAAGAGACTAGGACCTTGCCTAAGAATTAAAAGAGGTAAAGAACATGAGAGAAACCGTGATACCAGTTGTAATTAACGCACTTGGAACGGTTGACAAAAGCTTGTCAAGGGGGCGAGAAGAGTTAGAAAATGGAAGACGAATCAAAACTATCGAAACATCAGTAATGATAAAATCACCAATGGTACAGAGAAAAGTCCTGGAGACGTGACATTATTTGTTGTCACTCGGATTCCATTGAAAGACTCTCCGCTGGCGCCGATGTGTGAAGTTTGCAGGAAGTTTGAGAATAATAATAATAAGCTCGGTTTCTTTGTTTAAATGGCATATCAACCTTCGTGGTTTATGTTGTAGGTGACTCACCTATGACCAGAATAATGGACTTACCCAAAGGGTATATTAATCAAGAACTAAGCTGGTACAGCGGAGAGTAGCTGCTGTTCTAAACACCTTGCCTGTCTTCGTGTACGTTGAACCAAGGAAACCCTTCTCAGAGACTTTTTGGATATATTTGTGTGGCACTCATATCTCCGTCTTGAGTTATTTATTCATTGAACCTTAATAATCGGTCATAATAGTTTATTTAATGCTAAAGCCATAAAAGAACAGAAGTGATACTATTTAACCTATAGCTGAGAGATAAGGGGGGTTGCATACTTTTTCGAAGGGTATTAGCCTAAAAGTAAAAGTTATTAAGTGATCGGAATTCGAAATCGCTTACTTCAAGGCCGGGGTCTAGAACTTTAACAATTACACCTCTGGGACGCCCACACCTCAAAAGGAAAAGAGACGGATTCATAGAACTAAGAAGAAAATTTGCAACATACATACAAGAAAATAAAGACCGAAGATTGAAAACTGTACCTTACAGTATAGATATTGACAGTAGGACATTAAAGTGAAGAAAAAAAAAACTATGGAAATGACCCTAATATGAAAAAAGGAAAACAAAAAAGAGAAATAACATAGTGAATTTAAAAGAGACATAAAAACAATCACAAATCAACACTCGAGGCCCTTGTCATACAAAGAACAAAAAAAAAAGGGCATATTATCATTATAGTTTAGGTTCCATTATATTCCTAGGGTTATATTTAGAACCGCCTATTGTTAATTCTTGTATATATTTAATACTTACAGCACCTGGTATTCCCAGGTGGTCACCCATCCAAGTACTGACCAGGCTCGACGCTGCTTAACTTCGGTGATCGGACGGGAACCGATGTTTTCAGCGTGGCGAGCAATATTGAACAGGTCCTGGCAACAACACCCCACAAGGCGCCAACTATACGGTCACCTACCACCTATCACGAAAACTATACAAGCTAGACGAACCAGACATGCCGGACACTGCTGGAGAAGCAAGGACGAGATCGTAAGTGATGTACTCCTGTGGACCCCCGCATATGGCCAATCAAAAGCTGGACGACCAGCTCGAACATTCATACAGCAGCTATGTGATGATACGGGATATAACCCCGAAGACCTGCCGGAGGCGATGAATGATAGGGAGACGTGGAGAGAGAGGGTCTGGGATATCCGTGCTCACCGCACGACATGATGATGATGATGATTGTTAATTCTTTTCTTAGACGATAATCACTAAGTAAGTAAACTATCTATCAACCCCTCATAAAGAGCAGAATATGACACAAGGTTAGTTTCTAAGTGGTGTTAAACAGGTATGAATTCAGAGTTTTTCAGTCTTCTAGACCAGTTACCATACCAAGGCTATCTATACACACCTGGATGGAGAACAGGTAAAGTCATACCTTCTCTATGGGCATTGGCACTATGTGAAATACCAACAAGTTCTTTAAAGATTTGAATTCGGTTCAATCTGTCCATTTCCAACGATGATAAACGTTACACCTTAAATACCTCCTAATTACATAAATATATAGTAATAGCCAAAAACGAGGCCCATAGCAGTTTGAGAACGTCTCGTATAGTGGCGTTTTGTAAAGTTGCCGTGTACTGAAGAACGTTGGCGGGGACTAGATAAACAGATGACGTCGATTTAATATCTGAAAACTAAAAAAGTCAGACACATATTGGTATAAAAAAAACACTCATTTTATTATCGATATTGCAACTTTCCAGTAGACTGACCTCCAAAACAAGGAAAAGAGAAGTGTCATTTTCAAGTCAACAAAGATCAGACCTTTTTTTTTGACAAATCATAGCCGTCCCTAAATTGAGAGGGAGCGGTTTCGTGAATAGTAAAAAATCTATATCGTTATTTGTCACTCTGCTAGTAACTGACTAACTGTGTAAATCTTTAAAACATTCCTCATACTTGCTTATTACCGTGTCTCGCACCTACCACGAGAGTTCTATTGAGTGAGCCTTTGTTGTAGAGCACTCAGCAGAGAGATTTGGAGCCACTATTTCACAATGAATAATATAATCATAGAAGTAAAGCAGGTTAAATCATTTAGAACACACGCACACACACATGCAGATACGCATACACATACTCACACACAAACATACACACACATACATACAAATATATTCACATACACAAACAGATGATATTAAGATACAGAGAGAGAGAGAGAGAGAGAGAGAAAGAAAGAAAGAGCAATGCTCAGGCACATGCAAACATACTCGGTAGAACACACATATGCACACGCTACCAAACACACAGACGAACAAACACACACGCACGCACCAAACTACACACAAGCAGACGCTCATATAATCACACACGCGTCGTGATATATTTACACACACGCACACACACACACACAGTGGGCCTATAACCAGCTGGGCATGAGTCTCGACATATGCCTGACCTCTTCCTCTTCCCCCAAAAGCACCCACCATAAAATAGACCTTCTGTCAAATCCTGTCTGGTGGGAGGCAAAGATAAATGAATATAGCTGATAGAAACATATATATTCTGCTGCCAAAATGTATGTAGTTGTCCGTGTAGATATTGGTGATCAGTGTTAGGATTTTACGACAATGTTAGGAATATTGTGGCTCTCGGAAATAGTTTCGTCTATAATTCTAATTGATTTCCTGGTTCCTCCATGTGTATTCACTTGTTTCATCTCTTTTTGATAGCTCACCATGTACCCCAAGGAGGAGCGCAACGTAATATGAAGAGTCGAAGTTTGAATGCGACGGGAGGTTAATTTCCGGGGAAGGATTCAGAGAGAAGAAAAATAATAAGAAGAAAAATCAGAAACAGAGTCTATGGAACGGTCAGCTCACCTCTTGTGAGTCAAGCTAAAGCACATGTTGTAGGTCAGCAAGTCAGGGGTAAATGACTGCGATAACCAAAAATGACTAGAAAAAAAACTTCTGCAGCAGTGTGGAACCACCGGAAACGGATATGTCCTCCCTCCGATAACAAGTGAAAGTATGGGGACGATTCGAGTTTTATAGTGAGTTGGCTCGGTAACGTGACGAGTTGAAGACGCAAGTGAACACTAGCAAAGCTAATAGCAATATAGTCGAAAGTTGCGGCTCCCATTGTGTTGTGAGCTCCAAAAGCCAATCTCACACTAAACGCAAACCTGTGAAGACGAAACCAGAGAACAAACACGTTAGAACTACAATAAAATACAAAAAGAAAATTCAAGGCATATGTCTGCTCTCTCTCTCTCTCTCTCTCTCTCTCTCTCTCTCTCTCTCTCCTCATGGCGTGTTGTTTTCTTGGTCCAACGAACGTGGTTGACTCAGTTTTTAGACGATGTTCCTTCCTCTTGGCGACTACTTAAAAATTGTAGAAGCGAATAAACTTGTGTTAGTGAACCAAGACAGAGTTTAACATGTTCGTCACATTACCCCACGGTGAGTTTAACGGTACAACCTTCTATTTGACAGACGTGGTGATCCATGAGCCATGTGGTATAACGGGTAACATGCTAGAATGCAAAATCGAACCTCAGTCGCACTAAGACGATCACTTTGAAACTAATATTTTATCCTCCAGCTCTTTGTCAAATTTTGCCATTGCTGTTATTCTTTATGAATTGCTTTGGTATTAAATAACCCATGAAAGTTGACATGCCATTATTACAAAGAAACCGGTTGATTCTCCTATAAGTAATTTACTAATTTTCTTAATTTTTTTCTTTGCTCCTATTTTTATTTTTTCAAACATCCCAATGGATTTTTCCTGTCAGCCCTTCCTAAGTCACAATGACCACCTTTCCCAGTTCTTTCTATACCTTTATTATCCATCATCATCATCATGACGTTCCGCTAGAACGGATATCCCTGACCCTGTCTCGCCACTTCTCCCTATCGTTCATCGCCTCTGGCAGGTCTTCAGGGCTACATCCCGTATCCTCACATCGCTGCTCAATGTATGTTCGAGCTGGTCGTCCTGCTTTTGCCCGGCCATATTTTGGGGTCCATAGGAATACAGCACTTATGAGCTCGTCCCTGCTTCCCCAGTAGTGTCCTGCATGTCTGGTTCGTCTAACTTGGATAGTTTTCGTGATGGGAACCAGGTGGCCGTATAGTTGGTACCTTGTGGGGTGTTGCCGCCAGGACTGCCTATAATCACTGCTTTCAACACTTACGATTCATTGAGGATCATTTTTCTCAGCTTTTCATAAACCAACCACAATTAACGCAATTCTAGAATCTTCCCGTATAACCTATAAATTTATTCCCAGCTTTTTCTATATCCCTTGTTCATTTCTCCGATTATCACTTCTGTTAGCGGATACTCTACTCTTTTTATCACTGTTTTTAACACTCATAACACTTCTATAATCATTTCTTTCACAGTTCATCTTACAATCATGTAGTCTCTATTAATTCCAACATTACGATTACACTGTATGATTTTTACACTTCAATCTGGGTAAATCTGTTATTGTTTCAAAATTTGCATGATTACGGTGGATAATTTTTACTTTTCCACCTGCCTAGACCCGTAATATTGTGTCAAAATTTGCTTTGCATACTATTGCAGTGACTATCAGTGTATCACCTACCCAACCCAAAAATATCAAACAAACAAACACTTTGGTAAACACTCTAACCATTTGGCCAATCAGCGATGTATACATACTTTACTCTCTGAATTTTTTCTCCTTAAAGGAAAACTCAAGCTGCGGGTCGCTATTTTGGAACCCTAAAGATAATCTAGAGTGAATCACATATTGCTTGATACGTTTAAACTGCTGGGGCTTTATGGAGCTTTCAAAGAGTAGTAGTAACACAGGTAGTAGGCAATTGATTCGCACCGTGACAACGTTCATAGGGGACAAGAGTCAAGTCTAAATTAAATATGATTATATGTCCAAGGAGTAATGGTTATCGTCGTAGGAAATGGACACGACGACACGAGTTCAAAACTTGGACGAGACTGGTTGCATTTCACATAGCACTAATACCCTCGGGAAAGGTATGATTCCATTGATTCTCCCTCCAGCTATGGGTAAATAGTAGGGCAGACTGGTTCTTCAGCCCTTAGTCTAGGAGAAGGAAAACTCTGAATTCACACCAGTTAAACCCCACTAAAAAATTGACCTCGTGTCATATCCTGCTCGAGCGGAGGGGTTGGTAAATATGATAATTAAATATGAATAAGGATTTTCGATGGGAAAGTCCTGAGACATCTTTAATTGAACATTGAATAGAGTGGGAAATAGAAATCTTTGAATTCAAGCCTGTTAAACGCCGCTTTAAAATTGATCCTGTGTCGAGTCCTACTCATGGTTGAGGTGTTAGGTAAATACATAATCTATTTAGGTACTAAATCCCTGTGTTACGTGCAGGATCAATACAAGATCAGTTTTTGAGCGGAGTACAGCTAGTTATTTTGATTTCAGAATTTTCCTTCTTCGAGACTTGTTGATTAACCAAGGTTAAACGATAGTTTACTATGTACGCCTTGTGTTATATAACATATGACATGGATTTTCGGTTCGTTCCTAGTGACCCCGTGTGCTTTGACAAGCTGTCACGCTGTGATGAGTAAACAGGGATATGACAGCACATCAGGGCAGTCGGGTACAACAGGTGTGTGACCAGAAAGAGACCCCATGAAGAGAACCACGTGGTCAGATTTAGACAGAGTGTAGAGAATCGGGAGTCGAGCGTGCCACAGGCAGCTTGAAAGAGGCGGCTTGGCTTTCAAGGGGGTGCAAGCGTCGGCACTCCCTGGCTTCCAGAAGAAGGTATGGGACGAAATGAAGTCCCCTCTCTGAGTATTTTTCTCTCCATCTATTTCTCAATTAACAACAAACTCTGGGCCTCTTTTCGAGAATAGAATAAGAGACATAATTTTATAAAGATGTGTGTTTCGTTCGTTCATTGAAGTCGTCAATCATCTTTGATTATGTTTCCGCTTGTATTTGTATTACGGCTGTACAACACTAGATAACTCAACTGACTAGTTTCTTTCGCCAAGAATCATACATGGATGTGACGCAGGAATAAACTGTTGTGGGTTTCTACGTGATACATTCTGATGTCGTTTAATATGTCTAATCACACTGCTAACTACACACCCCGATTAACTACCCATCTTACCGCATATCGGAAAAGTGTTATAATCGTCTCAGTGGGGTTTCAAATGTTCTAAGAGGTTTGAATCAACCAATCTATCTATCTATCTATCTATGGCAATCAAAAACTTGGCTTTTATTGGGCCGACAAAACCTGACCTAATTTTCCAAAGCCAAAATAAAAAAGATAAAAAAATAGCCCTAGCTGCGGATCTTCGTAAGGTTCTATGTATTTGCCAAATCCTCCACCACGAGTCATTAATTTTTATGCGGGGTTCTGCTGGTTCGAATTCAGAGAGTTCCTTTTCTTAGACTTGTTGCTCTTGCAAGAATTAATAGCTATATTGTAGAAATAAAGTAAATGTGATGGTAAAAAGAAAAGGTGATCTAAGGGTAGAAAAAAATATGAATGATTATATATCTAAAAAAAAAGTAAGAGAATAACAAAAAAAAATATAGTGAAGCTGCAGAGAATGAAAAAAGAAAAGAAAGAAAGAAAGAGAATTATGAATGATAATATATTGAATAAAAAGGAAGAGAATAACAAAAGAGATATGGCGAAGCTGCAGAGAATGAAAACGGAAAACGGAAAAGAAAGAAATAAAGAAAGAAAGAAAGAAAGAAAGAAAGAAAATCAGGATTATAAACTGTAAAAAGTGAGAATTTAAGTAAAAACGCTAGGTGGTGAAGTTATACAGAATAAAAAATAAAAAAAAGGAAAATAAATGAATTGATAAAGAAAATTATGAAGGATTTTAGATTGGAAGAAAAGG
>OY757933.1:67608787-67748787 GCA_963585895.1 Sepioteuthis lessoniana | reverse complement strand
TATCTATCTATCTATCTATCTATCTAATTTCAAGTGTATTCAAAACTATCTATCCATCTATCTCTCTATATATTCATATATATTCAAGGGTATTCATATCTATCTATCTATCTATCTATCTATCTATCTATCTATCTATCTATCTATCTTTCTCTCTCTCTCTCTCTCTCTATATATATATATATATATATATATATATATATACGTATATTCATACATATTCAAGTGTATTCATATCTATCTATCTATCTATCTATCTATCTATCTATCTATCAAAGGATATATAGATGCTAAATTCAAACTATGTGAAAGAAGGAATTTGTAACTTTTCCGACCGAATCTAACCAAATAAGTAGACTAAATTTTAAAAAGCCGGTGTCCGTTTATTTGTATTATGGTTTAAAATGATTCTATATTTAACAACTTTCCGGCCTTTTATGTTATGTATATAAACAAATATCCTGAAATCTTTAAAAGTACATTCGTTTTTAAAATATTTTAACTCAACCATTATTTATATTTCATCTTTTTGAAATCTCTTTTGTGCTAGTTAATTCGTTTATTGAGACTCTGTGTCTCTGTGTGTGTGTGTGTGTGTGTGTGTGTGTGTGAGACCCCCTTGTAAAAAAATGGTTATTGCAAGTAACTTCCCTTGGGTAAAGAATCAAAAGGAATTTTCTGAGGAAATAATCCGTATTTTTGACTACCGATTTGGCACGCACCGTGTTGTAGCCCCGATCTTAAGCGGCACTAGTAGTTTTGTTTCGTTTTAATTTGTTTCACTATTTCCTTCTCATTTTATCTATGTTTTTGTTTTATTTTATTTGCTGATCCACAGACTCTTTTGTATTTATATCAATTTGTTATTCTTTTGTGTTGATTGTTTATCAGCTGTCGACCTGGAGACGGTTGCACAAAAATATTCTTGCAATAGCCCCGAAATAATATATGATATGCCCCCAAATATTAATACATTAAAAACATTTTTTTAAATAGTTATTTTACTTCTAAAACAATGATATCCCGAGACTATTAGTTTTAGCATGGAATGGTAAAATACAAGTAGATATAAAATAGTTATTACTAAATTCTACATCATTTAAACTATATGACCAAAATTAAAATTGCAGCACACACACACACACACACACACACATATATATATATATATATATATATATATATATATTATATATATATATATATATATTCTTAGTCAGGGGGTGATGCGAAGGCTCCTTTTTCAGTAGCTACTCCACCGAAGTCTAGGTGAAGGCGCTACTCCATTCCCTGGATTGCTCCACTTTATGCTGGATTCATACCTTATAACGCTGATTGTCAAGCAAGGCGACATCAAGTACTATTTTTTGACTCTTTGGTATGACTCCATCTGAGATTGAACCCCGGCCTACCGGACAATTGACGAACACTCTACTCATTAGGTTAATTGCAGTTTCAAATAAGATCAAAAAATGATGGTAAATTTCTGAATTATATATAAAACCAATTTGATTTTTAGTGCACCTGAATTTCACGATTTTGTTGAGGTATATATATAAATTTATATATATATATATATATATATATATATATATATATATATATATATATATATATATATATATATGTGTGTTTGCGTAAGTACATAAATATATATATAGATACATGTATATATATATATATGCACATATGTAATAGTTTATATATATATATATATATATAGAGAGAGAGAGAGAGAGAAACAGATAGATATGTCTGTGGATGACAATATATATATATATATATATATATATATATGTACGTATGTATCAGTTTATATATATATATATATATACAGAGAGAGAGAGACAGACAGACAGATACAGAGACAGAGAGAGAGACAGATAGATATATGTGTGTGTGTGTGTGTGTGTGTGTGTGTGTGTGTGTGTGTGTGTGTGTGTGTGTGTGTGTGTGTGTTCACAACGTTCTCTCAAGAAAGGAACATTCTAGTTATAAATTCTTCACATTTTATCCGTGTAGAGAGATAATTATTCATCAAAGGATATATCGTAGTCCGCTGGCTGGAGTTTGAGAACTTTCTTGATATAAAAAAAAGTTTTTTTTAACTATTTATGAATGAATACACACACACACACACACACACACACACACACACACACATATATATATATATATATATATATATATATATATATAAACATGGAATGAAAGAGATAGAGATAGAGAGTTGCTATATTTATTTCATAAGTTCTACATATTTATATCTTTTCTCTAAATTTCTTAGATGAGACTAGATAATCTTTATTAGGACTATGATCTTCATTTTTATTGTTATATTCACAACTTTTCAGCCGTCATTCATCAGTTGTTTTTTTTTAAATTTCGGGAGCCTATACAGAACTTCGTTACGAACCCTTTATTTAGTCAGGACTGAATCTTCAACACCCAGATGATTTCCTTAACCAAACCCCTATATCTATTATGACACGTGTACTCCAAAAAAGTTCACACAATAAAAAATGTTATATGAGCTCGGGTAAAAAAAAAATCGTTTAATACTCATCATCATCATATCACACCATCAGCACGTATATCCCTGATCCTTCCTCGCTACCCTTCTCTATCGTCCATTACTTCAGTTTGTCCTGTTCTTCAGGCCTACATCCTATATCTGCACAGAACTGCAGTATGTAGGTTCTAACTGGTCGTTCCGCCGTTGCTGGTCCATGTGAATGGGTCCACATGAGTTTGTCCTTACTTTTCCAGCAGTTTCCCACATGTCTGGTTCGTCTAACTTGTATAGTTTTCGTGAAGGGTGGTAAGAGGCCGTACAGCTTCTGCTTTGTGGGGTGCTGCCTCCAGGACTTGTTCAATATTTCTCGCAGCATTCTTGCGTAGTTGCCGTCAAGCTTTTTCTCCATATGTTTAGTTAGCCTCCATGTAGTGTATCCATACTGCAGTATCGACACGAACGCTGCTTGGAAGAAACTGCGTTTTATTCTATCGGTCAGGTCTGACTTCAATATGACCGATAGCCTATCGTTGGCTGTCCATGCGTTTGCTAGTCGCGTCTGTCTCGGTTGATGAGACATTGCATCCTAGGTAGGTGAACTTGTCTTCTAGATTCAGAGAGGGTGGAAATGTCGCCTCTTTGATTAAAACACATATATTCTCTCTAGTGTGCATTAACATGGAGACCTATGCCTGCATTTGCTCGTTCCAGATAATGTAGCCGGGTTTCAGCTTGGGCTGGTGCATTTGGCAAAAGCGCTATGTCATCGGTGTAATCCGCGACCGTGATTTTTTTGTGGGGAGTAACGTCTGCTTCTTTCCTTTGTTTGGTTGAAACAGTTTTCTTTCGTTTTATCAATAGATGTTCTAAGCACATAGTCCAGACAGATGATGAAGAGGTATGAGGATAATGTGTTTCTTTGCAGTACACCTGCTATAATGTCGAAGTAGTTTGCGTCTCCATCCGGGAAACGGACTTTTACTTTTGTGTTTCGGTATAGCATCATTATGGCTGCGATGGTTTCTTTGTGTAAGCCGGAGGCGAGTAGTATTTACCTCATCTTTCCCCTGTTTATGGAGTCGAACGCCTTGGTGAAGTCGACGAATAATAATGTTGTCTCAAGGGTTTTTGCACGTACACCTTCAGTAATTCGACGGATGGTCAAAATTTGAGACGCGGTGTGTCTATTCCTCCGAATGCTATTTTAGTTCTCCCTGAGTATCTTCTCAATTTTGGATTCTATGCGGTTTTGGCAGTGCGTTGTGTTGATGAAAACATTTTGTTTATAAATCCCCAAAATAACTCTAAATTGTCCAGTACGACATGAGGCATAACTGATATAGACGTTTGGTTAGTGACCTTTTATGTGATATCCTCAGGAGGTTGCAGGTTCAATCCTGACGACAGGATAAAATAACAAGGTTTAATTTCTATAACTTAACATTTCTACCAGGATATATTTAACTGAACTAGCACAATGTACCCCCGAGCGTTGATTAATGGATTCGGCTCATAGTTACGTAAAATCTTCCAAGTTTGACTAAAAATACCGGCCGAAGGACCGATTGGCCGACACGTTGTGAATATACCAATAATGATGACGACAATAGTCCAAATAATCTACATGATAAAAATTTATATATCTGTACTTTCAGTGGAAGGGGGTTCGTTAACAAATGTCCAGTTTTCAATAAATTTTTTGGAGAAATATGTTTTGTAATTTCAATTTAAAAGAAATGTTGTTTGTCTATACTAATTTAAGGCCGATAAGTGTTGCATTCTGAATACATTATAACCATTGATTCCTGTTGGCCGTATCAAAAACTGCTCCCTCATTTTGTCCAGGCCAGAGTAAAATCAATACCTATAATATATTCATTTAATAAATTGTCTGGAATGAAACAGGAAAACGTATTGAATATAAGTTATATTTGGCCGTCTGCTTAAATATTGACTCGTAAATTTAATAAACTGACTAATGTTTAGACGAGAATTACGAACTGTTTAGGCCGACAATGGCGGATATTTTGATCAACTGATTGAAACAAAAACCATAAAACATGGAATATGTTTATCCCGATTATTTATTGGATTATATACAGCGATAAAATTATTTATTGAGTAAAGATCACATTTATTAACAAGCAATGTAAGAGTAAGGTTGGGTTGTATCTATCTATCTATCTATCTATCTCACAGATTTTTCATATCTATCTATCAATCGATCTCGGTCTTTTTACATTTAACCCAACCATTCTATCTATCTATCTATCTATCTATCTATCTATCTATGTCTGCTTATTTCTGTTAATTTCAATCATTTTCCTTTAGCTATCTCTTTCTCCCTCAACCTCTCTCTCCTTCTCTGTCATCTCTTTCTCTATTTATGTATCGCTCTCTCTCTCTCTCTCTCTCCATATATATATATATATATATAATATCGAGCTATCAGGATTATTCAATTTTTTATATTCATTTCAATCTTTGATATCTATCTATCAACCCCCGTGTCTCTCTCTCTCCACACCCACACCCACACACACCCACACACACACATACACACACACACACACACACATATATATATATATATATATATATATATATATATATATTTGTTGCTCGTATTTATCTGTCCATCTGATTCTCTTCATATCTATCTATCTATCTATCTATCTATCTATCTCACTGTTTCTAGGTGTATATTTCTATCTATATACTTATCTAAATATCAATTACCTTATTTGAACAATATTTGAAAATGAAATCTCTTCTGATTTACAATATACTTTGATACTAGAAAGTTTCTCTATTCAAATCCCTTTTGAAATCGAATTAAATGTCTTATCAATATCACTTGTCCCACCATGTAACGTCACTCAAGCATTATTTTCCTTACACACACACACACACACACACACACACACACACACATATATATATATATATATATATATATATATATATATATATATTTGTAATCAAAATGTAACGTTTAAAGCCTTTTTAATCATAAAAGTATTTACAGTGATATATGCTAATTAATTCTGCGAAATATCAAAATATGTTCAACAATAAAATAGAATTACAATCACTTCGGGATAAATATTAATAAATCTGATGCTGAAGTTATATATCATGAAATCAGCCAGAATGGACGCGTCTGAATTCTGTTGAATTCATCTCAATAAATATAGCCATGCAACCGACTATTTAACACACATGCGTATTACTTGTCTACCATATCAAGTCACATAGTTCAAATATATATTTCTACGATGAAATTTTCAATCAATTCCGATTAATTAATCCGTATAATACTCGAACCTGGAAAACGTCCTCCAAGCCCGATTTCGGACCCCCGTTTTAAAAATATTCTCCGTTTAAAAACTTTTTTTTTCGATACTTGTCTTTCTCTTCGTACGTATATTTAGATAGTTTTGTGCTAGGATTCGTTTCTTTAAAAAAAGCAAACTTTGTTATAATTTGTTGTTTTCTCCCACCATCACTCTGTCTGTTGATTCTATTGAGATCATTACATCTCCATTATTATTTTGGTAAAGCAAATTTTTCATTAGGCATTTATTTTCCAATAGACACTCCCTCGTTCAACAGTTGTATTGATAGTTTGGGAACATGAAGGTGTCAGTAGTTATCAGTTGTGATTGATGCATTGGAACAACTCCCAAACGGTTGGTAAAGGACTGGGAGACTTAGAAATAAGAGGACAAGTGGAAACCATCAAGACTACTGCATTATTAAGATCAATCAAAATACTTAGAAGAGTCCTGGAGTCTTGAGGAGACTTGCTGTCACTCAAGTTCCAGTGAAAACCATCAGCTGACGTTAGTGTAAAAATTCTCACAAGAATTGAGGTCTTTGTTGTCAAGCTAACCACTGAGTAAATTCGAAAGAAAGCTAAAAAAAGATAAGTACAGGGACCTTGCTTGGTAATTGAAAAAAAAAACTGTCGAACAAGGAAGTGAAGGGTATACCATTTGTAATTGGTGTTCTTGGTACACTCACAACTCACTAAAGGATTGTTACATGGACTGGAGGACTTGGAAATAATAATACGAGTGGTGACCCTCCAAACTACAGCATTATTGAAATGTCCACAATACTGAGAAGAGTCCTGTAGACTTGAGGAAACTTATTATCACTCAAGCACTCCTGAAAGACCATCAGCTAACACTGATGTGAAACCTCTCAAAGAGTAAATTGATAATAATCATAATTCTATTTACTAATCCCTCCGCCCGGGCAGGATGTGACACAAGGTCAATTTTTAAGCGGATTTTAAAAGGTTTGAATTCCGAATTTTCCTTCTCCTAGACTAGTTGCCACACCAAGGCTGAAGAACCTAGTCTGTCCTACTATTTACCTATACCTGGAGCAAGAATAATTGGATTCATACCTTTCCCTAGGGTATTAGTGCTACGTGAAATGCAATCAGTCTCGTCCAGGATTTGAACTTGTGTCGTCGTGTCCATCTCCTACGATGGTAACTATTACACTACGGGCACCGCCAATAATCATAATAGTAATACAAGGAAGTGAACAGGGAGACAAGTACGTGGACCTTGCTTGAGAACAAAGAAAGCAGTGTAACGTGAGGATGACGGTGATGCCACTCGTAATTAGCACATTTGGATCAGCCCCTAAAGGATTGGAAAGGGGACTGGAACACTTAGTGTTGTATTTTGGCCTTCGACCCGGCCAAAAATGCCATTCGAAGGTGATGCACCGGAAGGAAGTGACACATTCTAATGGTAGTTATGAAAGGAAATCGCGTGGGCGGAAATTGGCTAATGAAATGGGACGAGGTAAAAAATCCCATGATACTCTCATAGACTGACGCACCGGAAGAGAGTGACCTCTGAACAGCATGACAGTTATTTCCGCTCGACAACAATCCAACATGCGATTCCAAAGATCGAGTAGGCGACTGAGTCGGCGTTGAACCATTATATGACTCAGTCAAGACAGAAGTCAAGAAAGTTGCAGTTAGAGATCGGACGGAGTTAAAAGTTAGAGTTAGACGAGATGTGGTAAGGAAAGCCACACCAGGCCGAAGGGGCTCGGGGCCCTCGATTGATTTGGGGTCCAGAGAAGATGCTGATAAGATGCAGTAAAGAAAGCCATCACCCAGCAGAGTGGGCCTCTGGGCCTCCGGTTGAGCACCAGGAGAACAAGAAAGACACAACGCTGACGGCCATAAGAGTGGGGTCAAAATATTGCAGTTTCTGTCCGGTCTCCAACTCCCTCTCACTTGCAAACATTGAGTAACCCCTTTCGAACCCTTACAAATAAAGTGAGAGGTATATTTTGTTAAAGAAGTTTTCACTCGTCGTTTATTCCTGCGTCGCTATGCATACAACATTAGGAACTGGAAAAAGAAGCAGGACCACCTAGAGTACAGAACAGTTGAGATCTGTCAAAATACTGAGAAAAGTCCTAGTGACCTGAGGAGACTCGGCTGTTACACAGACTCCACTAAAAGACTATCCGCTCAGAATTGTTTAAAAAACTAGCAAGTAGTACTTTGATAATACATACATAGATACATACAGTTTCGCTATTACGATTAATTTTGGACTAATTAACTAATGAAATGTATGGTCCCTCATTATTATGAGCGGTATATTTTGACTGGAGTGTATGTGAAGAGCACTTCATTTCTGGGATAGAAAACTGTCTTTACCTGGCGTACTCCCAGAAGTAGATTTCTTTTAAAATGATATAATGTCTCTTGTCCCCGTTTGACTCACTACTCCTCATAAATCGTTGTGTAGTCAGGCAGTTTTTAAGGAATAATTTTCAACACTTTTTCCCAAAAATTAAAGGACAAATTATTAAGTTTTAAGAAAATATAAGCAACGAACCTTGTTCTGCCACGTGCAATTGAAAAGTTATCTACTGTCCCCGTTGTTAAGAGGACATGAAAAAAATAGAAACTATGTTTGCTCCATAAAAGATTTGCATCAACTAACTTTCGTACGCATAAGGGCTCAACATTTAAATCGTAATTTTAAAAGACTAGTGGTCAATTAAAACTTTATTTTAAATGATTACAAATACGAATATTTTTTACACAAATAATTCTTAAAGACGATCAAAGCAATATCTGATTATTCTTTATTTGCCAGCCATTCAATGAATCCGGTTAATTTGTCTGTGTTGGCAACAGGACGCAATGCTTACAGCTTCAACTTTTTCAAAGAAATCAATGGTGATGGGTCCTTTAAAGTCCCTGACGACTGTCAGCATAACCGTCTTTACTGACCGCTGCTCTCGAAACTTTTCCTTTACCGGAGAGTCTGTGTGTTTCTACTTCGGCGACTGTCTTTTCGATTCAGGCTTGTGGAGGCAAACCCGTGTTTAACTAATTTGTAAAGATCTTTTTAAAATAAAAACATGCTTCTCCATACACGTCTCTCATTGCTTCGTAAATTTCAAAAGGTTTATACTTCATAATCACCAAAAATTTGGTGACAGACACACTTTCAAATCTGGAGCACACTGTTTAATTTAATACCATTTTGAATAACCTCACCACAAAGAAAAACCAGCGACATTAAACTAATTTTTACTAAGAAAATAATTAAAAACATATAAGAATGTACATTTTTGGAAAATAATTCGAAAAAAAAAGAGTATTTACTACTTTAAAATATCAATTTTTAAATGATCCACATAGATAGATTCCCTTACTTATTGAATGGTCCTCTTTAATACTGGCAGAAGGATCTTGTATTACCAGAGCCTAAGAAAATATGATAAAGTACTTTTCGTTAAACAAAGATTCTTTTCTACAACAATCAATCCTGTAGGGTGATAGTGGAAAATGTGTGTTAAAGTTTGGTACGACTTAACATGGACAGATTCAGCTCGCTCAAATCAAATAGAAAAATAGTTTTACTAAACCGAAAACGAAAGAAATAAAAGGCAAATGCTTATTATAGATTCATAGATGATATTAATTTAACGAACAGTTGTGTGAGCCGATTCATTCGGTCAGAACAAGCAACAGCTCCCATCCTCTGATACCGACCGCTGGTCATTGTTCATATATCCCCGGGAAACGCTACGCTACCATAAAATCAAGTCCTTTCACCCTTATCCAGTGCCAGGTTGTGGCGTTTTTGCCTCAAGATTCTATGCTCAGACACACTGTCCATAAATAAGCTTCCTGCATTTCCAGTCCATTCAGCAGAGCGGAACTAAACGCATTGCGAGACACGCATGCGTTTACGACATCGCCTTCGGCATTGATTTTCAATGGAAGAGCGCAAGAGCATGACAATCTTTGTTACTTTAGCTTGTGGAAGCATGAAGAGAAGCCATCTTTGGTTATGGGGCACGGAGAAGGGCAAAGCGCATGCCTGCAATTGCGTGTACTTCCGGCGTGTACTTTTGTTTAAACTTTTGCTTCTTACCATATTGCATGCGTATGAATGCTATATATATATATATATATATATATATATATATATATATGGCCTCTTGTGTCCCACGCTGTTTGAATATGGAGTAGAAATACTCCAATATTTGTATGGTTATATTCACAGTATAATGGTGTTTATCGTCAAGTTTTCAGTAATCTATGTGTATTTATAGACACTGAAATGCTCATATACTTAACAACACAACGATAAACACACACACACACACACACACACACACACACACACACACACACACAAACACACACACACACATATATATATATATATATATGTATATATATATATATATATATATATATATATATGCCACCTTTATGCCACCTTGCCTAACACTCATCACTATAAGGTAAGCATCAAGGGTAAAGTGGCGCAATCCAGGAGGGAGTAGCACCCTCATCTACTCCTTGGCGTAGCAGCTATTGAAAAAAGAGCCCTCGAGTCACCCTTGACTAAGATCACTAAATTACTTATATAGTGACAATACCAGACCCCGAGGGGATATTATCCGCGCGCTTAACTCAAATATGATCGAGAAAAGTCATCGAACAATTCTTGTATAGCGGGTCACAAAAAAATATTTTAAGTTCTAACTTAGCCAAGGTCCACAGTCAAGCTATTTTATAGATTGCCTTTTACAATAACTATATGAGCTGATTGCAGGTATTACCATTTTGGTTTTGTATTTACTGCTGTAATTTATCGAGACTTCGTTTCTACTGTGCTAGGCCCCTTTAGAGTAAGGACTAGACTCCTTACACATCTTCCCGGTTTCGTTAGGGATGGTAATTGTCCTCCACTATTTCGCTTTTAGACTATTCCGAATACATTGCTTGTTCATTCATCACAAGGAGGCATTGGTAAACGATAGAGAATTTTTCGCAGACAAATTTAAACGTTCAAACATAATTTTTGCCCAGTTGTTTGGGGCTTTAAAATGCACCGACTGCACCTCCGCAGTGGAGTAAGACTTCCCTAGCGAGTGTGCTGGATATGATACTAAATAATCTGATGGTGAGGTTCCAGTGATGCTGGAGGTTTGAGGAATGTGGTGCACCCCTTAATTGCTATCGTTCCCAAGTCCACTGTAGCCCGGTGCGGTATTAACTGATAAGGGTCCTATCCATGGATTAAATAAAACTAGTCTGCATACTTATGCTTAACTGAATTGTTTGAATTAAAACTGTTTGACTAAACTGAATAGCTTGAAATAGAAATGTTTTCGACAATTAAAATGTATCGTCATGTTAAAATGAAGTGTTTGAAATAGAACTGATTATTTCATAAAAGTGGATTTGGAATTAAATAACATACAAAGATTGATATGCCATAAACCCAAACAAACAACCAACCAATCAAATCTAATTAATGAGTTTGACATATTTTAGCTGAAAAAATCTGGAAAAAACGTCCTTGTTTAAATAAAAACATTTACTAAAAGAATTTACTAGCAATAAAATTATTATGAATTTTAAAGTAAAGACAATTTTCACTTACCAGATCTTTTCTCAAACGTATCAGAGATGGTTGACTGGTTGATTGGTTGGTTGGTTGGTTGTTTGGGTTTAATGGCATATCAACCTCTATAGGTTATTTAACGCCAAAGCCTGTTTACACATATGTACGGCTTGTAAACACATAATTTAATCATACCATACTAAAACCAAACAAATCATTTACTCACATACGAGTAAATATTTTCAAGTATTTCTATATGACATGAGTTTATTTAGTGATGATAGTTTTTTATTATCATTTCTCACTGCTTTTTCTACTAACACAAGCATAATGGTATTTTTATTCAGCAATAATTTGCTTTCAGTTGATTAGTTTTTCGTGTTTTCAGGATTGTGACTAAGTCTATATTTTTTGGCAAAACCCAGTCTCTTTCAAGAGCGACAAAACATTATCCATGTGGACGTTCTCAAAAAAGTCCTTCACGGTATTTGCGTGGAAATAGTGCTTTCTGGTGTCATTAAAAACTTTACACTCAAGGAGAACGTGTTTGGTTGTGCAGGGCATTTGGCATGTCGAGTACTGTGGTTGCTGTTCTTACTTGAGTATAAAAAAGTGCGTTAGTCTGCTGTGGGCAATGCGCAATCCTGTTATTGTTACTTGTTCTTATCGCGATTTTCGGAAGTTTGGGCACCATTCTCCCAAAAAGGGTTCAGTAGCAGAGAGTACACAGCAAAGATTTGTTCCTTATAACAAGTCGGACGGTGTTCGAGTTCCTGCAGTTCCGTAATTATCATTATTATTATCTAACTCCTTTAGAGTTTTTCACATCAGTGTGAGCTAATGGTTTTTCACTGGAGTTTGAGAATCTCCTCAATCTCAAGGACTCGTCTCAGGATTCTGGTTGTTCTTAGCAATGCTGTCGTTTGGATAGTCTCTACCCGTCCGCCAACTTCCAAGCCCTCCAGGCCTTTTAATAATCCTTTAGTTATTGTGCCTAACGCACCAATTACAATTGGCACAATCGTTACTTTCATGTTCCACAGCTTTTTTCAATTCTCTAGCAAGGTCGAGGTACTTGTCCTTCTTTTCACTTTCCTTCAGATTTATTCTGTGGTCTGCCGGGACAGCAAAGTCAACAATTTTACAAATTTTCTTTTTTTTTTTTTTGTTGATTAATATGAGGTCTGGTTTTCTTTCCGGGATCAAGTGATCCGTTTGTATGTTAAAGTCCCATAGGAGTTTATGCGTGTCCTTTTCTAGGACAGGTGCTGGGTTGTGCATATACCATTTGTTTGTATGGTCGAATTATTATTATTATTATTATTATTATTATTATTATTATTATTATTATTATTATTATTATTATTATTATTCCTTTAAGAATTGCATTACAACAGCATTAGCTTATCTTTCACTCGAATTTGAGTGACAGCAAGTCTTCTTAAGTCTCTAGGATTCTTCTCAGTATCCTTACCGATCTTCTTAATGCTCTCTTTTAGATAGTCTCCTCTCGTCCTCTTATTTCCAAGTCCTCCAGTCCCCTTATCAATCTCTTTTTGTCCGTACCAAGCGCACCGATTACAATTGGTATCACTGTCACTTTCATGTTCCATAGTTTTTTCACTTCTTTTCATTATTATTATTGTGATTTTATGACACCAGAGTTTTCTGATGGTCTTTACTGGAGTCTGAATGACATTAAGTCTCTTCACATTTCCAGAACTCTTTTCTGTATTCTGGCCGATCACAGAATGGTGTATTCAGAATCGTATCGGTTTGTCCTCCGATTTCTAAATCTTCCCGTTCCCTTACCAAGCTTTTGGACATTATTCCGAGTCCACCAATTACAACTGGAATCACAGTCACATTAATGGTCCATAGCTTTCTTCAGTTCTCTAGCAGTTATTATTCTTATTATTCTACTTATTTGAAAATATTTCACTCAAACGTTAACCAATGGTTTTTCCTATAGTTTAAGTGTCAGAAAGTTTCCTTAAGTCCCCAGGACTCTTCGCAGTATTCTGGCTGATCTCAACAGTGCTGTAGTTTGCATGGTCTCCACACGTCCTCTTATTTGTAAGTCTTCCAGTCCCTTTACCAATACTTTGGGGATATTTCCATAATTATTAAAATTATTTTTATTATTAATGAAATTAATGATAAAAATAAATGACACTTATATAAACCATATAATTTCATATAAATTTGGAGATCTGAAAGCTTCAAATTATATAACAGTGTGCGAATTATTTCTAACAAATTTCCTCATAAAAACCCAAAAGTGTTTGATATGCCTTTAAACTAATAAATTAAGCCTATTGATTATAGGTTCAAGAATCATCTTCTTATTAACTGTTTTATATTATCTGTACGTCAGGTGTTTTTCTCTTTTAAAAATATTTCCCCCCCCTAAAAAAAAAAACTGGATTACATTTATGAGTTAAAGAGTTAAAAGTGTTATTCAGCCCTTCTCTCCCTCTCTCTCTCTCTATGTATATATATATATATATATATATATATATATATATATATATATATATATATATATATATTGTGCTGATGTGTGTGTGTGCATTTAGGCAGCCGGTAATTATGCGAGCATACTTTTTGTCTGAATTTCTGAGACGAAGCTTGATGATTTTTAACCTAAAGGCTTTTCGGACTATTGTCTCCATCTGTATTGTCCAGCAGAACACATAGCGTAACAGTTATAAGTTTTGGTTCCCTAAGTTTCTTAGGAGGCAATCATTTGGAGGTTGCAGGTTCAATCCTGACTGCAGGCGTGTAACAATACCGGAATACTTAACACTTGTACCCGGTTATGGCCAACGGAATAAGAACAGGCGACCCCTGTAGATTTAATAAATGACGTAGTTCGAAATTTAATGTAGATTCTCGAGTTTGACAAGCACCTGAAGAAGGCCGGAAGTCATATCGACCGAAACGTTGTGGAAATAATAATAAAGATGAAAACAATAGTTTGAAAAGACTAAATGGAAGCACATTAGATCAAAGATTTGATGTCGAGTTTTTTAAAAGCTTTTTCTTGATCGTGAGTGAGATGTCACCAATGAGGATAAAGTTTGTTTAATAATGGTCCAAAGTTTCTGATATTATGACATGAAACATTTCATAATCTATGCCAGAGTCTCAGTCACGTCCATAGTAATGGACAACGAAGGTCGTAATTAGTTGTACTCGTGTCTTATCATGAGAGATTTCGGACAATTACAAAATAGCCATGGCCTTCATTTGCGATATCCCACTCTCGAACAAGACAACACTCATAGAAAAATAAACTTCAAATCCTCGTCAGTCATAGTTACAATAATAATAATAATAATAATAATAATAATAATAATCACATAGATAGATAGATAGATAGATAAGCATCTTTAATAAAGATGCATTTTGTCTATATAACTTTTTCAGGATCCTTTCCTGACAAGTGTTTTGGTTTTAGGTTTGAGTTGGTAGATGTATTTACCGAAATTGTACCGAACGCTTTCTGACTTTTCATAGGTCATCAGATGTTAGTCTATGGAGCTAGAATTCTGTCAAGAAGTTCAGTGGAAGGGGAAGAGTTATTGGGAATAATCATGCTGAAAGTTTTGAATTTGTTCTCTGACGACATACTCCTTCTCATTAGTAGCACTGATGAAATCCACATAATACAAGAAACTTTTCAAAATAACTCAGTTCTTTACTTCACAGACTAACAATATAAACAATAAAATACCATTTCTCGGTTTCCTAATAGACATAATCAATATTAACAAATTTACCACATTTACAATTAAAAACCTACCAACAGTAATCACTGCACCCTCATTTTCTATAGTGAATGTCCTTTAAAAATATCATAAAAACACTTATTTCCAAAGCTAAACTACTCTCTTCTTCTCCAACAATCTTACTTAATGAACTTAAATATATAAAATAAACATTTATTATTAATAGTTTTTTAGGAATATTCTTGATAGAGAAATTAAATTTTTCAATAGTAAAGATGAGCAACATTGCATAGACTATACTCGTAACCATAAACAGTCAAAAAAACTTTACGACAAAAAAATAATTTCATAAATATCATAAAATAAACATATATTTTAAAAATGAATATCCAGAAAACGTTCTCCCTAACCAAAAAATAAGACGTATTATTTAATACAACAAATTTAAAACTTCCATCCTAAATAGTTCCGATAAATTTGTATTTCTCAGCCTAAAAGTGTTATTTTTAACGAAACAATTTAAGCAATTTTTTTAAAATTTATTATACGAAATATAAGTCTTCCTCGGTAACTTTGACCCTAGTATAACCAGATATATTTTGAAAAATTGGTTTGATGGTGTTTTATTCAATTAGAGCTGAACACGATTATAATGTTAGGAGAAACCAAGAAATGGAAGAAAAAAGGACACAAAGTTGGGTTGGTAGACCAAAAGCAACAACAATAGCAGAGGACAATTTCATCAAAGTCACTAGTTTGCGCGACAGAAGTTTGATTGCTTCAAACACCACAGCAATACTCGTGTCGTGGGAAAAATGTGTCAACATCCTCAGTGAAAAGACTGGGGAGCTGGCCTATATGGCAGAATTGCTGTCAAAGAACCACTGTTGACGAAGCAAAACAATGGCAACAATCTCCAGTGGTCTATGGGGCATAAAGACTGGAAAAATAGAGCTGTTGGATAAAGTCATTTTGATTGACGAATCAAAGTTTGAAAACATTGGCTCGAAAAGAGGGTGAAGAAGAGTTGTTAAAAAGTTGCAACCCCCTGTTTCGCACCAACTGTAAATCATAGAGGAGGCTCTGTAACGATGTAGGGAAGGGGTTGCCAATTGCAAAGTCGGGGATTTTCCCCAGGTAAAAGGCAAATCAGACAGATTAACCCAATATACTGCAGCATAATACGATCCCGTTCTGAATGCGGCTTGTAGGTCAAGGATTTGTACTGATGCAAGATTATGCTCCAAAGCATACCAGTAAAGCATGCGATAGGTACATTAAAACCAAAGAGGAATAGTAAGTCTTTCGACTGATGTCTTGGCTAGTGCGATCAGCGGACTTAATTATGGAGGTGCCTGTGGTGTAGTCGTTATCGTCGTAGGAAATGGACACGGCGACACGAGTTCAAATCCTGGACGAGACTGATTGCGTTTCACATAGGACTAATACCCTTTGGAAAGGTATGAATCCAATTATTCGCCCTCCAGCTATGGGTAAATAGTAGGACAGACTAGGTTCTTCAGCCTTGGTGAGGCAACTAGACTAGGAGAAGGAAAACTCTGAATTCAAACCTGTTAAACTCTGCTTAAAAATTGACATTATCCTGCCCGAGCGGACTTAATTCCCATTGAATTCGTATGAGATGAATATGACTGAAAAGTCAGAGCTAAACAACCAACATGTGCTGCTCGCGTTTATCAATTCTGGCATGAAAGATGGGCAGAACTATCTTTAAACTACCTTCTGTCTTTGGAGGAAAAGAATCTTTGGAGTAGAGATAGTGTCCAACGGGGGTCATTTTGATGAATCAAAAGTTTTTAAATTTCCTTGTTTTTTCGTGTTTTCTTGGTTTAATTTGTATTTAATGTCGCTCAGGAATACTTATGCTTAGTGATATAAAAAAAACATAACAATGCAGATATTCTTTCGTTAGAAATAAGGCTTTTAGAATAAGAAAAAAAATTGAGGGTAGACAAAAACCTATATTGGCAATACACACACACACACACACACACACATTCATATATATATATATATATATATATATATATATATATATATATATATATATATATATATATTACTTGAAGATGAAAACAAATGAAATATTCATGTTTGGGTTATCATGAGCAGGAATTACATTTTCAGTATCAAACAAAATATTTACGTAAAATCCAAATCAGAAATTAACGGAAGACTTTATAAGCATTGATGGGTAAAATACATCGAAAAATCTTTCAAAATTTTTTTGGAAAAAAAGAGAAACATCGGAAAGACGTTACTGTAAAAAAATTCATTATAGCTTTAGTTCGCCACTGTAAAAATTTGGGCTCCGATTACAGTTACAAAGTGTCGGACAATAAAATACTAACTTTGTTACGACGATGAATGAAAGTGAAAAAATTACTTTCATCTTTCAGTTTTCTGTAGTCAATTTTCATACAGTATCTTGTCATAGATCTCCGTAACACATCAAAATAAAGTTCATAAAATTCTAGTTGAGGTTGATTTCTATTTCCCAATTGAGCTAGTGGGTTGAGTATTCAGCAATGGTCTGAGAAATCTGGGTTCAATCCTGGGTCGCGTCATACCAAAGACTTTAAAAATGGTTTTTGATACCTCATTGCTTAACACTCAGCAATATGAGGTACGTATCAAGGGTAAAGTGGAGTAATCTAGGGAATGGAGTACCACCCTCCCTTACACCACGGTGTCGCAGCTATTGAAAAGGGAGCCTCCTGGTTGTCCTCGACTAAGGGAGACAACTTTACTTACTTTATTTCCCTCCACCCTTTTGAAAAGCATGAATCTATCTGTTCTCCTCAGCAGCCCTGGCCAAATAGTAGAACAAACGAGATTCTCTATTCTTTGTTTGACTGAATTCAAACCAAGTTTACTTCAATTAGAAACTGACTGTGTCACATCCCGCATCCCATTCATTAGGAAGTGGTTGGGTGCATTCATACTAAATATATCTTGCCCAGTCGGCGGTAGCTGTAGAATACACCGACTGCTTCTCTGTAGAGCGGTAAGACCACCCTCAAACGAGTGTCCTCGATATGGCACTAAACAATCTGATGCTGAGGCTTCAGTAATTCTGGAGCTTTGAGGAACACAGGGTACTCCTTCATTATCATTGCTCCCTGGTCCATTCTGTCTCGGAGTGGGAGCACCAGACAGGATCCTATCTATGGGTCAAATAAAACTAATCTGAACTTTTACAAAACTGAAATGCTTGATATAGAACTATTTTGACATTTAAACCGCGTACTTATGCAAAACTGAATTGTTTGAAATAGAACTGTCTTGACATTTAACTGTTTGTAAATAAAAAAAAAAACTATACCTATAAAAATCTTAATTGTTTAAAATTTAATTCGGCGTTAAATGATCTGAAAGGGTTGATATGCGGTAAAGAAAAAAAACAAAAACAAAAACAACTAAATAGATCAACAACGATAAATACGAGGTGCATACGATAAGTTTCCAGACTTGTTTCGTAAGGGGCAATTTTATTGATAGTACACACAGGAAACTCTAGTCCCCTTCGAAGTAACCTCCTCCGGCTGCAATGCACTTGTACGATTCCAAGAACTTCTGGAAGGCCCTATGAAATTTCTCTTGTGTGAGAGTGTCAATGACCTTCGTCACAACCTCTTTCATCTCAATTGTGTCATAATGACAGCCTGTGAGGTTAGGGAATAACGAAAAGTCACAGGAAGCAAGGTCTGGACTATAGGAACGGTGTGGAACTGTCTTGATGCCTATCTTGCTCAAATAGTATGTGACAAGGAAGGATTTGCGGACTGGTGCATTGCCCAGGTGGAAATGCCACTGACCCGTTTGAAGAGTGCTGATCTCGTCCGACGGAATCTCTTGCAAACCCCCTTAAAACCTCAACATAGCAAACCTAATCCTAACCCTAGCCCTTTGGCCAATCAACTCTGGTGTATTAACTTCCTTACTCCTCCCACACCTGTCATCATCCCTCACAGACTACCTGCCTTCCTTGAATCTCTTATGCCACTCAAAAACTGATGCTCGATTCATGCAAGATGGTCGAAAAGCAGTCTGAAGCATTCCATACGTTTCTGTGACATTTTTTCCATGTTTAAACACACAAAGTGTCAGATTGCATTTTTGAAATTCACCATCTGTGACAATCAAACTTTAGTAAGGTGTATTTCAATTGCTGCTGTAGCTGTTCATTTGAATCGGAAATCATAAAAATTAGCCAGTCATCTCATAAGATATACAGCGATAACATATGTAATTTTCAAGAGTCTACGACAATTCTAAATGCCCATACGAAAAAGGTCTGGAAACTCGTAAATAAAAATCGACTGTTACAATTGGATTTTAAATTTCGGTTGCAAAAAAAGAGCTATTACGTTTGATCTTTCTTTTGATGATATAATAAATTTATTTTTTAAGGCATTTGACCTCTAACAAAACGCGATTGATTTTTCCAAAGATCTTTTCTTTCTAAGTTTAAAATGGGTTCCTCTTTTTACCAAATATTACCCACTTCTTGTCTTGAAAGAAAAAGAATTAGACAAATCTGTACCAAAGAATCCTGATTCTGGTCAGTACCTCCCCGTTCTGCCAAATGTGGTGTTCTAAGGTCTTTGCTTGAGTATTATTGGAAAGCGGGCAATATCTGCCCTTAAAAATGAGAACAAGTGAGACTTCATTCAGTAAACTGATGCATGAGTTTCATATTCAATCTAGGTGAGTTAGACAAATTCTGTACTAATTATAAAAAAATCGCATAACACAATCTTCCTATCCTGACCTCTTTGGTTATGGTTCATGGCGGACGAAACTAATTTTAATGAAACTTTTACGTGAGATCTTTCTTGCAACATAACATGTTTGGTCATTAAATCAGTCCTGGGATGATTGAATACTTGGAATAGTAAGAAGGGAGCGGGGAATTCTAGGAATGAGGAGGTGGATGGGAAGGAGAAGAGGATAATGTTAGATGAGAGAATGTTGATTTCCGGGAAAGAGGAAACAGACCCGGATTGGTCAGCCATCGACTTGATATATCGTAATCGGAAGGGATGAAAAAAAGATTCTGGGCTTAACTGGTAACCATGGAAACGGCACTTGTTTAATTAGGAAAAGTGCTTAACGGAAAAAAAGGCAGACAGGGCGTGTTCATTTTCATGCAGGGGATTATTGGACGACTGAAAACTATAGATTATATTGTTTTACTTCTCGTGAATTTTTTCACACCAGTTTCACCTGATGGTCTCTTAGTAGGGGTTAAGTGGCAACAAGCTTCCTCTGGTCTCCAGGATTCTTCTCAGGATTTTAGCTGATCTAACAATGCTAAGCTCTATATAGTATCGATTCTTCCTCTGATTTCCAATTCCGTCAGTCTTTTTTTCCTTTGGTTTGCACCTTCACATTCATATACTGATTTTTTTCTCTTTCAAGGACCAATTATTTTTAGAAATAGTTTTGCTTTAATTCTTTGCAGGAAAATCAAAATCTACCATATAAAATAGTATTTTATTCTTGTTAATAAGAACTAGGAATGGTCTTCTGGCTACAATTGGATGATCTTTTTGGATTTCTAAATTCTACTGAGTTTTATGGATCTCGCTTTCTACAGCAGATTCTGGGTGATGCATAAAACATTTAAGAGCAAGGCAAAGTTTACGTCCCTTGAACAACTTCCGGAGGATCTTCTTTCTCAGCATGTCGTGACTAGTCTCGTATTTTTTTGTGCGAGTTTGCTGCATACACTTATGATTATAGTTATTCCCTGACAGTTTTCACATTAACGTTAGCTGATTGCTTTTTACTGGAGTCTGAGTGACAGTAAGTTTCCTTAAGTCTCCAGAACACTTCTCAGATTTCTGTCTGATCTCAATAATGCTGTAGTTTAGATGGTCTCCACTCGTCCTATTTTTACCAAGTCCTTCAGTCCTTATAACAATTCTTTGGAGAATGTACCAAGAGCACCAATTACAATTGGTTTAATCCTCACTGTCATGTTCCACATTTTTTCTTAAATCCCTAGCAAGGTCCAGGTACTTATACTTCTTTTCAATTTCTTTCGATTTTACGCTGTGATCAGATCGGACATCAAAGTCCACAATTGTGCAAGTTCTCATGTTTTGTTGATTATTATAAGGTCTGCTCGTCTGGCCGAGATTAGGTGATCTGTTTGTATCTGAAAATCCCAGAGTAGTTTGCGCGTCTCATTTTCGAGGACAGATTCTGGGTTGCGCATATACCATTTGCTTGTATGACCGAATTCAAATTTCTTGCACAATTCCCTATTATTATTATTATTATTTACTAATAAGAGTTTTTCACATCATTGTTAGCTGATGGTTTTTCAATGGAGTCTGAGTGATAGCAAGTCTCCTCAAGTCCCCAGGACTCTTCTCAGTATTCTGGCCGTTCTCAATAATGTAGTAGTTTGGATGGTCACCACTCGTCCGCCAACTTCCAAGTCCTCCAGTCCCTTTGGTAATCCTTTAGTTACTGTTCCAAACACACCAATTGCAATTGGTATAATTATCACCTGCATGTACCATAGTTTTTGCAATGCCCTACCAAGGTCGAGGTACTTATCCTTCTTTTCATATTCTTTTAGTTTTATTCTGTGATCAGCCGGGACAGCAAAGTCGATAATTTTGTAAGTTCCCTTCTTTTTGTTGATTATTATAAGGTCTGGTGTTCTGGCCGTGTTTAGGTAATCCGTGTGTATGTCAAAGTTCCATAGGAGTTTATGTGTATTTTTTTCTCGGACAGGTGCTGGGTTGTGCATATAGCATTTGGGTAGGGTGCAAATTTCAGTTTCTTGCACATGTCCCAGTGGATCACCTTGCCGACCCAATCGAGTCTAGTCTTATATTCCTTCTGTGCTAATTAGCTGCATTCGCCTATTATGTGATTGATGGTTTTATATCTGTCACTGAATAGAATACATTTGCTATTTTGTTGCGTCATCGGATGTCCGACAACTATTTTGGGGGTGACAAAATGTCTCCTTAAAATGTTTAGCAGTGTGCACAATATTTTTTATGCGGGTTTTCGCACCAGTAGTGAAGGGAAGCCCTAGCAAAAATTTTGAAAGACTGTAACATCACAGCACCATTTAAAAGGTTGTAATGATAACCTTTAAACTATAAGCCTGACTGGTAAAATCACTGACGAAAGAAGTCAAACAGAAAACGCTTCCGTTTGTTTTGTATGTAAGGAGTTTATTTGCTGTCGGAATCCGTTTCTAGCATTCAACCCAAAAAGAAGCTTCCATCAGCAAGGGAGAGACAGATAGTGTACAAGGGTGAGACGAAAGAGAGACAATAGACGTCTTTTGTTATTTTTCTGTTCACTGGTTGTTTTACGCCTGGATGATTGATCCATGTGACCGCTCTCCCTGCTTTCGTGTCGCATGCTTCTCTTTCTTTGAACCTGTTCTTATATATATATATATATATATATATATATATATATATATATATATATATACATCTTAAAAATTATTTATTACGTATTCAATTTTCATAAAGAGATAGGTAACTGCCAAGTCACAAATATCAGCTGATTCTAACCAATTGTTTATCTTTGAATATTTTCCATTCCACCTATTTTCCCAACATTCCGAAATCGCAAACATGTTTATTACTGTATGTTTTATATTCCTAAGTATTAACTTGTAAATCAATATCTAATTTAGTTTTCAATCCTAGATTACTATTAAAATTTTGCAATCCGTTTTGAATTAAAAGTTCAACAAAAAATAATTAACTACTAAAAGAACTGAAATCATTAATTATTTTACAGACAAGTTACTTTCTTTTTCTAGGACTCGTCTCAGTATTCTTGCTAACCTTACGCCACAATAAGCAAGCGGATTAATTGTTATTTCATTTTTTTCAAGTTTTCCCCACTATCTGGTGGTCTTTTAAAGGAGTCTGAGTGACAGTAAGTCAACTCAATGCTTCCAGAACTCTTTCAAATATTCGAGACAGTCATAAAAATTCTATGGTCTATATGATTTCGATTTTTCCAGTTTATCCAGTTTTTTTTTCTAGACCCTTGAAGACACTCCCAAACGCACCAGGCATAGTTGGATTCACCATCAGATTCACATATTAGATTTTTTTTAGTTCTCAGGCACTAATTATTTTACACCTAGCAATTTTTTTTTAAAAACTAGCTCTATCAGGTGGTTTTTCATCTAAATGATAAGTTTCTTCGTATCTTCAGGATTCTTTTATGTATCCATGCAATCTTTTTTTTTGTATGTGTGTATACATGAGTGTGTGTGTTTCTCTTTAGAAAGTTGAGAAGGATTCTAATGATTATTCCATATTTATCTCTGTTTTAATGATAATACGATGATAAAAAACGTCGTAAAGTATGAAAACATTCATTACAAAATTATTCTTGTTTCAGATTGGATTGGAATTTTCTTAATACTTAATTCTAAATTTGATGATCTTATAAACGATTGAAAGCTCTTAAGAATATAATTCAATTGCAGACTATACTGGATATTGCCTTATTCTTTTAGATCAAGCAATTTATTGCAAGCAATCATGCATCGTCATTATTGGACTCTAGCCATAAAAACAACTATCAATACTTAACTACACTCCTCCCTAGATTTTTTCATATTTTATTATACATCTATCGTTGTTCTATCACCATTCTAAAGTCCTGATGAAGGTTCATTAAAACTGACATGGTTAGCGTCGACTTTCCTTCACAATAGATTCTTCACTTTAGATAACTGTTTTTCAAGCAAAAGGAATAAGGATATTATTTGTTACTACATAAAAAAAAATCACTACTCCTTTAATAAAAATAAAATCGCATAATTTTCGTATGAGGTGTACTTATTTGGTAGATTTTGGTAAATCTGTCAAGATGAGAAAAAAGATTTAACGATAAAATTTCGTCTTTCCATTGTCAGTGTTTAGTTTTATCCACTTTTCCCCTTATTTCTTATATGTTTGCAAAGTCTCAATGATGTTGATTTTGGCCATAGATAATACCTAATTATATTTATTTTGATTGTATAATAATACTCTTGCTATTATAAAATCCAGATATCTTTGGTCTAGAATGATATCAACTTTTGTAGAAGGAAAAACATAAAAATAAAAATTGCTGGTAACAGCGTTGCCCAGATAATACTAAATCATATTGTCTCAAACAAAAAATTATTCTATTCGATTTATATAAAAATTATATTTGTCTTATTATCAATCTAACTTGATTTTTTTTAGTATGAATTAGGCCTTCATTAGTAATTCTAAGATAAAATATCTCGAGTACCACGGGGTATGAAGAAGCATTCCACAAAAGGTATTAAAACATTTCTTGAGCTGAAAGGAGATCACGCACTAAATTCATTAAGTGCGTTTCACAAACTTTGGCGTCCATAGATAACATGCATATGAGTAAAACGAATTATATATATATATATATATATATATAAAGAGAGAGAGAGAGAGAGAGAGAGAGAGAAAGAGAGAAAGGTTGGGAGTGTGGGCGTAGATGTACTTATTTATTGGTGGTACGAGAAACACTTAGTGCGAATTTTCGTAATATATATATATATATATATATATATATATATATATATAAATGAATAAAAATTTTCATCATTTGATACTTATATAAATATAATATTTTAATGTACATTATTTCATACGTTTTTCATACTTTCAAAAAGACCAAAAAGCAAAAAAAATACTTTCATTTTAAGGGGTCCATTACTTTTGGTTACCGCCCCACTAATATTGTTAAAGGCAAGCTTTAGAACCAAGATAGCCCAAACCGGATGGGTAATAACGAAACGGGGTTTAATAATAGTGTTCCAGACATCACCCCCTTATTATTCATAGCTCCCTTTCGGGATCATTATACCCTCTTTATAGCAAATCAATCTGATTAGCCAAAAACAAAGAAAGAAAGAGCTCTGATTAGAAGAGTAAGGCGGAATAGAAAAAAGAAATTAAGGAGAAAGTGGTGGGGGAAAAAGAGATCTTCCGTGGTTATTTTCAGTATCGAGATAAAACGGCAAAAGCTATGATAGCACAATTTGGACAGAGGTCTCTTTGCCTCTTTCAATGGCTATTACCCCGCGAGGATTGGTCAGTATAAGTAGGTAAGTGGATGCTGCAGAGGTGGTCGGTTGAAACTATCAGATAAATTCAAATATATGCGTGTTTAAACATACTCATACATACATCTTTTCATAGACATGGACAAAAATACAGACGAGAGCGAAAGTTATAGAACAGTTAGTATCAAAGTAATGGGAACATTTTTTTTAATATCTAGGAACTCTATGATGTTGACCCAAGGTAAGCTGCTTATATATATATATATATATATATATATATATATATACATATATATTTATATATATATATATATATATATATATATAGACGAACCAGACATGCAGGACACTGCTGGAGAAGTTGGGACGAGCTCATAAGTGATGTACTCCTATGGACCCCCACATATGGCCGGGCAAAAGCAGGACGACCGGCTCGAACATACATTCAGCAGCTCTGTGAGGATACGGGATGTAGCCCTGAAGACCAACCAGAGGCGATGAACGATCGGGAGAAGTGGCGAGAGAGGGCCAGGGATATCCGTGCTAGTGGCATGACATGATGAGGAGAATACACCGACTGCACCGCTGAAGCGGAGTAAGCCCTCCACCAGACATGTCCTAGGGATGACATTAAACAATCTGGTGGTGAAGCTCCATTAATGCTGAACCTTTGGAAATGCGGAGTACACTTTCATTGCCATTACTCCCAAGTCAACTCTGAGTCAAGGGCTGAGTAATAAAAAAAAACTCTCACTACCCGAATCGATATTGTTCTAAAATAGTGTCTGCTTGAGGATTAATAATATATAGTACCGTTTTAATAATTTAAAAAATCATATATCATTATCTTTTTTTTTAGATATATAGTTTAAAATTACAGTTTTAATACGTTCATTTGAACGCATTTACATGGAATTCAAGAATGGAATAATAATATGAATTTTTATAACTACAATTACAAAAAAATGGTTGATCTTTAACTACAATTTCGCAAAAAAATAAAACCAGTAAAAGATTCAAGTTTTACTTCTATTTGAGCGACATGTACAGGGTGGAACGATAAAATTGTCACCCTAGAAAAGATGACATGATTCCCTATCCGTTTAAGAAAACGGGTTTTCTTTTTTTTTGTTGCAGACCATCTACTAGTTGGCCAGTTGTGTACAAATCCAAAGAGCGATAGGAACCTTCTATCATGTTTGAAAGTGACACAGTGTTTAACGAGCGAGATCGGAGATGCGTCGCTGTACAACTCACGCTCTCTACCGATCCAAGTTATGACAACAGGACCATTGCCAGCACCCTCAAAATGCAAATCCGGACGGTTCAGCGCCTGAGGGCACAGCTCAACGTATCGGATGACTCTATGGAGGTGGTGGAGAGGAAGGCCTCAGCCAGGAAGACCCGGACCAAGGAGTTCATCGAAAAGGTCAAGGCAATCATTGATGAAACTCCCCAGTGGCCTATTCGGCAGATTGCCAGAGATTTAGGCCTCTCACACACAACTGTGAATGCATGTGTGAAGGAGGACTTGAAGTGTAGGTCCTACAGGCGCCAGACAAGCCAGATCTTGACTGAGAAGACAAAAAACTTCAGGCTAATCAAGTCAGTCAGACCCTCTCCTCTCCGACCAGAACCCGCTGGACTACTTCGTTTGGTCATACGTCGAGAACATCACCAACATGACCTCCGACAACATCAAAGCCAGCCTGACGGCCGCCACCCACCAGATATTCGCCGAGCTCCCGCCGGCGCTTATGGAAAAGGCATGCTCTCAGTTCCGGATTCGTATCGAGGCGGTGATTGAGACTGGAGGCGGTGATTGATGCTCAAGACGGTACATTGAATAGATGTCAGCTCTACTACATAATCAAGTTACCTGAATTGATTTTTTAAGTAAAAGTTTTAAAATTAAGCTGTAGTGTTGTTTTCTTTAGGACGACAATTTTTTCGTTTCACCCTGTACGGTATCATAGCAATTATTTTTCGAAAGTTTTTTTTATCATCTATATTAACATTAACGTATATAAGAATTTTGAAATAATTTTTTTCATACTTATCAAAAGAATTCATATTTTACAAATTTTAGTTCCCTATTGCTCCAGAGACTTTTCAATGATTCAGTTTGTTACCAAGATAGGATCTCATTTGGATTATAAAGACCCCTCCTCGCTCCAAAAATAGAGCCAATTCAGGAAAAATATCATTTTGGCTTCAGAATTCCTTACATAAGCTAAATCATCAGCAATTATAATTTCTGTTGTTTTATTTTTTTTCTGCTGTGATATATTTATAGAGAAACAAAATATAATGGGAGTCCTTTTGATGTAATGGAAAAAGCGCAGGCTTGCGGTGTTGAAGTGAGATCAAACTCTCGAATCGCTGTTCCGATCACTTTCAGACTGGTACCCTTAATAAAGGTATGGACCTCCTTATTTTATCAGCTATGGCTTAAATAGCATACTTGCTATTATTCTGCAGACATAACTTTGGCATTAACTACCCAGCAAAGGTTGATTAAACAAAGAAAAACAAAAGAATACCCAGATTGCTTATCAACTTAATTTCGAAATCATATAAAAGCTAATAATGCCTTGTTAGGACAAATACTTTTAAGAAAGACAGGAATTTTTATGTACAAAGTTTTCATATTTTTAGGCGTTCCCGTCCCGTATTGAAAATAAAGCTGATAGCAAGTAAATAATACAATAATCATAGCCTGAGTAGCCCAGTCGGCTGTTGGGGCTGTTGAATAGACCGGTTGCACTTCTGCTGGGAGGTAATACCCTCCTCTCCCCAAGCGTGTCCTGGTGGCCCAGTCAGCTGGGGCTGTTTAATTCACCGACTGAATATCTGCAGAAGGATAAGACACCGCGCCAGAAGTGTCAGAGATATGATATTAAACAATCTGATGGTGAGCCTGCAGTAATGCTGGAGCTTTAGGTAATGCGGAGTACACCCTCATTTACATCGCTCCTTGGTCCACTCTGGCCCGGAAAAGTAACAATTGAGAGGCACTATCTATGTATCAAATAGAAGTGTTTGACATTTAAACTGAGTATAGACAAATGACATGCTAAATTGAATTGTTTGATAATAGGCCTGTTTAACTTTTTGTAAATACGTGCCAGCAAAGGACTCATGTTTAATGGAATTGATTTGTGATATATAGCCGTATTTAGAACCTTTTATCTTTGTTTACTTATATTTACTAATCATATGTATCTAATATATATATATATACATTAATTTGAATCGCCATGACAGGAAATCCGGAAAACACTTACGTGTTACATACGGAACACTGAAGAGCTGTTTCGACTTCATTAGGACTCATCAGCAGTGCTTACCTTGATCTCCGCCACTGGAGATTGAACCAACAACCACAGGATGCAGAGGCCGAAACTCTACACCTGGGCCACCGGTCCAAGCCACACATAAGCGATGCGAAATTAACTAGCATGACCACTTAACCTGATGTGTCTTGAAGGTACGTTTTTTAAGTATGATATTATCCTACTGAGGACACAGTCACCTCTAAGGCCACGTCTTCCCAAGTCGGCGTTATGCAACCGCATAAACTCATGGGCTAGAAATAGATTATATACATTTTAAATAGAGGAATTGATCTTATATTAATTGGAATCACCAAATATATATATATATATATATATATATATATATATTCACTGGATTTGGCATTAAATAAGCCTGGATTTGGCATTAAATAACCTACAACGATTGATATGCCATAAAAGCAAAGGAAAGCAAACTGAATATCACCAAACTACGCTTTGATCAAAAATAGAAATATTGGTATTAAGGTTTTGACTATCGACTGGGCATGGATATATACACACGCATCTTCATGAAAGAATTTAATGAGAAATGGAAATGTTGTATTTTGACCTTCGACCCGGCTAAATATGCCATTCCAAAGTGATGCACCGGAAGGAAGTGACACATCCTAATGGCCAGTAATCGAAAGAAATCACATAGGTGGATTTGGCTGACGAAATGGGACAAGGTAAAAGCTCATGATACACTCATAGACTGATGCACCGGAAGAGAGTGACCTCTGAACTGCATGATGACGATCAAACATGCCATTCCAAAGATTGATTGGGCGATTGAGTGGGCGACTGAACTATTATATAACTCAGTGAAGGCAGGAAGTCAGTGAGTTGGGGACCAGAGAAGTCAGAGACAAGATGTGGTAGAGAAAGCCATTGCTCGGCGGTGGGGGCCCTCAGGCCCCCCGAGAGAGTTGGAGATCAGACGAGTTGGATATAAGATGAGTTAGAGACAAGATGTGGTAGTGAAAGCCACTACCCAGGGAGTTGGAGATCAGACGAGTTAGAGACTAGATGAGGTAGGGAAAGCCACACCCGGCCGAAGGGGCCCTCGGGACCCCCGATGGAGTTTTGGAGACCAGTTGGTGATAAGATGCAGTAAAGAAAGCCATCATCCAGCAGAGAGCTGGGCCCCTGGGCCTCCGGTTGAGCAGCCCTGGAGAACGAGAAAGACACAACGCTGACGGCCATAAGAGTGGGGGGCCAATATATTGCAGTCTTTGTCCAGTCTTCAACTCCCTCTCACAGTAAAACCCTGATTATCCCTTTTCGAACCCTTACAATAAAATGAGAGGTAATTATTTTTCTAAAGAAGTCTTCGCTCATCATTATTCATTACGTCAGTATGTATTCAACAAATATATGTATATGTGTATATGAGAATATTTATTGTGTGAGAATACAACAGAAATTGCTCATCCCATATCAATTTAGATAAGGAAATTGTTGAGTAGGATTTTGAAATTGATAGTAACTAATAGCATTGATTTATTATAAATATATTTTGCAAAGAATGAATCTAACCCTTCTAAAGAGGTCCAGCTTAAGTACATAAGTCAAAACTTAAATTTATTCTTAATCAAACAATTCAAGAAATAATAAATTTCTTGTAGAATAATATAAATTAAAATGCATGTGTATTTACTAAACCCCCTCATGCTGGGGCAGGGTGCGACACAGGGTGAATTTTTAAGTGAATTAAAGCTGCTTTGAATTCAATGTTTCCTTTCTCGTAGACTAGTTGCCTAACCAAGGGTTAACAACTCAGTCTGCCCTACAATTTATGTATAACTTAGATGAAGGGAACAGATCGATTCATGCCGCTCGCAAGGCGAGAAGTGAAACGCTAAAGATCTGGTCCATTATTTGAACTCGGGTTGCTAATTCCATTTCCGAAGACGGGAAGGATATTCCGTCGAGGTGTTGATGTTAAAGAGTTTGTTTTAAAAGAAACATTTTTTTCAGAAAAAAAACAACAACACATACACACAAAAAACAACCACAGAAAGGGCACCTCGGGTGGTGTAATGGTTTGCAAGGTAGACTAGCAAACCTGCACGAGTGAGTTCGATTCTAATTGGGAGCTCCATTCATGCGGCTTTGTGATACATCTAAGCAAAATACATAGTTAATTACCACAGAAAAACATGTTCGTCTATCTACCAATGTTCCAAGCAGACTGAACGTTACACAGTTCCCGGTTGCTTCGACCTCTAACAAACCCTGTGGCGGGGCTTAGGATATGCTGACAGTAAGACCCCACCACACACAAAAAAGGAATGACCAAGTTCTAAAACTAAATGAATCTGAAGGCTGGGTTAGGTTGGTGGGGATTTATGGCATATCAACCATGGTATGCTATTTTATGCCAAATCCTCTTTATACTATATCTAAGAAATATATGATTAGGTAAGGTTTTATGGCATATCCATCATTGTAAGTTATTTAATATCAAATAATCCATATTACATTTATATCAAATATATGATTTGTAAACACATTCAATCATAACATTTTTAAATGAGCCTGAGCTCCTTTTTTTTGACTCAGTCAAATTATTTCATTCATTTCTATTAAACCCGAACAATTCTACTCTTTTCTATTCTATTAATCATCTGTTTGTGTTATATAAATGCGGAAGGTTTTTTTTATATTATCATTTTTCGTTGGTTATATCTTATCTTTCGGTTTAGTTAGGCTTAGAACTTTTCGGTTTAGTGAACGGGTAGGAGAACACATTGAGTGCAGGTGTTCACGCTGGCGCGGGGAGGATGTGACAATCACAGATGTCATGATAAAAACACCGGATAGAAATAGGACTGGGGATGTGAATGGCGTTATGCCCGGAAGCGATGGGCTGTGATTCTTGGGTATTTTGAAAAAAGTAGTTAGTTGAGATTTAAGAATGGACGAAGCGAGTTGGGATTCGAATCTGGGCGAGGCCCGTCCAGTTGTTTGCTGCGGGATGCGCGCGCGTTTGTTGGGTCAGTAAGTTGAGAGCTGACGCTGGACGAACAGTCAGCATAGTAAAAATTGTGTCTCTCTCTCCTCGTGTCGAAAACCTAAAAGTCAAGAAGGTAATAAAAGTTTCGTACCTGAACAAAGAGAGTCGTCAGTGTTTCGAGTGATTCCAATGCATAGGAACGTTTTACGTATATTCGTATATTTTGTATATCCGTATATTTTGGTTATATTACATTTGCTCACAGCGACGTGGTAACAAGTATTGCTATTTAGCTCTAATTAATCAATTCAACATTACTCAGTCGTTTGTATACAGTTAGATGGTCACAAGTATAGCTAGTTATCACTTATAATTCAATAAAACATCAGTTATTTACAGTTAAATAATCAAACAGTTCTAGTTTAAACTAATCATTTCAGCATTACTCATTTATTTGCGAACAGTTAAATGTCAAACAGCTCTACTCGACCCATAGATTGGACTCCATTAGGTAGTTCCACTCTGACCCAGAGCTGGGAGCGATGGGAATGAAGGGATACTCCCCATTATCCAAAGATCCAGAAGTGGAGCCTCACCAACAGATTGTTTAATGTCATATCCATGATACTCGTTGGTGGCGTCTTACCCCTCAGCAGAGTTGCAGTCAATGTATTCTACAGTCCAAGACGAATGGACTGAATCTACCTGATGATGATCCACTATTTCTGGACCTCTGAGTAGTATGCTGTCACCCCTTCATTATAATTACTTTAAGGCTGAGTTTAGCCTGAGAGTTTCTCATCTATGGGTCAAACTGATTCGCATAAAATTATTTGCCTGCAATAGGACGAGATGCAAAAATAAAATCAACTCCCCCAAAATATAGATACAATACACAATCATTGCAGTTTTCTATCGCCTAGGCATAAAATAATCCTAAACGAGATTAGATGTCATTAAAATTGTTGTTTAAGGAATAAGGAGGTAAGAAAATAATGCTTATATAAAAATATTATCTGCTCTTTTTATTTATTACGAAGGCTAAGAAATGGTTGGCGAAATAGTTGCATCAAAAAAGAGTCTGGATAGACAACGATCCTTTGATATTTACACCTTATCTTTTTCTTATTCTAAGTTATTTGGTCAGATTTTCTAGTCTCTTTAGAGTTTTCTTAGGATTGGTTTCCGTGTCCACTTCTATTTGTTGGATTTTCAGCGTCTTTATTCACCCAATTTCCCTAGTCAAACGCACGGCTAGAAATATAGCCATTTTAGGCGTCCATTTTTTACGGCGCCTTGGGCTACTCTAAATATCTACCAAATTGTCTCATTCTCACGACTGAACAAGCCAGTCAGAGAGCTGCTAAAAATGTGATCTTGAGTTTAAGTCGTGTCTTTCATATCACTGGTTATTTCCCATGATTCTTCTTATCACGAATTAACAGTTGACTTTTTTGTCAATTTTTTGACTTTTTTGACTAATTGATTTACAAAAATAATGGGGGACATATTTATTATGTAAGAAAATCAAATAATAAGTTTAATCTAAATGAGTGATTTTGTTTTATTTGTGAGACAAGAGATAAACATTCTACTGCCCAGTCGGCTGGGACTGTAAAACCACTGACTAGTTCTCTGGAGAGCGGTATTATTCCTCTAACTAGACTCCTCCTGATTATGATATAACATAATATGACGGTGAGGCTTCAAGCAGTGGATGTCTGTAGAATATGCAGTATCCCTTCATTGCCAGATCAACTCTGACTAAAAATAGTAGCACCTGATAGGATCCTATCTATGGGTCAAATAGAACTGTTTGACATTTAATCCTCAGCTAAGATTCTTCCTCCTGCAGTCAGTACCACTCTCCAGTTTTTCATTGTACTTTTCGGTAAACTTTATGAAATCGTCGGATATCTTATACATTTTGAGACAGCTTTGAGGGATCATATTGCATGTTTTTTTGGGGTTTTTTGTTGATAATCCACGCTATAATTACATTTTTCTCGTCTCGTTTTGCTCTCCTTGAGGATTTGTTGATGTATAATAAATCTCCTCGTCCTCTTGTTTACTTGGGGCATCCTTTCAGTTCCTCGGGGAACAGTTCGTGGCGTATCACCGAATAGTATATATTTGTGCCGTCAGTATTTTCCATATCATCGATAGGCACGTTATGGGTCTGGAGTTGTTGAGGGCGGTTTTTTTTTTCGAGATCTTTTTGGATCAGAGTGGTATTTCCTTCGTCCATGCCGGTATATCTGCTTCTTCAAAGAATCTATTTATTAGAACAGCCAATCTTTTGTGGATAGAAGTGATTTTTAAACCAGTATCCATGTAGGCCTTCATAGCCAGGCGTTTTCCAATTTAATACTTCTATGAGGGTTTCTCTGAGTCAATCGAGGTAAATTTTTGCCTTTGTATCTTCTTCAAGTCTTTCTTTTTTTCTTCGTGTTTATCCATTCATCTTTTCTGATATGATCCCTTCCTTCTTAAATTTTGCACCACAATTGTTTTGTTTCTTCGTCATCTAGTAGTAGGTATATTTTCATGCATTCTTCTACTACCTGGTACAATATTTTTTCGTTGTTTTGGAATGTCCTCTAATGTGTGTATTGTCTTATTCTGTCTCGATATCTTTTTAGTCTTTCTTCTTTCGCCAGTACCTTTTGGTTTATTTCCTTTAGTTGTATTGTTTGTTTTACTTGTGTTACTTTTTTCTTTTCCTTCCAACATATCCCAGCATTTTTTCCTGTCGCATCATTTTTGCTTGTTGGTGTATATTTCTTACATGGGTTTCCAGTCTAATTTCCAAACCAGTTTTTGAGTTTCCGTTTGTGTTCTTCAAGGGAACACCGATTTTAACAGAGACAAATTTTGCTCCTTGATAGTTTAGTTCATTTCTGTAACATTCGCTGAGATATGAGTCAAGAATTCGCCAATTTTCCCTTTTTCTTCCTTGACTGTTTTCCTGTCTTGGTTTCTTATCGACGGTTATGTTGTCTTCTTTTCAGATGTAATTCTCTTTATAATCTTAATGTTCATTTTTTCTTCTTGTGTTAGTCTTTGTTCTGTATTGTTTGCGTGTGTGATGCTTCAATTGATATTTCTTTGTGGTTCAGTTCGGTTTGAAGGTTCTTGATTTTTAGTATTTAGTGTGTCGATTATTGCATATTCGACGTATTCTCGATTTATTTGTTGGTTCATTTCAAATATTTCAAAGCTAAAATACCAACCTACTCTATTATCATCCTAACTTGATCCTGGATTATTTGGCTTGTCTGAAATCTCGAGTATTCATCACAGATTTCTGTCATTCTTTGCTCATTACCTCTTTGTGTAGGGTTGCTCTAAAAATAAGAGTGAAGTGCAAGCTTATTGTTTTCTGTGGTCCATTTTTGTGTTGGTGTCGCTAGTTTGTGGGGTTACAATAGTCGCTGTTTGTGTACATGAAAAGAGAACAGCCAACATTCACAGAATGCCGAAAAGATACCCAATTTTAGCTATCAGGAGAGCACCAGTAGATCATGACATCCAGACCTGTCGTCTGGGTTCAACGTTGTGGTATGTTTCCATTTATCATGGTGGGTATGTTTTGGTAGCTATAGCTGAACCAAAGGTTGTTTAAAATCTATGCTCCAGTCATAGATGTGACGAAGAATTCTTTATGTAAGAGACCTCATAAGCGGATCACAGAAAAAGTTGGCTGTATTTCCTCATAAACCGACCTCACCTTTTTCGATGAGTAGCAGTAGTTTCCTAACTGAATTATTTGACCCTGTTCATTGACTTATGAAGTTCTTCCGACAAGCATCTGGTGAAGTTCACCTTACTTCACATCCACCATGATTCTTCCAATGGCTTCTAGCATTATGTTTATCCCAGGACAAAAATATAAGACCACCTTATCAAATGAAGAAAAAGATGGTGTTTACAATTTTTAAATGATGTAAATAAGATATATGAGAGATGAAGTTAAGAGACATTTAAATTTAAAATAAGAAGAATTTCAATTAATTTTTACATATACATTAGCATTTATGCTAAATTTAAAATTTTCTTTTTATATGAATATAAGACCACTAATAAAAACTGAAGAAAAAACGACTTAATTTAATTGAAAAATTTATCATATATAGTCTACGAATAATAAAAACTATTGAAACTGTAATACTGAAAACACAAAAACATAAATGTCTAAAAGAACTAAATTATCTGAATGTGTGAAAGGTGAGATTACAGCTCTGAAAAGGGTCGGAAAATCTCAGAGAAATTCCGAAGACCTAAGGACAAAGTAAAACCGTTATCTGCAAATACTTGAAAAGTTTAGATTTTTGTGTGGAACAAGATAACCGACTGGAAGGCCAAGAAATACTATTACCACAATTCAAGAGAAGAACTGTTCGCGAAGTAAAAAAAGAAAACTTCGTCAATATCAAAAATATAGAAAATCTAGTGGACGCTCCTTGCAGTACTAGAACAATTAGAAGGCATTTAAAGAACAAAATAATTAAGCATAAGAAAATAATTCATCGTCCTTGGTTAACTATGAAGCACAAAGAGAAAAGACTGGAATATGCTCGTCAATATCAAACCAATAGTGCTAAAGAACGAACGAAAAGTAATTCAATTCAGACGGTTCAGATGGCTTTCAGAAGTACTGTCACACAAACATTTTTCCAGAAGAGAATTACTCAACCAAGCATAGTGGAGGAGGAGGATCTCTTATGATCTCGGTTGGGGGCTTCTCATCATCAGGAAAACTTTAACCACAATTTGTCAGTGGTCGACATAAAACAGCAGATTATATGAACATGCTAAATGATTTATCCATCTCACAAGAATGGCGTCGTCTGTGTGGAAAAGAATGGGTTTTTCAGCAAGATAATTCTGCTATACACAATGCATCAATATCTAACAAGTACTTGCTTGAACAAAAAGTAAGACTTCTTGAACATCCAACGTGCTCTCCAGACCTCAATCTTATTGAAAATTTGTAAGTATTGATTGTTGCAAAAGTTTATGGAAAAGGTTGACTGTACTCAGCAATTTCTGAACTCAAAAATGCAATCTTAGACGCATGAGAAATATACCTTTGGTTGAACTTCAGAAACTAGTCGATAGTATCCCAAGCTGAAATTTTGAGGTTATCAAAGCTAATTGCAAATTTACAAAATATTAAATTAAGAAAATGCCTTCATATTCTATAGCTCTGCTCATTGGTCTTATATTTATGTCAAAACAAATTACTGAAATTACTAATATATAAATATATATATATATATATATATATATATATATATATATATATATATATATATATATAAATGTTCTCTGAATATGTCCCTGTATATATATATATATATATATATATATATATATATATATATATAAAATAAATAGAAATTTCTGCTCATTGGTCTTATATTTATGTTAAAACTAACTTTTAGAATTAAACATAAATACGAATATATATATATATATATATATATATATATATATATATATATAATGATTTGAAATTTCTTAATGTCTTAGATTTAATTGTTTTTCTGCCTTATCTTTCATATATCTGCTTTTCATAATTGAAAAAGTGTAGACATCTTTCTTTTTATTTTTGTGGGTGGTCCTATATATTTTTTTACAGGGATGTATTCAGAGAAAATTTTTTCCATCAATTTGTTAAGTTTTAACTTCGTTAAAGTCCAGCAATCGCTTTTTTCTATTGTACAGACGAAAAGCAATAAAATGTTGTAAGTTTACGTTCAGTCTTCTAAGTTGATATTTTTATTTTCCATCATTCTTTACATTCAAGATTTTGTAATGGATTTCCATTGATCGTAGCCTTTTAATTTCAATAGTTTTAATTTCCTTTTCATTCCCATTCTTCCTTACTATTGTTATTTTGTTTAATTTCACTTCATTTTCCATGTTTCTATACTCTGTTGGGGTTATATTCCGTGCCTGCCAAATAGTACTTGTAATGGCCCAGTCAGCTGGGGCTGTAGAATACTCTGACTGCACCTCTGCAGAGGGGTAAGACCCCCCCCATAACGAGTGTCCTGGATATGACACTAAACAATCTGATGGCGAGGTTCCAGCAATGCTGGAGCTTTGGGGAATGCGGAGTACCCGTTCATTGCCATCGCTCCCAGGTCCACTCTGGCCCGGAGTGGTAGCACCTGATAGGGACCTATCTATGGGTTAAATAGAACTAACAGCATACTTATGCTAAACTGAATTGAGTAAACTGAATGGCTTGAAATAGAAACGTTTTTGATAAGTAAACCGTACTTACACTAAAACTGCGTGTTTATGCTTAACTGAATTATTTCAAATAGAACTGTTTTTCGACATTAAAACTGTATTTACACTTAACTGTATTATTACATATAACTGCTTGAATAGTTTGAAATGGAAATGTTTTTAACAATTAAACTGTGTACTTATGCTAAACGTAACTGTTTTCAATAGAACAGATTATTTACATAAAAATGGATTTGGCGTTAAATAACCTACAAAGGTTGATATGCCATAAAACCAACAAACCAAACCAAACCAAACCGAAATAGAAGTGTTTTTGACAATAAAACCGTACTTACATTTAAATTGCATGCTAATGCTAAACAGAATTATTTGAAATGTAACTGTTTTTTGACATAGAAACTGTATTTACTCTAAACTAAATTGTTATATATAACTGCTTGAATAGTTTGAAATGGAAATGTTCTTGACAATAAAACTGTGTCCTCAGGCTAAACCGAATTGCTTGAAATAAAACTGATTATTTTCATAAAAATAGATTTGGCGTTAAATGACCTACAAAGGTTGATATGCCATTAAACCCAACAAACAAACAAACAAAACAGTACTTCTAATGGCTGCAAGGTGGCATGACCAAAGTAGCATTTTAAGAAAGCTGTATCAAAGTCAAAACATCTGTCGTTATTGATTCCTACATAGTGCACCCGCCCGCTCCTGTCCTTCCGGACGAGGGAGGCTCACGCCACAGAAGACCTCGTATCGCATGGCACACGATTGCATGTCTTAAACATGTAAGTCTTCACACAATAAATTTCATTCTAGTAAAGACTCTCAACTAATACTAAAAGACCTTTAAGACATTCCTTCACATAGCTTTTTATAAGATCTACGATATATCGTTAAGATATTTAATATCTGCTACCGGTTAGTGACTTCAACAGAAATATATATTAATCGAAAGTAATATTATTTGCTATTATGCATCTAAACAGTCAAAGGTTAGAAACGAGAAAAATGTAAGTTAACAAAATAAAACGTTATTTCCAAATAGTTAAGGCTAAGAAAAATGTTGACTTCAATACATAAAGTTTGTCTGATTTCCTTGGAAATTAATTGTACCGCGTTGAGTTTTTAAAAGCTTTTTTCTTCCATTTTTCTCCTTTCCGGTTAATTTTCACTAATAACTTGAACAGTGGAAACCTCTTAATCGTTAATTTATCCTAAAATTTGATCATCTTCTGCCTTTCTTCGGTTTGTTTCGGTTTCTTTGTTTAATGGCATATCAACCTTTGTAGGTTATTTAATGCCAAGGCCATTCTCCTAGAAGAACAGTATTGGTACTATTTAACCCATAGATGGGAGGATAAAGCGGTTCATACATTTCCCACGGTTACTTGCCCGAAACTGAACGTAATAGCTCGACAGGAGTTCGAACTCCCTTACTACGATTCCGCAGTCTATCGCTTTAACCATAACACCACGAGAATACTCCCTCTTTCTATATTAAATATACAGCCTAACAGCAATCTCCGACTCTCTATTAGTTGATGCTTTGTATATTAGTACACAGCTGAATTAACAATATCTACCTTCATGCATCTAAACTGCCAAAACTTAGAAACAAGCAATTGATATTATTATTTTTATTTACTCCTTAGAGTTTTTCACATCAGCGTAACCGATGGTCTTTCACAAAAGTTTGAGTAACAGCAAGTCTCCCCAAATCTCCAGGACTCTTCTCCGTATTCTGGTCATTCTCAATAATGTTCCAAATTTTTTTTTCAATTCCCTAGCAAGGTCCCGTACTTATTATTCTTTTCATATTCTTCCAGTTTTATTCTGTGGTCAGCTGGGACAGCAAAGTCGACCATTTTGCAAGTCCTTTTTTTTTTGTTGATTATTATTAGGTCTGGTCGTCTGGCCGAGATTAGGTGATCCGTGTGTATGTCAAAGTCCCATATGAGTTTATGTGTGTCATTTTCTAGGACAGGTGCTGGGTTCTGCATATACCATTTGTTTGTATGGTCAAATTTAAATTTCTTGCACAACTCCCAGTGAATCATCTTGCCGACACAGTCGTGTCTAGTGTTACATTCCTTCTGTGCTAATTTCCTGCATTCGTTTATTATGTGATTGATGGTTATTTTACTCCCTGAAAGTTTTTTTTTTACATCAGCATAAGCAGATAGTCTTTCGGTGAAGTTTGAGGGACATCAAGTCTCTTCAACTCTCCAGGACTCTTCTCAGTATTCTGGCCGTTCTCAGTAATGCTATAGTTTGGATGTTCTCCACTCGTCCATCAACTTCCAAGTCCTCAAGTCTCTTGAATAATCCTTTACAATCAAATGGAAAATACGAATGTTATTCAATAAATAAGGAGAAATATTGCCAAAGGATTTAACTGTTAGAAGCAAGTTTACTGTTGCATCTTATCCAAGGAAATCAGCAATGCTAGATCCATTCATGACCCAGAAGACTCTCAGCATGACCTTTTTTTCTTGATGCCAGTGCCATGACCTTTTTTCTTTTGCGAAGTGTTAGTATCTTTCAACTATTTTTTAAACTCAGGCTTGTTGTGGTAAACCCATGTTTAGAAAATTTTTAAATATTTTTTTTAACTTACACTTTTTTTTCTGGACACATCGCATATTTTTATTCCCTGGTTTTCACTTCTCTGTCACCAAAGATTTAGTTTCATACCTCTGCTCCTTTTGATTTGCTCCAATTCTGAATAGCCTCTAAATGAAGAATAATGCAATAAACTAATTCAAAACAAAGACCTTGTATATTATCAACAATATTATCAAGTACGTCATTGAGTTAATTTTTGCTATGTGTGACCTGTAGATTCCAAGATCTCATCCCTCCAACTGTCAGGCTTTTTTTTCTTTTACGCTTATTATTTCTTGGGCACAGTTGTATTAAACGTTAGCATGATCTTCTCTTTCCCTATGATATAGGTAGGACCATCTACCATCTCTCTCTCTTTCTCACTCTCTCTCTCTCTCTCTCTCTCTCTCTACATATATATACATATATATATATCGATGCACACGTCATGCTCGTTTTCAACAATGTCACAGTCAAGTAGGTTAATCGTTTCAACCCGGAAATTTCCCCATGTGAGCAGCATTTTACCTGTTGTGTGTTATTGGAGAGTAGATACGATCGACATTTTCTTGAGGGATACCATGAGCAGAAATGCAGTGTTTGAAGAAGATGCATGTTTGTATATTTATCCGTTGGAGAAGCTTGCGGTGGTTATCTTCTTCGGAAAAGGTTTTGGTGACCCGGATGAGACTGTTTACATTTCAGTTAACATGAATGCCCCTGAGAAAGGAATGAAAACATGTTTTTTTCCCGTCCCTGCGTACGGACAAATTTGCTTCTTTGGCCTTAGAAAAGCAACCTGTCTATAAGAAGAAAAACTCCCAATTAAATCTACATGTTTTCCATTTAAAACTTAGCCTTGTGTCTCATCCTGCTCGTAGTAGAGCCGGTGAATGAATAAATGTATACTTCAGACCCGATTATCCATTATCCTCTTTAACACTTTTCTCCTTGTTCGCTTTAATTATATATATATATATATATATAATATATATATATATATATATATATATATATATATATATATATATATATATATAAGAGGGACATACCATAAGTGTCCAAACTCGTATGGCCACTTAAAATTGTCGTAGCCCCTTGAAAATTCAGTATGTTATTGCTGTACAGTTATGAGATGACTGACCAATTTTTAGGATTTCAGGTTCAAATGAACAACTACAGCAGCAAATGGAATACACCCTACTAAAGCCTGGTGGTCACAGTTGGTGAATTTCAAGAATGCAATCTGCACGTGAGGACACATTAGAAGAACGATATGCAATATAATTCTATTTTAAACTTGGAAAAAATGCCACAGAAACGTATGGAATGCTTCAGACTGCTTTTCAACCATCTTGCATGTATCGAAAATCAGTTTTTGAGTAGCATAAGAGATTCAAGGAAGGCAGGGAGTCTGTGAGGGATGATGAGAGTTGATTGGCCAAAGGGTTAGGGTTAGGGTTACTATTTTGAGGTTTTAAGAGAGTTCAGGAAGAGATTTCGTTGGAAGAGGCCATTCACTGTTCATATCAGGTCAGTGGCATTTACACCAGGACAATGTAGCAGTCTACAACTCCCTCCTTGCCACTGACTATTTGACCAAGATGGGCATCAAGACTATTCTTCAGCCTCCCTATAATCCAGACCTTGCTACCTGAGACTTTTGGTTATTCCTTAAGCTCAGAGGCTGTCGTTATGAGACAATTGAGGAGATGAAAGAGGCTGTGACGAAGGTCATTGACACATGGATACTTTCATGGGGCCTTCCAGAAGTTGTTGTATAACAGGTGCATTGCAGTTGGAGGAGGTTACCTCGAAGGGGACGAGAGTTTTATGTGTGTACTATAAATAAAAGTACCCATACGAAAAAAATCTGGAAACATATTGTATGCTCCTCGTATATATATATATATATATATATATATATATATATATATATATATATATATATATATATATATATATATATAAAAGGATATCAGATGCGTTACTATATATATATATATATATATATATATATATATATATATATATATATTATATATATATATAATCCTAGGAATATAGTCTAAGGTTTTCACTGTAGAGTACTAATCAAAGTGGCAGGAGTATCTAGTTGAGTGTTCAATGCAAACTGCCATTGAATGTATAATTAATTTCAGATTAAAAATACATCAAAACTCACTCCTGTCTCCATTTAAAGAGCGTCACAATAGAGCTGAAATGAATTTATAATGAAACCACTTAATTGAATTTTTTCTTTCAATTTGTAGAAATATATATATATATATATATATATATATATATATATATATATATATATACTTTCATTTTTTTCTTAATGAAATTATTGCTCTGTAATGTCTGTTACATTGACCTCTTTACCAGGAAAATTCAAATGTTCACTCTTGAATAGTTTTCTTGTCCTGATGGAATTACTCCCAACTCCGGTTTAACTGGACCAAATAATACTTTATATATATATATATATATATATATATATATATATATATATATATATATATATATATGGGGGAACTAATCTGATTTCCATAGTTAAAAACGTGTTTATTTTGGGGGGAAAATATTGGCTCAAGAAGTGGTAATTTTTCTATCAGAATTTCTCTTTTTATTACTTGAGATACAGCACAGACGACAGTTTTTATCTTACCACGAAAAATTTCAAGGATGAAAATCACCAATATTTTTTTTAGAATTCTTTTTGTCTTCCAAAAAAATGAAGAAATACAATTTCTTATTCAATTTAGATTCATAGACAAATCATTAGCTATTTTAGCTAATTTCGAGCCGACCTAAATTGTAGAAATAAGCAAACAAATTAATATTTCTTCAGTGAGAATAGATTTTTTTCTATATTTCTAAGCTGTCAGTAATCAATTTTTACTCACTTAAATACCTTTGCCTTTTTTGTTGTTGTTTTTTTTTTTTTTTTTTCGAGTGAAGATCTGTGTCCGTTTCTTCCAAGAATGCATTCCAAATTATTTAATTTTTCTTAAATTAATCGAATGTTGTTTCATTTATTTTTGCATTATCATCCGCAGGTAATATACATATTCTTAGAGCATAAATGCATTTTTCCTACGACATAGAGACATACTTACGCCAAAGAATTTTGGTACAGCAAGTCCCCTTATTTTATGCTAATAATTACGGCTATATGGGATTAATCTTAACTGTACACTTTCAAAAAATATATATATATTCCCGCGTCTAACTAAATGTATACGATATTTAACAAAAACACCGTTAAATCAAATTATACTTCCATTTTCAGTGTTGTCAACTTAGTTAATAAATGCAATCCTAAAAACTCAAAAATAAACAACGTAGTGAGTTCTCTCTATATAATTGCATTAATATGGTAGCCTGTCCACTTAAGGTCTAATAGCAATACGAATACATACGACTGGGTGGGCAAGGTGGTCTACGGGGAATTGTGCAAGAAATTTAAATTTGACCATACAAACAAATTTTATATGCACAACCTAGCATCTGTCCTGGAGAATGACATGCATAAACTCCTATAGGATTTTGACATACGAACGGATCACCTAATCTAGGCCAGACGACCAGACCTTATAATAATCAACAAAAAAAGAGCATTTGCAAAATTGTCGACTTTGCTGTCCCGGCTTACCATATAATAGATTTTAAAGAAAGTGAAAAGAATGATAAGTACCTAGACCTTGCTTGAGAGTTGAAAAAAAAAATGGGGAACATGTAAGTAATAATTATACCAATTGTGATTGGTGATTTTATTATAGTCTCCAAAGGATTATTATAGGAACTGGAGGGCTTGGAAATAAGAGAACAAGGGAAGATCATCCAAACTACTGCATTATTGAAAATGGCAAGAATACTGAGACCAGGAGACTTGAGGAGACTTGCTATTACTCAAATTTCAGTGCAAAACCATCAGCTAAAGCTTATGTGGAAAACTCTAATAATAATAATAATGATAATAATAATATGGGGCTTTAACTTACAAACGGATCACCTAATCCCGGCCAGAAGACCAGATTTAATAATAACCAACAAAAAAAGAGAACTTGAAAAATTGTCGACTTTGCTGTCCCGGCTGACCACAGAATAAAATTGAAAGAATGTGAAAAGAGGGATAAATACATAGGGAATTGAAAAAAAACTGTGGAACATGTAAGTGACAATTATACCAATTGTAATTGGTGCGTTTGGAACAGTAACTAAAGGATTACTAAAGGGACTAGAGGACTTGGAAGTTGGCGAACGAGTGGAGACCATCCAAACGACAGCATTGTTGAGAACGGCCAGAATACTATGAAGAGTCCTGGAGACTTGAGGAGACTTGCTGTCACTCAGACTCCATTGAAAAACCATCGGCTAACGCTTATGTGAAAAGCTCTAATGAGTGAATAATAATAATAATAATAATAATAATAATAATAATAATAATAATAATAATAATAATAATCATGGTGAAAATGTTTACATTCACAAAAAATACTATAACAATATTTGTTGTTGCGCACACGAAATATAAGGCATAGTACTAGTTTATCCAACAATGTGTAGGAAATCAAAAAGAATCAGGGAATAAATCTTATATCAAAATGATTAAAAATGCTGAAATTATAAACCTGCTGATAGATATTGCCTCTTATGTATGGAGGAAAAATTAGCACTATTTTCTTTTAATTGCTCGATCAGAGATCTAAAATACTAAATGCTTATATGTACAAAAAGCTTGGCTTGGTGACAAATACAATGAGAGTTTAGTTTGTTTTATTGTTTTGTTTATTTTTTATGCTAATTTTTTAATTAAGTGGTCACTTTAATGATAAAATATTGTTTGGAACTCTCTTATTTAGTCCACGTATCCCGAAGACATGTTAGGTAAAAACTGGGTATGTAATTTCTAGATATTTTAGGTATTATATATATATATATATATATATATATATATATATATATATGTGTGTGTGTGTGTGTGTGTGTGTGTGTGTGTTTGTGTGTGTGTGTGTGTGTGTTCCTTTGTTTATTTCTTTGTTTCTTTGTGTTTTATGGCATATCAACCTATGTAGATTATTTAATGCCAAATCGATTTTTATACAATAAACAGTTCTATTTCAAATAATTCAGTTTAGTATAAATACACAGTTTAATCGTTCCAGACATTTTTATATCAATTAATTCAGAGAGTTTTTATTCAAACAATTCAGTTTTGTTATACTAATTTTTTTTTTGTTTACACAGCTAAATGTCAAAACACTTCTATTTCGAACAATTCAGTTTAGCGTACGTACAGTTTCAATGTCAAAACAGGTCTATTTTGAAAAATTCAGTTTAGCATAAGTATGCAGTTCACATGTCAAAACAGTTCTATTTCAAGCAATTCAGTTTAGCCTGAGTACGCAGTTTAAATATCAGAACAGTTCTATTTCAAGTAATTTAGTTTAGCATAAGTACATAGATTAGTTCTTCTCAACCCATAGATAGGGTCGTATCAGGTGCTACCACTCCTAGCCAGAGTGGACCTTGTAGCAATGGCAATAAAAAGGGTGCTCTACATTTTCCCAAGATCCAACATCACTGAAACCTCACCGTCGGATAGTTTGGTGTCATATTCAGGACACTTGTTGTGGGGTGTCTTACCTCTCTGCGGATGTGCAGTCGGTGTATTCTACAGCCCCAGCCAACTGAGCAATGTGTGAGTGTGTGTATCTGTAATATGCTAGACGAGGCTGTTCCCATTTTGCGTCACCCTAATGCACCAGGGAAATCTCAGAATTCTCACTCAGCTATGGCTAAGTATTACAATCCAGATAACACTTTAGGCTTGCTAAGACAACCAGCCTGAAATCAAAACGGTTTTATTCAGCTTAAAACGTTCCTGTGTAGTATACTGTGTATGACATTGATTAATTTTTCAGTCCTTACGAACCGTTTTTGGCTTTTACTTTTCTCTTATTAAGTGGTGTTAGTTGATCTCCCAATCGATATATTGAGAAATGAACAATTAGCTAGAAAAAGATCTTTTTAAATAAACTAAGTTTTAATAGATCAGGATAAAACTTGGAATGAATCGATTATTTTCTAACAACATATTAATCGTATAACTATCAGTTTAATATATTTGAAAATAAAATGCTCTTTTCTGGTGGAACACATGTCGTTTCAAATAGAGATCTTTTTCGAAATATATTAATCATAGTCATGAGACTGACATGAGGAAAGGAGAATATATATATATATATATATATATATATATAGTACAGAAACAAAATTAGGAATATTCTATTATAATTAGCGAATCTATTATGAAAAAAGATTTATTTTAATTTTAAAAATAATCAACAAGATATGAAAACAGTTACAAAGCTGTAAATTTATTCAATATGCCCTCTTTTTTTTCAGTTATTGTATTAACACGCCTTCGAATCGACTTCCATGCCTACAAAATAAATTCTTCAGACATTTTATTCCGTTTCTCCTCAATAGCAGTTTTAAGCGAATCAATATGTGCAAAGGAAGTGTCATTTAATTTTTTTTAACAATGCCACATATAGTGCCATCATGAGAATTTAAAATTATTCCATCTTTGCTTCCGCATCCTCTCTCTATATATACATATATACATATATTGTAATCCAGAGGCAGATTGTTTCATTGTATCACAATTTTAATACGCGAGATTCTTTAAGACGGGATCGAGACTCGGTTGATTTTACATCAGTCGGATATCTTATCGCAGAGCTGTCGTCATTCCAAGTATAAGGGAAAGAATTTTTTTACGAATATATATATATATATATATACTTGTGTGTGTGTGTGTGTGTGTGTGTGTGTGTGTGTGTGTGTGTGTGTGTGTGCAATCAACTACCGGAGTAGTGTATATATATGTCTGTGTATGTATGTATGTTATTAATAACAACCATCCCTGAACGAACAGGATCACAAGTTACATACAAAGATTAAAGAGCCTAATCTGGTCTACTATCTATCCATTGCAGGAGGGAGAATAACTGGATTAATACCTTTTGCAAAGGCATGAGTGTGATGTGAAATGCCAATATATATATATATATATATATATATATACGTAAAGAATGACAAAATATATGTATATGTGCAAAAATCTTATAAACATATATATATATATATACACACTCACACTCACACACACATACATATACTTATATATATATATATATATATATATATATATATATATATATATATATATATATATATACGTATTCATGTGTTTAGTCAGCCTATTATATCTTCATTTATCAAACCTATTTTGCCAACAAGTCACTCATAGAAAGTTTTTCTTTCTCTATCTTTACCTCTTAATCCTTCATATCTCTCTCTCTCTCTCTCTCTCTGTATATATATATATATATATATATATATACAGATAGATAGATAGATATTCTTTCTTCATATCGCTCTTTCTATTAAGCTTCTTTGTTTCTCTTTGACCCATTCATTTTCCCGCCATATAATCACCTGATTGCTGGCCCCACTGGTCACTCAAAAGCTTGCCTCCATATAATTATGCACCAGTTTCCGCAACCACTTCGCCCCAACACTTTACTCACCGCTGGCTCTGCTTCCATGAGGATCTAAGTGATCGTCACGAACCTCGCGATCATTGGTTAAATCAAGCGTATGATAAGTCGGTCGCCTTGCGGGCATCCCCTAACCCACAAATGCCAAGCAAACATCCCCAGCCCACAACATTCTGCCCTCTCAGATCATTAATACACATTCCGACCATATGTAATCTATCACCTAAACCAAATTCAAAATTTTTCTCTCTTTCAATTATACTATATATATATATATATATATATATATATATTGGTTAGTTTCCTGGTCGGTTGATTCAGTATTGGAAAACAAGAAAAATCAGCATATTGTTAGTTGGTTGATTTGTAGTTTAATTTAATGTAAAAAAAATCAACCTACCAACCAACCAGCACACCAATTAAACATATCCTAATTTTCATTTGGGGGAGGTTCGAGAAATTATTCTTTCAAATAACGAATGATAAACAAAATCTGTAAAAAATTAGAGCTTCAGTATGTTTTATGATTGATTTCAACGGCACGTCAAACCGTCTAGTGTTATCTTATTCCAAGAGGTTTCTTAATCTCGTTCGTTGTACGTTCATATTTCATGTGTAGTGGTTTCTTAAGATGTTAATGTCTTGGCAGCAGACAGCAATAAAATAATTTTTTAATAATACTAATTAATTCAGTACATATGGTTTCAAGTATCTATTCCATAGTGTGTGGAATCGTAGTAAGCCAGCCGCGCTATTTCGTTCATTTTTGGACAAATACCCTTGGGGAAAGGTATAGGATAAAAAGTAGCACTGCTGTTCTTTATAGAAGCATTAACTAACATAAGAAGGTTGATATGTTATTAAAAAGCAAATAATCGAGCTATTCCAACGAAATCAATGTAAGTACCTATTTGAAAACTCAAAAAATGCAAAACATCTGCATCCTCTTTTTCCCCAATAACTAAGACTTCGGAATCCGTAAGAACTACCCTTAATTCTACATATACTTATATTTAAGATGCATTGCTTCTGAATTGCATCTACATCAAATCTTGTTAATTCTTGGGAAAAATCAGAACGGCTTTTGGAGGAATCGATCGATAATCTCATAAATTCTGACAATCCGTTGAATTACCGAAAGCGAACGTCCAAAAAAAAAAAAAATCGTGGTAACGCTACTCTTTGTAGATTTTTCCAATGCATTTGATTCCATTCTCTGAGTGGAGATTGAAGAAATGGTACTTCCATATGGTCTCCCTCAAAAAATTGTCATCCCTCTAATGATGCTTTAAATGAACACGAAAGCAATGGTTCGCTCGCCTGATTGCGACCCGATTTCTTGGACATTGTCGCTGGAATTCTAATTCGTAGATTCATTAGCGCTTTACAGTTTGTAATTTGCCTTGACTACGTTCTTTCAATGTTCATAGATCTAAGGAAAGAGAATGGTTTCACATTTTTAAAAAGGCAAGAAACAGACGATATTCCTCAGAAACAGACATACGCAGACTACGCTTCTCGCAAATACCCAAGCTCGAACAAAATCATCATGACATATCCTAGACCAAGCAGCAGGAAGCATTGGCCTCCATGTGAACACAAATACAGTGGATTTCACGAGCTTTACATTTGAGGAGCTACCTTCGCCGTATGTGGCAAATCTCTAAAATTGGTAAACTAGGTCATACAACTCGGCAGCCACATCTCATCTATTCAAAGTGATGTCAGCAATGATACTGAGAAGTTGTTCCTATTTGGATAATTTTTATAGACACGAATATCAACAGTATTTATTCCAGATGAATAATATATCGATATTGAAAATATTCATAGACCAGTTCGTATATCTGTAGACTAGTTCATATACTTCGGTAGTAATGTCTCATCTACTGAAATTGATGTCACCATAGACTGCAATCGACAAATTATTAGCCATATGAAAATCTGATCTCCATAATGATATAGAAATAAATTCTTCCAATCCTTGGCTCACTTAGTACTACTCTATGGCTGCACTATCTGGATTCTAACGAAAAGCTTTGAGAAAATCCTTGATAGGAACTATGATAGAATGCTATGTGATATTTTGAACAAATCCAAGAAAGAAACCCCTTCAAAATTGCAGTTGTTAAGCCACATACCTCCCATCTATCAAACTATTCAAGAAAGTTGAAAAAGACATTTTAGACAGTGTTGGAGAAGTAAGGGCGAACACATAAATGGCGTTCTCTCATAGACTCATAAAAGGACAAATGTTGGCTGACCCGTATATCTTATATTTGTCTGCTTTGTGCGAAACCTGGAGGCTAAGCATTTATAGCAGTCAAGAGCTATTTTTCTATTGTTCTTAGGGATTCCAAAATTGTTTTTCTAAGAAAGGAGTGGATGTAGACTTTCATCCGTATCTCTACAGCGTGTTTTTTCTACACAGTTTCATTAATTAAAGAAGAATATCGTGATTTTATTTTCTTCCACACTCCACAAGGTATTTTGTTGAGGCCTTCAGCTTTGCTGCTTTTAATGATTTTCACTACAGCATCAATTTTTCCTCCCTAAACTGTTCCAGGTTGATGTCCCCTTTGCCATAAATTATTTCTTTAATGTATTTACAAGTATTTTTGGATACATCCCTAGCAGATTCAAGAAATGTTCTTTCCTTTTCTGATGCTTCTCTTCTTGGCTAGCGGCTTTTAGTTTTGCTGTTGGTGTATTTTTCCTTTCTTTTATTCTATTTACTGTCCTCCATGTTAGTCGTGATTAGCTATCTTCTACCGAATTTCAGATTTTATTGATTGGCCTTGAATGAATCTTAGTTGTTCTTTTTAGTGTATCTTTGTTAGTTCTCTCTGTGATTTCTTAATTTTCTGCGCATTGGCGTTTGATGGGTTTCTTAAAAGACACTTTTTAATGTTATCTTGTTTTTCCATAACTGCTATTGACACTTACGGAAATCTATATTTGGTTTTTGCCTTGGCGAGTATGCACTGGTTGTCCCTAAACAGTTTTGAAGTTGTTTTTTACAGTTAGTACAAATCGATTGCTTATATCACTTTTGGTGAGTAAGGATTATTCATATTTCTGTTTGTTTCTTCATTCCTCCTTGACTCAATCACATTTTTGCTGTGTGATACTACTGTCTGCCAACCGACCATAATATGTTTAATATGTCTGCACGGTACTAAATATAGTACCATCGCTTGGCCATGGGTTTTCAGGATCGAATCCGGCGTCTGGCTGTGTCATGGATTTTCCATTTCGAATCCTGGTAACGGTGCCAAATGCATTTTCTGATAGTTCGTTTATCAATCATGTCTGTGCTGACTTTGAATTTAAGAGGTCAATAGACAAGGAATGACAAAATCAATTCGGAACATCTTCTGACTGTCGGAGTTATCCGTTGGAACAAAGTTGCCTGAGTGTAGTCAAGTCAAAAACAAAATAAATTCTCAGTCAACAATTAACACTCAATTATTGTTCGATATTCAGACTGCATACAGTAGCACGAGAGAGAGAGAGACAGACAGACAGACAGAGAGAAAGTCTGTAAGGGTTTATGAACAGACACAAGAGATACGTCCCAACAGCCCAACTGAACTCTCTAAACGCAAACTTCTAACTTCTCTCTGACCGATTTATTTAGTGACTACTTTTTAAAATTTCGCTAATTTTTATATATTCAATTTCAGGATATCGGTGTGGATGATGTCTTCCTGCTTGATTATTGCGTCATCTCATACGTGTCCCAAATTCACTGCTTTCATCTCTCCAATCAAACCAGTCACAGACAAGATATGAATCCATTTTGTATACCTTTTAGACTTCCCGTGTTGTTCGTTATGTATTCGCTTAAACTTTCCAATTTGACTTGCATTTTGTTAACTTAACAGCTAACTGAAAAACTCGTGGCCTAACCAAGCCAGGTAATAAAATAATTAACCATCACGGCAACTGTGCCACAGTTGAGAAGATTTTGTGATCAGAAGATATTCCTTTAAAAGAGAAGTATGCCTCAGTTCACAGCAATATTAATCTAGATCTTTTAATATATAATCTACCTGTGTTTTGATTGGAGTATGAGTATAGTTCTACGTTCGTTTTTTGCAAGGCGGGAGGCGTCATTTAGCTATGAAACACTTTTTCCACAGAAAAAAAAATATGCTTGATATCCAACATTTCTAATTGGTGAGTTGAGAGAAAAGGATTCATTGATTTCCAAGAAAAAGGCGATACTGCAAACATTGCTTCCTATTTCCAACTTCTTTGGAAATATTTCACTTCATTTATTGAATGAAACGCGTAAAAAATGACTAAACAACACAACGTTTCGAGATCTTACGGCAATTTTTCCTGCTATTTTCAAGAATAGAACTTTTTATTGTGGAATTTAGACGAGGTTAATCTTATTGTCTAGAATGCTGGAAACTGTCTTAGAGATTTTTTAAAAAATTTTAACATAATTCTACAGGATTAAAACTCACCGAGCAAAAAATGAATCTGTTGTAAGTACATTTCATATGCCTCTATAAAGTTTTATTTTCGGTCCGAGAGTTTAAATTCTGTTGTGGCTCGTAAGGAATTATAGCTAATAATATCCGTTTTGATTTGTAGTGTTCACTAGAAATAATTAAATCTTGACAAATTAGTCTGAGAGGTAAATTAATTTTGCATGGGAAAAAGGTCAGGAGGAGTACATTTTTTATGCGCAATATAGAATTTAGAAAGTTTAGTTTGGCACAGGGTCACTTATCTATGGTAAATACTGTACGAGTATACGAAAGTAAAGTATAGTCAATACTATTATACAAGTTTACTAAAGTTAAGTATCAACTGAAGTATAATTTGATAGGTTCAAACGTGGATCATATTAGTCGTGTAGCAGTTTAAAAATAAATTGGATTTTAATTGAGAAATTTATTTTGAACCCCCCATTTATAACCGAAGAAGTACTTGTTCGGTGTTAGGTTTTATTGCATATCATTCATTGTAGTTTCTTAAATGCAAAAACGTCAGTATACGTATATATTAAATATATGTGATTTGGTTTTGTTTTATTGCATAGTAATCATAGTAGATTATTAAATGCCAAACCCTTTGTATACATATATATTAAATATATATGATTTGGTCTGGTTTTCTTGCCTATTCTTCATAGTTGGTTATTATGAGCCCATAGTTCCAAATATTGCGATGTATCACTAATAATTCAATTAAACATCAGTCTTTTGTTTACACACAATTAAATGATCAAACAGTTCTATTTAAAACAATTCAGTTATTTGCTTGCACAGTCTTTAAATGTTGCACATATCTATTTGACTCATATATAGGACTCTATCTGATGCTACTACTCCGGACCAGAGTGGACTTGGGAGTGATGGCAATGAAGGGTTACTTGTCATTTCCTAAAGCTCCCGCATTACTTGAGTCTCACCATTAGATTGTTTAATGTCATATCGAGGATATTTCTTGGGATTTAAAAAAAAAAATTTGCAGGGGGTCTTATCTCTCTGTAGAGATACAGACAGTGTATTCTTCAGCCCCAGCCGACTAGGCCAGTTTGTTTAGGTACATACACAGTTAATATTTGACTGCCATTCATTTCTTCTGATTCGATTTTATATGAATTGCCATTAAGTACTATTTTGTATATTGTTACCTTCTTGTTGTTGGTGTACATACGGTTTTCTCTTTTTTTGTATTTGTCGAGATGTTTGCGTTTTAAATTACGGACTACTACAACACAAGGCATAATAGAGTGTTCGCCAATTGGTCAGGAGATCAAGGTTCAATCCCAGGTCGAGTAACACCAAAGACTCTAAAAATGGTTCTTTATGCTTCCTTGCTTAAAACTCAGCATTATAAAGTATGGATGAAGGGTAAAATGTTGCAATCAAGGGAAAAGAGTAGCACCCTCACCTGCATCTCGGTGTAATAGCTATTGAAAAGAAAGTCTTCGGGTCTCTCTTGATTACAATCGACAACTTTACTTACATTGCAAGAATTCCATGGCCCGTTACGTAAAGCTAGTCCGTAATAAGTGTTGGGTGATTTTCATGAAAAAGATTTTTGGAAAAACATTGCGTTTTATAAGTTGACAATTAGAGTCATACAGTAATAAAATGGAATGTATCATGTTCGGTCTCGGGATATCAGGTTCTTGTTGATCAGCACTGATTAAAATCCTAAAATTCTAACTAATAGTAAGAATTTTCGCAGAAATACCAAAGATAAAAAAACAGATAAACAAGCAATTAGAAATAAAAATAGGAAATGTCTTATAATTTAATTTTTTTTTTATTTGATATCCAGATTTGTGATTTGTCAGTTGCTAATGAGTTTTCGCAACAAATAAGGGAAATATGCTAACAACAACCAAGGAAAAGAATCATTGATTTATACATATATATATATTTTTTTATTTATCCTCAAATTTTCAATTGCTGGCGCAATGGAATATTATACTCGCTAAATATATTTAGTTTATTTCTTTATCTCTCATCTCATTTTAGATAAGTTTGTTTACAATTTTCCTTCCGGTTAATTCTCTTGTCTTCCTTACTGTGTTTTTTATCTTCTTTTCTTTTTCTATTCGTTTTTCTTCTTTTCTGATTGCTCGTATTATTTCTATCGTTGTTCAGTTCGTCTTTCAATTGCCTTTGCTTCGGCTATCTACAGTATTTTTTGTCTTCTTCCAGCAGATATCTCACTATATCGCTCTATTCAGTCTTTCATTGTATTCTAGCTATAGCGGAGAAAACACATTTACGATATTCCCAAATCTGATTTTCTCACTTCTGCCGGTACATTAGATCGAAAAATCCAAGTCCGAAGGAAAGGAGATTGATCAATCCGATTAACCTTGCGAAACACAAAGTGGGCGCCATGTAAACTATTCACCTTGGCATTCCTTGAGATTTAGAACGGTTTGGTTGGTTTCTTTGTTTAATGGCATATCAACTCTTTTTAGGTTACGTAATGCCAAAGCCATACTCCTAGAAGAACAGTAGTGCTACTATTTAACCCATAGCTGAGAGGATAAGGGGGTTCATACTTTTCCAAAGGGTATTTGCCCGAAAGTGAACGTAATAGCGCGACTAGAGTACGAACTCGCGTAGTACGATTCCGCAGTCCATCGCTTTAACCATTACACCACGAGGACACCCCCAGATTTAGAACGAAATTTTAAAAAATGGTTAAGTTTTTTCACTGCCTGTTTCCTTTTTTTTGTTCAATACGTGTTTATTTACTTACTTAATGTGAACTGCAAATGATAGGATATCAATCATATATAAATATGGTCTTTCTCTGATAAAATAAAACGAGAATTCTATCAAACTCTAGCTGTGTCAGTACTACTGTATGGTTGCATCACATGGACTCTAACCATCGCTTGGCAAAAATGCAATATGAGAACTATAGAATAACGCTGCGCGCTATTTTGAACAGATTTAGGGAGCAGCACTCTACAAAGCAGCAGTTGTTTTGCCATTTACCTTCCATCATTTACGAAATGCAATCAAGAAATTTTAGGAGCAGCTGGAGAAATATAGACGAGTTCATAAATGACTTTGTCTTATGAATTCTTTCACATAGATACCTCAGTGTTGAATGACCAGCAAAAACGTATATTCAGCTGCTCTGTGTTGACACGAGCTGCTGCGTGGATGTCTCGCCGAAAGGGATGGATGGTGAGAGAGGGTTAAACGAATCTATGCTGGTGACATGATTTGATGATGATAAATGAGGATGTTCATTTAGGTTTGGTTTGACTTTATAGCTTCTCAGACATTTAGGTCATTTAATGCCAAATCCTCTTTATACATATATATTAAATACATAGGATTTGTAAATACATTTTGTTGATAACGTTTCAAAACGAGGCAAAGCTCATTTTTTGCGCACCGTTAAATGTTTCCTAGAATTGCTTTTGATCACTAACAATTTAATTAAACTTCAGTCATTTGTTTACACACAGTTAAATGATCAAACAGTTCTGTTTCAAACAATTCAGTTTAGTGAAAATCATTTGTTAGCACTCAGTTTAAATGTCAAACAGTTCTATTTGACTCATAGATAGGACCCTATCAGGTGCAACCATTCCAGGCCAAAGTTAACCTAACAGTGATGGCAATGAAGGTGTACTCTGTATTCCCCAAGACACCAGAATTACTGGAGCCTCAGCGTCAGATTGCCTGATGTCATATCAGGGACCCTAGTTGCTGGGGGGGTATCAATCAGCAGAGATTCAGTCAGTGTATTCGCAACCCCAACCAACTAGGCAAGAGGATTTTGATTTCAATTTTCACCATACTGAATTAGATTGTAATAAGATAAATACATACTTTATTTTGGTTTAGTTATTTTGAGGAGACACACTGGACTTTGGAAGCCCAAACTAATACTTTCAGAAGATGCAGACAAAAAATCCGGAAAAAATATAGAATTACAAACGCCTTTTTTATCTATATAAACAGCTCGCTGAGGGAACGTTACGTAACTGTTGAACAAAATGAACCCAGCAAATTATGTTCGAACCCTGAATGAGGCTATTAGCCTTTCACTTGCATGTTAATATCTTTGGGAAGTAAATAAATCCTTCTTCACTTCACGGTTTTCTTTTCATGCATCAGTAAGTTCGAAAGCTAACCTTTGCTAAATCGTCCCCAAAAGAAAGGAAAGAGCCAACGATGAGATTGAAGGGCCGAGGAGTGCCAGCAAAAAAGCACAAAAAAAAAAAAAAAAAAAAAACAGTGTTAAAAAGAAAATGCCAAGAGTCCCATTTACAATTCGGGTTTTTCGCAACAGGTGATTCACAATCTCCACACCCGTTATTATGATATGCTGTAACCTGATAGCTAATGAATTCGGGAAGCCCTCAAAACTGTATTACCACATGGGACCAAGCACTCTGCTATAAATGACAAGCCCTTGGATTTTTTTCAAAAAAAAAAATTAACATCATCATAAAGAACAGAAGCAATTATTATCGACCAGTACTTCAGCAACTGTATTTTTGTTGAATGTATCATTCTTAGTGGTTGATCGTATTGCTACAGCCAAAAAGTCCTTCACTATTGGCGAAGAATTGATTTTGCCTGCTGCTAAGGACATTTGCAGTGGACTTTTTGGAGTGGCTGCAATTAAAAGATAAACTTTCCTCATTCCGCTGACACCCTCACACAAAACGAATTGAAGATTAAGCAGAGGGCATCTAGGCTCAGTTTTTAGTGAGGATTAATGAATTACCGTGGTAAACAATTTAGATAGAAGAATCTACCAATGTTAACAAAAAATCAATATTGCTCGTTGTCGTGCAATAAATTTTTCAGGAAAGTGCGGACAATGATTTTTTATGAGCACTGCTTTTGTCCATCGACACAACAGCTGCAGAATTATCCAAAACCTTGAACATTTTTGCAGGTAGCCCAGTTGGCTGGATATGACACTAAAATATCTGCTGGTTAAGCTCCAGTAATGCTACAGCTTTGAGGAATGATGAGTGCCCATTTGTTGCTATCACTCCCAGGTCCACTCTCTCCTGGGGTGGTAGCAACTGATAGGGTCCTATTTTTAAGTAAAATAGAACTGTTTGAAATGTAAATTGTGTACTCTGATGTGGAGTGCAAACAAATTATATGCTGGACGAAATGGTTTGAAATAGAACTGTTTGATTATTTAGCTGTGTGAAATCAAAAGACTGATGCTTAATGGAAATGTTTGCGTTAAATAGCAATACTTGAAACCATTTAACTGTGTACCAAAAATCAACTCAGTCTAGTTTAAAAACACGATCTACGACATATGTTAGAATCACATATTTTATGTATATGTGTAAAAAGGATTTGGCATTAAATAACTAACAATGGTTGATATGGCATAAAACTAAACCAAACAATTTATCTGTGCCAAAAAGAAGTCTAGCTCTTTTGAAATTTAATCTACAAAGATGTTTACAAATAATATATATATATATATATATATATATATATATATATATATATATATATATATGTATATATATGAAGAATATTTTGCATTAAATAACCAACAAGCGTTGATATGTCAAGAAACCCAATCAGACCAAATTATATATATCTAATATATATATATATATGTATAAAGAGGACTTTGAATTAAATAATGAGCAATCGTTAATATGCCATAAAACCCAACCAAACCAAATCGTATATATACGATATATACGTATAAAGAGGACTTGGAATTAAATAACCAACTATAGTTGATATGCCAAAAAACCCAAACCAAACAATCAACATTTCAGCAAAACTCAATTGGTGATTTTGCCTTAAATCTTACCAGAACAGAAGAGCTGCCATGACTTAACAGCTTTCTGATCTCACAGCACGGATCATGCTGGTTGCTTCGGAGATTTTGGTCTCTTTCAGGAATATAGAAATGCTGTGAAGACGCAGAAGTCACCTGAGCTTAATAGTGTTTTAGAAGATAGGATTAAAGCTATTAACGACATCAAAAAAACATGCCTTTAACTCTCTTCTATTCGAACAGAACTGTGAAAAGATGAATGCAGAACATAAACATCTTCTCTTGTACACAGAAATGACAAGTTTTTAGACAAATCTTTGACTAAAAAGTTTGAGTTATTAAAGCTAATCATAAGATTTCTTATAAAAAAGGAGTCACTATTGGCAGAGCATTTGAGTAACAAACAATAGATTGCAACACTTTTTTCCTGTATTACCTATTCTACCTGCTCAACGAAATCAAACCTCCACTTCAGAGGAAAATTCCCAATTTTTTAAATCGGCAGATTTCTGCATTCAAAACCGGACTGAAATTACGAGGAAAGTAAATGTAAACGACGATTTTACCATGTTTCCCATCTCGACTGACATTATCGAAGAGACAAAGTCCGGGCTCCCATTTACCTAAATGGAGCGTGATCATTTGTTCCAGTTTTCAAAAACAATTTTGACTATTACTTTCCAACCACAAAGATTCCCGGACAGGAAGGAATTGATTAGCAAAGCATCTGTAAAGCCAACTAAATCAACAGATTAAGATTGTTAAGTGATGGTGGCTTTAAAATCATTTTAAAAAGAACTTCAAACATTTTGGAATTCTTGATTAAAGTCATGGCAGAATATCTTTAAATCGCCACAAAAATACTGAAAGTTTGGCGTTTTTTCCAACGTTAAATCTTTGTGAAGCAGGATTTTAACTGTTAAATAACCATGTCAAGAACATCATTACGGCGAAGACTGGACATAAGAAACACTCACCAGTCACGGTATACCAGCGTTACTTACTGCCTTCAAATACACCCGCCAGACGACTTCGGAATCTCCAGAAAATATTTCCAACAACTTGTTGAAATTGATAAATACTGCCTTTATCCTTGCTTTTAGTTTATTGATGCTGTTGCACAGACTTTTTGTTTAACCATGCCCAACAAACAATAAACATAGGAATTGAAATCTCGAGAGTTATGCAGTCAGATGTTTGAGGTGATATGGTCAGAGAAATTTTCTGAGTGTCAATTCTGGGCTCCGCTACTTATGTGACATAGTGGAGAGTCTTATTGACAGACTTAGTGTCTTCTCGATCCAGTTCAGCTCAACCTGCTATAAAACCTTTAATGCAGGCCTGATGCCATGTTGGAAGAAGAATGAAGGCATAACGTCACCATCGCTAATTACAATCCACAGCCATCATGATCTGATCTGGATGTTTAGCTTTCATCAATATGAATATGAATCTGTCTTCGAATCGATACCGAAAACACCAGATGTGACTGTCTAGTTGCTGACAAACAATCTCAGGTCTCCCACTGATTAAGCAATATGGTTAGATGATATAGGTTTGATAATTGTGTAATAATTATTGAAAGTGTTTAATATAAAATCTATTAGTTATATTTAAATGACATATTTTAAATAACACATTATGCCCCTAATATGGTTTGAGTTTGAGTTTGAGTTTGAGTTTTGTTTAACGGCATATCAACCCCTGTGGGTCATTTAATGCCAAAAAGGTTATTTTGAATTTCAGTCATTAAAGTAGCAGTTCTATAGAGATGTTTGGTTATATCTTGCTGAAAAAGTTGCTTTCTTTTAGAAAATTAAAAATGTTTTCAGGGTTTGTATTCTTAAAGACGTCCCTCAGGTTTCTTGCTTGATAGTACTTGGTACGGATATGTTTAAGGTTGTTACAATTTAGAAGGATATGTTTGGTTGTGAGTTGTACTTTGCATGATGGGCACACTGGGGCATCCTCCCCTTTTAACAGGTGTGAATGAGTAATGTGGGTGTGCCCAATACGCAATCTGGCAAGTATTACTTCTTCTCTTCTGATGCTTCTGTAGCCTGTTGGCCACTCTCCGATAGCTTCTTGTATTTCATGGAGTTTGTTTTGGGTCTGATTGTCCCATGATTTCTGCCATTTGTCTGATATAAATATGGTTTGCAGAATGAAGTTATCTGGCATTAAATTGGTCTAGGGCATAAAAAGGGTTATAGACTATTGATTTAGACTACGTCTATATTTTTATTTCATAATATGATTTCTTTGACAGCTATCAACTTTTCAACTTGTATAAAACGAGGGTCATTCAATGAATAAGATGAAATATTGCCAAAGGATTTGATAATAGGAATCTCTGTTCACAGTCGCATCTTTTTCAAGAAAGTCAATAATAATGAGTCATTTCATGTCCCAGAAAACTGTCAGTACGATCATGTTTACGGACGCTGCGCCCAGAACTTTCTCTTTAAAAGAGGGTTGGTGTATTTCAAGTCCATGGATTGCCCTTTTCTCTAAGGTTGGAGCAGCAAAAGTACATTTTCAATTTATTGACGTTTTTCCCTAAAACCTCTTTCTCCGTCCACATCATTAATTCCTCAGTAAATTTCACATCGTTTGCATTTATCAGCCACCAAATATTTGATGACATACCTCTGTTCCAAAGTCCACATCATTATTCCTCAGTAAATTTCACATAGTTTGCATTTATCATCCACCAAATATTTGATGTCATACCTCTGTCCCAACGTCCACATCATTAATTCCTCAGTAAATTTCACAAAGTTTGCACTTATCAGCCACCAAATATTTGATGACATACCTCTGTTCCAAAGTCCACATCATTATTCCTCAGTAAATTTCACATAGTTTGCATTTATCAGCCACTAGATATTTGATGACATACCTCTGTCCCAACGTGGTACACTCTGTTTGATCTACTGCTTATCTAAATAATTTCTAAACAAATATTTTCGGGGATGAAAATAGTTTTTGCAATAAACCAATTACGAATAATGCAGAGTTTACATTTATGAAAAAGGTAGGTTATATAATACCAAATATTCTTTATACGTATATATTAAATATATAAGATTGGTTTGGTTGGGTTTTATGGCATATCACCCCTTGTAGGTTTTTTTAATGCCAAATCCTCTTTATACATATACATATTACATATATAGAATTTGTAAACATGACCAACAAAGTTAAATGGTTCCAAGTATTTCTATGTATCCCTAATTAGTCAAAAGTAAAGTTGGCCACATTAGTCGACGGTGAGCCGAAGGATCCCTTTTCAATAGCTACAACACCAAGGTGTTGGTGGGGCGTTACTCCATTCCCTGGATTGCTCCACTTTACTCTTGATCCTTACCTTATAATGCTGAGTGTTAAGCAAGGTGGTATCAAGTATCATTTTTTGAGTCTTTAGTATGACTCGATCCGGGATTGACCTCCAGTCTCCCGGATTATTGGCGAACACTCTACTCATTAGGTTAAACATTAGTCATTTGTTTACACACCGTTAAATGACAAACAGTTCTATTCCAAACAACTCAATTTAGCATAAGTCATTTGTTTGCATTCAATTTAAATGTCAAATAATTCTATTTGACTGTAGCGCAGACATACCTCACCGGAGCAAGAGAAGGCGAATTGTTTGTGCATACGATTGTAGATATCATAGACCCACAAGGCGAATTTTGGCAAATCAATGTTGAAATGACACAGCGCATGCGTTTAAGGCCAGTGAGAGAGATTTCGGTTTTGAGACCGAGACCGAAGAGAGATAAAAAGAGCTGATTTTTGGTTTCAGTTCAGTTGGTCTTTGAGACTGGTGGAGGTGAGGCCAGTGTTCCAGAGAAAAAGAGAGAGCGAATGAGTGAGTCAGAAGAGAAGTAAAAAGAGAAGCAGATAGAACAGATCCGAGTGGAAGTTTGTTTTCTTACAGCACAATTTTTTTTTGATTATATACTATACTTAAAACAACATTCAACTATGAGCCAACAAATGATTGATATTAAATAGAATTATGAGTGTTAAATTGGGACATTGGCCCAGCGGTTAGAGTGTTCGCCAATGGCCCGGGAGACCTGGGTTCAATCCCAGGTCGAGTCATACCAAAGACTTTAAAAATGGTACTTGATACCACCTTGCTTAACTCTCAGCATTATAAGGTACGGTTCAAGGGTAAAGTGGAGCAATCCTGGGAATGGAGTAGCGCCCTCCCCTACACCTTGGTGTAGTAGCTATCGAAAAGGGAGCCTTCGGGTCACCCTCGACTATGGTCGCTAACTTTACTTTACTTACTTATGAGTGTTAAAAAAGATATACATGAAACCATTTAACTGTTTTTCAAACAAATGTACTGTTAACAACAAACTTTTCGTTTACATATCGGTATATATTTAATATGTATTTATGAAAATAATTTAGCATTAAATAACTACAATGGCCGATATGCTATAAAACACAACCAACCAACCATTATGATCCGCAATGGAAGTATTTGTTAGGGTTCCATCTATGAGTCATATAGGATAGTCGAATAATTAACTATTCTTAAAACCATTCGTGTGCAAAAGATTATTAAAACTGAATTAAATTATTAAGTTTTGGTTTGGTTTCTTTGTTTAATAGCATATCAACTCTTTTTACGTTATTTAATACCAAATCCATTCTCCTAGAAGAACAATAGTGGTACATTTTAACTCATAGCTAGGATGATAAGGGGGTTCCCCAAGGGTATTTGCCCGAAAGTGAACGTAATAGCTCGACTAGAATACGAACTCGCGTACTACGATTCCGCAGTCCATCGCTTTAACCATTACACCACGAGGACACCCCCTTATTAAGTTTTGATAGCAATGCTTGAAAGCATTTTACTGTGTATAAACGGATGCTATCTGGCTCGTTAAAAAATTATTATCAACAAAGTATTCACTTAAAAATCATGATATAAGCATATTGGCTCATATATAGGAGCTCTTTAGGCGCTACGATTATTGACCAGAGTGGACCTGGGAGCAATGGCAATGAAGGAGTACCCTGCATTCCCCAAAACTCCTATATTACTGGATCGTCACCAACAGATAGCTTAATGTCAAATACAGTACACTCTTTGGAGGTGAGGTCATCACTGTTTGAGTCAACAAAGAAATACTCAACACGGAAAAAAAATAACAGCTAATCCATAATCTCACCATAGGTATTTAATTCGTTAAACTAACAGTAACGGTAAAAGTTGTGCTACCCAACAATTTTGGAAAAGTTCTTAGCAATGATATTTAAAACGGATTTTAACATCGGTGTCAATACTTACTACACACACACACTCACACACACACGCATATATATATATATATATATATATATATATATATATATATATATAAATATATATATATATACGACAGTAGACAGTTGACATGTCAGCTGATATTCGTAAATATATACAAGCTCTATCGCCAAGGAAGATTTTCGAAAAAAATACTTCATTCGACTCGATGACCTACAGAAGAATGCATGTTCCGAACGAATGTATTTGAATACTTATCTGAAAGTTTTTAATCTTGGACTATCGACCATACTTTGCACTATTATCAAGATCGGAGATTAGCTATTAATATTATTCTTTTTCTGTTTTTTTTCGTTTGCAATTCCTGAAAACTTTCATCCCAGCGTCAGGTATTTTCAAAGTCTTTTGCGATAAGAAATTCCCGCGAGCAAATAGCTGTAAATGACAACTAAATTTTTCATAAACACTAACTGAACTTTTGACAACAACTATATATATATATATATATATATATTAGCTGAAATGCTTCCGAGTAAAGTTATATTTTTTATATAACCTATGTAGTTGTCACAAGTTCAGAGAGTGTTCATGAAAAATTCAGTTGTCATTTACAGGTATTTGCTCACGGGAATTCCTTAGTATATTCTTAATTATATATATATATATATATATATATATATATATATATATATATATAGCGATGATCAGCAAGTGTAATAGTTATCGTCGTCACTGGAAACGGACGAACCTCCTTGCGTTTATCTTCACGCTAATATAATAGTTATACACTGTAAATCCTGGAGAAAGACATGAATCCATCTCTCCTACACCATTTATGGTAAATAGTTTGGCAGAATGAAATATTTAACATTTATCAGGTAAATTACTTCACGAGAAGAAACACACTTAATTAAAAGTATCTGTACTCCATTAAAGAAACTGACCTTGTTTCACATACTGTTCGTGGTGGTTGGTTATATATGCTTTGTTTAAAAGCATATCAACTTTTCTAGGCTACTTAATGCCAAATACTGTTGATACATATATATCAAATATATGATTTCTAAATATATTTTTTGGATAACATTTTAAAACGAGCCTGAGCTCATTTTTTTACACGCAGTCAAATGGTTTAACTTAATTCTGTCAAATTAATTCTATTAACTTTTTGTTTGTACACAGCTAAATGTTTCAAGTATTACTATTTAACATTAACAATTCTATCAAACACGAGTCATTTGTTTACACCTAATTAAGTTAACCAACAGTTCTATTTTAAACATTTCATTTTAGCATAAATCAACTAAGTTTAATATTTCCAAGTATTTCAATATATCAGTAGCATTCTAATAGAACGTCCGTCTTTTGTTTACACACAGTTAAATGAATCATCATCATCATCATGTCATATCACTAGCACAGATATCCCTGACCCTCTCCCGCCACTTCTCCCTATCGTTCTTCGCTACATCCCGTATCCTCACAGAGCAGCTGAATGTATGTTCGAGCTGGTCGTCCTGCTTTTTCCCGGCCATATGTGGGGGTACATAGGAGTACATTACTTATGAGGTCGTTCCTGCTTCTCCAGCAGTATCCTGCAAAGTTTTCCAGATAATTTTCGTGATGGGAGGCAGGTGGCCGTATAGTTGGTGCCTTCTGGGGTGTTGCTGCCAGGACTTGTTTAATATTGCTCGCAGCATTCTTGTGTAATTGCCGTCAAACTTCTTCTCCAGCTGTTTAGTTAGCGTCCAAGTAGTGCATCCATACAGCAGTATCGATACGACCGCTGTCTGGAAGAAATTGCGTTTCATTTTATCGGTCAGGTCTGATTTCCGTATATACTGTATATACTTGTTTGAGTGTATTTACTAGTATCGCTATGTCATTGGTGTAGTCGACGTCGGTAATTGTTTCTGCGGGTTACCTTCTGCTTCTTTTCTTTGTCAGCTCGAAGCCGTTTTCTTTGATTTTATCAATGGATGTTCTAAGCACGTAATCTAGACAGATGATAAAGAGGTATGGAGCTAACGTGTCTCCTTGTAGTACTCCTGCTACAATGTCGAAGTATTCTGTGTCTCCATCTGGTGAAAGTACTTTCACATTGGTGTTTCTGTAGAGAATCGTTATTGCTGCTACGGTTTCTATAGGTAAGTTAGAGGGATTTGTTCTATCTTTCACCTGTGAATGGAATCGAAGGCCTTGGTAAAGTTGAGAAATAGTAATGTCTCGTGTAGGATTTTTGCCCGTACGCCTTCAAGAATTCTACGGATGGTCAATATCTGTGAGGTCGTGGATCTATTTCTTCGGAAGCCATTTTGGTTTTTCCTAAGTATGTTGTCTATTTTGGGTTCTATGCGGTTTCATAGTAGGGCATTGATAATTTTGGCTGCTATGGATGTAAGTGTTATACCTTGGTAGTTTTTGGCTAATCCGATGTCACCCTTTTTAGGGAAGGAGAGGGTGCATTCCTTCATCCATCTGTCTATCGTATTTTGATTATAGACTGCGTTGCAGCGTCGGAGCAGTATGTCGTCGAATTGTCTGGTCTTCCATACTTCTAGGGGAATCTCGTCCAGCCCCGCAGCTTTCCTATTTTTGGTTTGTCTAAGAACCGACTAAAGTTCTTCTCGAGTGGACGGTCCTAGTTTAATGTCCATTTGCTTACTGATTATTCTGGTGATTGTTTCATGCGTAAATTTCGGTGGGTTTCCTTGTACCTTTTCGAAATGCTGTTTCCACACTTTTATTCTTTCCTGTTGGTTTGAAGCTTTCAGTTTTGCTTTGACTGTGCTCTTCCTTCTACTCACTACGTTTATTGTTTGCCAGACTATCGTAGATTGCCTATCTTCCACCGAGTCTCTAATCTTATCTATCTGATTTTGTATGTATTCTGTCCGTTCCTTTATATATATGCCTGCTAATTGATATTGAACCGTTTTTAGTTTTCGGGCATTTGTGTTTGTTGGGTTCTTTTGATAGCTTTTGGAGACTGTTCTCACGTGCGCTCGTTTTTCTCTCACCGCTAACGTTTCCCATGGGACTCTATATTTAGTTCTAAGTTTTGTTGGAATACACTTCGCTGCCGCCTCGAGGTGCGCATTGACGAAATTCTCATATTCGTCATATGGGGTACCTTTTTCCGTCTTCTCTTGTAGCGTGTCGAATCTGCTTCTCAATTCTTCTACATATTTATCTCTTCTATCTCTGTTGTTGAGAAGGGCCCAGTCATAGTGTTTGGTGGTCGCTGTTCGTGTGGCGTTTTTTTGTAGGCTTAGTCGTATTTTTGCCGTGACAATTCGGTGATCGGAGGACACACCCTCGAAAGAGGAGTATGCCTGGCAATCGATTGCACTATTTTTCCATTTCTTGTTTATAAAGACGTGCTTTACTATTGTTCGCGTACGTGTAGGTCCATATTTTTCCCTCCTTTTTTTGGTAGTTTGTATTGAGGCATTTTAATCTTTTTTCTATCATGAAATCGGTTAGATGTTGTCCATTCCTATTTGAAGTGTTGTGTAGGATGTATTTGTTGTTTCTGTTTTTCCCTATTTGGGCATTCATGTCTCCGCCAATGACTAACAGGATGTTTTTCGGAATGCTACGTACTAGAGAGGATAGCTCATCGTAGAAGGCGACCATTTCAGTTTTTTTTACTAATAAACAGTTCTATTTTAAGCCTTACAGCTTAGCATAAGTCATTTGTTTGCACTCAATCTAAATGTTAAGTACACAGTTTAAAGATGGAACAGTACTATTTGACCCATATATATGATTCTGTCAGGTGGTATCACTCCTGACCAGAGCGGACCTAGGTTCATGGGTCATGAAGAGGAACTGTGCATTCCATAAAGCTCTTGCATTACTGGAGTCAGACCGTCAGATTGTTTACTGCCATTTCAAGGACAGTCTTTAGGGGAATTTTACCCCTTTTCAGAAATGCAATTGGTGTATTCTACAATCGACTGAGTCACATTGGGGTTGTGATATATATGTATAAGAATACTAGGCCTAATTTTTAAATGATTGATTGCAATCGTAACTATAGTTCCAACGTTTTGTTGTATAATCACAAACATAATGATATCGATAACAAAGTTACTGTAAATACATATTCAAATACAGCCAAATACAAATAGAGATACAGGCGGGCACTCTCGTTTCAGGTTCGAACGCATTTATAAGTTTCTGACCTCAGTTCTTCGACACAAGGAGAGAGACACAATTCTTACTATGCTGATCATACTATCTGAACACACATGTTATGTTTTGACCATCGACCCGGCCAAAAATGCCATTCAAGGTAATGCATCGGAAAGAAAGTGACACATTCCAAAGGCAGTTAGGAGAGGAAATCGTGTGGGCGGAAATTGGCTAACAAAATGGGACAAGCTAAAAAATCCCATGATACTCTCATAGACTGACGCACTGGAAGAGAGTTACCTCTGAACTGCATGACAGTTTTTTTCCGTTGGATGACGATCAATCATGCCATTTCAAAGATCGAGTGGGTGATCGAGTGGGCGTTGAACTATTATATAACTCAGTTGAGATGAGTTCGAGTTGCAGTAGAGGTGGAGACGAAGTTGGACGAGATGTGGTAGAGAAAGCTACGCCTTTGCGCAAGAGCATAAACTGTACCCAATGGCAATGCACCTGAACTCTTAACCCGAATAATTCAAAACCCAATCAAACTGAATGAAAAAATATAATAAATGAAAAATGATTAAAATAAGAATAAAACCATTCCTCAGTTTTATAACAGTTTTATGGAAATCATTTTCTTTTATTTCTTCCAGGCAGCGGTCACATCGATACTGCTATATGGATGCACTACATGGACGCTAACAAAACGACTGGAGAAGAAGCTAGATGGCAATTACACAAGAATACTGCGTGCAATCCTGAACAAGTCCTGGCAGCAACACCCCACAAGACACCAACTGTACGGCCACCTGCCCCCTATCACGAAAACTATTCAAGTTAGACGAACCAGACATGCAGGACACTGCTGGAGAAGCAGAGATGAACTCATAAGAGATGTACTCTTATGGATCCCCACACATGGCCGCGCAAAAGCAGGACGACCAGCACGAACGTACATTCAGCAGCTATGTGAGGATACAGGATGTTGTCCTGAAGACATACCTGGGGCGATGAACGATAGGGAGGAGTGGCGAGAGAGGGTCAGGGATATCCGTGCTACCAGCGCGATATGATGATGATGATGATGATGATGATTATTAGTTTAATGATTGTGAGCATTCTTAACTAATATAAGAAATTATACACAAATACATATTCTGAATAACTATCTTATTTCGTAATGATCACTTCTGCAACGTTATGAAGTTGAAATTATTCTTATCAAACACTATCAGTTTGCAAGCAATTATATGGTTTCAGATATCTACAGTAAACTGAATCTTACAAGTCGATCATCGGTAGAAATCTGTATCAAGATTTGTTGCTCAAAATCCAGAGTCAGATCTCTGTCTATGGTATAGATTTAACCCCAGACGCTCAGTAACTACCCGTTGGTCAAAACTTGCTCAGTAAGCCTAAAAGAGGATAGACTTTGATGATCTGTTGCAAAATCATGAATTAAGGCTAAACTAGTCAAATCAAAAAAATAACAGTAATACTTACTCATTCTCTCTGTCTGTCTGTCTGTCTGTCTCTCTCTCTCTATATATATATATATATATATAAAGTAAGTAAATTAAGCTGCCATAGTCGAGGGTGACCCGAAGTCTCCCTTTTCGATAGCTACTGCATCAAAATGTAGGTAGGGCGCTACTCCTTTCCCTGGATTGATCCATTTTAAGGAGGCACCAAGTACCATTTTTGAGTCTTTGGTACGATTCGACCTAGGATTGAATCCAGGTCTCCTGGGCAATTGGCGAACACTCTAACCATTATGCCAACGTCCGGTATTGTATATAAATAAATATATGTATGTTGGTTGAGGGAGTCACGAATGCTCACTATTCCATAACTACTACACCGAGGTGTAGGCGAGGACGCTACTCATTTCCCTGGATTCTTCCACTGACATTTGATCCGTACCTTATAATACTGAGTGTTAAGTATCGAGAAATCAAGTGTCATTTTTTGAGTCTTTGGTAAGACTCATCCTGGAATTGAGCTCTTGTTTTTTGGACCATTCGTGAATACTCTAACCATTATACCAATGCATATATGTAGGAAATTGTAAATTTTAGTTTTATACGCATAGGTATAATATAGAGAACGTACAAAATTCATTTCTCTTACAGCATTATTTTACGTTAATGTTTGTGTTAATTTGTTAGATTTATTTATCAAAACATTCTCAAAAACAAGATATTTATTTTCTGCCCAAAGGGAGATAATAACTTCACGAAACCAAATCATCAATTTTTCCACTCGGCTAAGTTCACTTCCGAAATAATACTCTTTAAAGATACTTAAAACCCCATTATCCCTTGAACTATGGCTTGAACTATGGTCTGTATAATTCTTCTACGAAAATGGTTTTGGCATTAAATAAAGCATGATGGTTGATATGTTATATAATTGCGGAATGATTTTTTTTTATATTATCATTTTTCGTTGGTTATTTCTTCTCATTTGGTTTAGTTAGGCTTAGAACTATTCGGCTTAGTGCACGTGCAGGAAAACTCAGTGAGCGCAGGTGTTCACGCTCGTGCGCGGAGGATGTGACAATCACAGATGTCATAACAAAAACCCCGGATAGGAAATTGGACAGGGGGGCGAATGACGTCATGCCCGGAAGCGATGGGCTGGGATTCTTGGTGATTTTGAAAAAAAGCAGTTAGTTGAAATCAGAAGCTGGGCGAGGCCAGTTGAGATTTGAAGCTGGACGAGACGAACCCAGTTTGTGGCCTACGGGATGCGCCACGCGTTTGTTGGGTCAGAGGGAACGGTCAGCATAGTAAAAATTGTTTCTCTCTCTCCTCGTGTCAAAAAACTAAAAGTCAAAAAAGTTAATAAACGTTTCGTACCTGAACAAAAGAGAGCCGTCAGTGTTTCCGGATTCCGATGCATCTGAACGTTTTACATATCTGAATACGTCACATATTCGTATTTGGCTATGTTACAGATATACCATTAACCAAGGAAACTAAAACCGATCAATTTTTTATTCATTTTTTTCATTGTTTCTCATTTAAACTTGGACATTGGCTTAATAAGTAGAGGGTTCACCAAATGGTCCAGGAGACTGGGGTTCAATCCCAGGTTGAGTCATACCAAAAGACTCAAAAAATGGTACCGGATGCCGCCTTGCTTAACACTCAGCATTATAAGGTAAGCATCAAGGGTAAAGTGGAGAAATCCAGGGGATAGAGCAGCGCCCTCCCCTACTCCTTGGTGTGGTAGCTATTGAAAAGGGAGACTTTCGGTTCACCGTCAACTAAGGTCGCCAACTTTACTACATTCCATTTATATTTCTACCGTCATAAACATGTATTGTTTTTTAATTGCCTAGATTTTGAAATAAGAAAAATCAGATTCTTATTATCTCAGGATGGTTTGAATTGGTGCAATTGTCATTCATGTGTTCTAGTGAGCCGGCAAAGTTAGCCTTATTGTAAATCAAACTATCAACCTTAAAAGGATACAAAATCTTTCTGAAAAATAAGATGAATATATTCCCCTTCAAAGGTAAGATACTAACTTCAAAAATAAAAACATCCTTTATTCCAACCAAACTTTTCTCTTGTTTTTTTTTATTTTTTGGTTTTTATTGATATTTGTTTGGTTTTGTGCCGTTAGTAATCCACCAAATTCTCATATAGTAACAGAAATCGAGAACGAATGCTACGCATAAATTCTTCCTAATAATTATCGTGATAGATTGACTGGTTTTAATTATACGTAGGGCCTTCAATAAGTTTCCAGACTTTTTTACAGGCATTTAAAATTGTCGTAGACACTTGCAAGTTCACTATGTTATTGCTATACATCTTATGAGATGACTGACCTATTTTTATGATTTCAGGTTCAAATAAACACCTACAGCAGCAATTGGAATACACCCTACTAAAGCCTCATTGTCACAACTGGTGAATTTCACAAATGCAACGAGGACACTTAGAAGAACGATATACAATAAAATTCTGTTTTAAACTTGAAAAAATTGCCAGAGAAACGTATGGAATGCTTTAGACTGCTTATGGGACATGTTGCATGAATAGAGCATCAATTTTTGAGTGGCAAAAGAGATTCAAGGAAGGCAGGTAGTCTGTGAGGGATGATGACAGGTGTGGAAGGAGTAAGAAAGTCAATACACCAGAGTTGATTGGCCAAAGGGTTAGGATTACTATGTTGAGGTTTTAAGGGAGTTCAGCAAGAGATTCCGTTGGAAGAGGCCAGCACTCTTCAAATCGGCTCAGTGGCATTTCCACCAGGACAATGCACCTGTCTACAATTCCATCCTTGTCACAGAATATATGACCAAGAGGGGCATCAAAACAGTTCCTCACCCTGCCTATGGTCCAGACCTTGCTCCCGGTGACTTTTAGTTATTCCCTAAGCTCAGAAGCTGTCGTTATGAGACAAGTGAGATGAAAGAGGCTGTGACGAAGGTCATTGACACACTCACACAAGTGGACTTCCATGGGGCCAGAAGTTGTTGGAACGATACAAAAAGTACATTGCAGCTGTTGGAGATTACTTCGGAGGGGACTTGAGTTACATGTGTGTCCTATCAATAAAAGTGCCGATTCGAAAAAAGTCAGGAAACTTATTAAATGAGCCTAGTACGTCAACACGTTTAGAGTTAATTCATATGTAGATGTTTGTAATTCACGTGCATGGTACTCTAGAATTTGCATTTGTTATGTAGTTATTTCTTAAGAAGTTGTCTTCTTGCACACGACCGTATCCAATGAGTTTTTGTTGATCCGTTAAAAAACAAGTAGCGTTTTTGTTTATTGAACGAAAGGCATGAATCGAATATTCAGTTTAAGAATAGCTACGCATGTAAAGAATATCTAAGGGAAGTTTAATCTGACAAAAAATAAAACAGTAAGATTATCGGTGTCTACTGTTATATTTTGACCTTCGACTCGGCCGAAAAATACTATTCCAAGGTGATGCACCGGAAGGAAGTGACTCATTCCAATGGCCAGTAATCGAAAGAGATCGCGTGGGCGGATTAAGGTTTATGATATGGGACAAGGTGAAGGTTCCATTGTGCCACTACAGTGATGCACCGGAAGTGAGTAACCTCTGAACTGCATGACAGTTATTTCCGCTTGATGACGATTAAACATTCGATTTCAAAGATCCAGTAGGCGATCGTGTGGGCGTTGAATTATTATTTAACTCAGTTGAGTTTGGGGTGCCAAAGCAGTTTTCAGCAGACTTCCAGACAGTAAAGACCAGATGTAGTAGGGAAGGCCACACCCAACCGAGGGGTCCCTCGGAAAGCCCCGATGGAGTAGACCCCAACATCAAGAGAACAAGAAAGACATAACGTGACAGTCATAACAGTGGGGTCGAAATATGAAGTTTATGTTCAGTCTCCAGCATCCTCTCACATGCAAACCTTGAACAACCCTTTCGAACTCTTGCAATAAAGTGAGAGGTAAAAATGTTGTTAAAGAAGTCTTCCTGCGTCTTTATCCTGCGTCCTTCATTCCTGCTTCCTTTCTTCATGCGTCTTTCTGTGTGCGTCTGTCTTTACTATTATTGAGTCGTTATGATACGGCAAATGACCATATAACATCTACAACAACTTATCAATCGTACTTTGGTATATATAATGATGAAGACTAAATATTCTAAAAGAAATCTTCCGTTAAAAGGCGGATGCACCAAAAAATAATTGGTTTATTTCAACATCGTGTCAAATCGTCTACTCTTATTTTGTGCCAAGGGAATTATCACTCTATGCGCTTATATTTACATTTTTTGTAGGGTTTTATATTAGACCTATGATACAAATATATCTAATACAAATAATTTGTATATAATTCTATTGTTTCAAGCGTTCCTATCTAACACAAATGATTATTTAGTATCAAGTAAGCATATTTACTTAATGATAGTTTTTGCAGACACGATGTTATATGGTTTGAAGTAACAAATTGTAATCTTTAGACAGTAACTATAACTCCAATTAATTATTCTTAATACAAATAAATTAAGGTTATTAATGGTTAATTAATTAATTAATACTTCCTTGCTTAACACTCAGCATTATAAAGCACGGATAAAGGGTACAGTGGATCAATCCAAGGAAAGGAGTAGTGCCCTCCTCTACACCTCGGTGTAGTTGTTTTTGAAATGGGAGCCTTCGAATCCCCCTCGACTACGGTTTCCCTTTACTACCGACACCAAATTTACTTTTTTTTTTTTTTTTTTTACTAATATACTGATGAGAACATAACATTTATTATTAGTACAGCTCATTGTCGACTTAGTAGTAATGGCAATCTTCGGGCTATTGCGTACACAATAGATCTCTAGAATAAAATATTTACCACTGTTTAGTGCCATAGGTAAGTATCCCTTTCTTGAAGATTCACGGATGCTTGCGTTTCTGCAGAGCTGTTATATACCGGGACCGAGAATGTTTCTGTATACTTGGACATGCAAATTCATAGTTGGCAGCTGAGTGCTTAGTATTGGTTTTACATAGTCGGTGTAGGTGAAAGTCTCCGTATATCTCGTTGCCTCAGCTCTAAAAAAATTTTACAAGTATTCATAAACCAGTTTAACTACTCCCCAAAAAAGATATGATAGGTTTGTCCATAACAGCTCCTCATTGAGTTTTATTACAACCTGGGAATTTTTTTTTTTCTTTAAGTGTTGACGTCCAATAATTCTGAAGGATTTCATTTGCTTTTTTGTCAAACGTCATTCTTTAGAAGTATTGATTTATGGAATTAGCACTTTTTGTACGTCGTCCAGCCCATCCTATCGAAATCTTGCCTTGATTAGTCTTTGATGCTCATCCTCATCGCCAGGTGTTATATACCGATACCTAGAATGTTTCTGTATACTATTATGACGAAATGAGTAGTTCGCTGCAGAGCGCTAAGAATTAATATTACCAATAAGGTGTTATATATTGACCCTCTACCGAGCCGTCAATCAAGAGATGCACCTGTGTAACTAAGCAGCGGAAGCAGGTGGGTGTCAAACAAAAATGTAACCAGGTGCCACAGACGGTTTAGGCCCGTTCCAGTTCCAGTTGGAGTTGGAGTCAGTTAGGGAAAAGATGACAGAATCAGAGCCAGCGGTAGACAGAGAGCTTTGGGCACTCAGTGACCCACGGTTGAGCAACCCCAGCCAAGATGAGAAAGAAGAGCTGCTATGGTCAGGAGAACTTTGGGTCAATATGTAGCAGTCTGTCTCCGTCTCCAACTCTCCTCTCTCACTCAACCAACATCAACCATTTCGAGAATAAAGTGTGACAGATATATTTTTATAAAGAAGTGTGTTCGTTGGCTCATTGAAGTCGTCATTATTGTTGACTATGTTTCCGCTTATATATGTATATGTATGTGGCTATACAAAAAATGTTTGCGTAAAAATCTCCATATGTCTCGTCACTACAACTTTAAACAGCAGTGAAAAACTAGTCATAAACCAGATCAACAATTCCCAGAAAAGGTACGATAGACTTGTGCACAACAAAAGGACACAGTCAGATTATACTAAGACAAGGCTATCAAATTATTATTGGTTAAATACATGTTATTAATACAGTATGAATTGATACATGTATCATATGAGCGCTCCGTTGAATTTACGCCAAAAAAAAACAATCATATTTCAATATACAAAGGAAAATATCGATTAATAAATACACATTAAAGTCTATATAAACACAGTTGGCTGGGGCTGGGGCTGTAGAATACACTGATTGTATCTCTGCGAACTTTAGAGACTCGTTCCCAGCAACGAGTGTCCTGCATATGACCCAAGACAATCTGATGGTGAGGCTCCAGTAATGTTGGAGCTTTAGGGAATATAGAAACCTACTTCGTTGCCATCGCTCCCAGGTTGACTAATCCGGAAGTGTAGCATCTCATGGGGTCCGGCGGGCCTCAGGTGGTGTAATGGTTAGCAACCTGATAGGGTTCTATCAATAAATCAAATTTAAAGTGTGTGCAAGCAAATGGCTTAGCTAAACTGAATTGTTTGAAATAAAACTGTTTGATCAATTAACAGCGTGTAAACAAATGACTGACGCTTAATTGAATTTTTAGTGATACATAGCAATATTTCATAATTATCATCATCATCATTATGTTGCGCTGCCCGCTCAGATCATTCTGAACCTCTCTTGCCACCCGTCTCTATTGTCCATCGCTCCCGGGAGGTCTTGTAGGCTATATCCTATATCAGCACAGAGCTGTTGTATCTAGGTTCTAGCTGGTCGTCCTACCTTTGCTCATCCATGTGAAGGAGTCCGCAGGAGTATGTCGCTAATGAGTTCATCCGTACTTCTCCAGCAGTGTCCTGCATGTGTGGTTCGTCTAACATGGATAGTTTTCATGATGGGTGGTCGGTAGCAGTATAGTTGCTGTTTTTTGGGTTGTTGCCTCCAGGACTTTTTCATTATTGCTTGCAGCATTCTTTTGTAATTGCCGTCAAGCTTTTTCTCCCTGCGTTTACTTAAAATCCATGCAGTGCATTGATATAGGAGTATCGACACGGCAGCTGCTTGGAAAAAACTGCTTTTTATTGTATTGGTCAGGTCTGACTTCCATATAACCAATAGTCTATCGATAGTGACCCATGCCTTTGCTAGATGTCTTTCTCGGTTGATGAGACACTGCTTCCGAGGTAGGTGAACTTGTCCACTTATTTCAGAGAACTGCCATTTCGTATGAAGATGTCACCTCTTTGATTAAAGCAAATGTATTCTTTTAGCAATACTTGGAACAATTTAACAGTGTGCAAAGAAATGAGTAAGGTTAAATAAAATGTTACAATGCAATACGTGAAATATTGTAACTCTGCGCAAACAAATGATAAATAGTTCATAGAAATATTCATGTTTGATAGAGATACTTGAAACTATTTAACTGTGTACAAAAGAATGAGCTCAGATTCGTTCTAAAGTGTATTTACAAAATGAGTTTACAACTCATATATATTTAATATATTTATAAATTAGGATTTAGCATTAAATTACATGGTACCTTCAATAAGTTTCCAGTCTTTCTTTGGTACAGGCATTTAAAATTGTCGTACACTCTTGAAAGTTCACTATGTTATTGCTATACATCTTATGCGATGACTGACCAATTTTTATGATTTCAGGTTCAAATGAATAGCTAAGGCGGGAATTGGAATACACTCTACTAAAATCTGATTGTCACAGCAGGTGAATTTCAAAAATGCAATCTGGACGTGAGGACACTTTAGAAGAACGATATGCAATAAAATTCTGTTTAAAACTTGGGAAAAAATGCCACATAAACGTATGGAATGGTTCAGACTTCTTTTCGACCATCTTGCATGAATCAAGCATCAATTTTTGAGTGGTATAACAGATTCAAGGAAAGAAGGGAGTCTCTGGGGGATGATGAAAGGTGTGGGAGGAGTAAAGAAGTCAATAGACCAGAGGTGATTGGCCAACCGGTTAGTCTTAGGGTTAGGGTTACTATGTTGAGGTTTTAAGGGAGTTCAGCAAGAGATTCCTTCAGAAGAGGCCAGCACTTTTCAAATCGGCTCAGTGGCATTTCCACCAGGACAATGCAAAAGTCCCCAACTCCATCCTTCTCATAGACTATTTGACCAAGATAGGAATCAAAACAGTTCCTCAGCCTCCCTATAGTCCAGACTTGCTCCCTGTCACTTTTTGCTTATTCCCTAAGCTCAGAGGCTGTCGTTATGAGACAATTGAAGAGATGAAAAAGTATGTGACGAAAGTCATTGACACGCTCACACAAGACGACTTCCATGGGGCCTTGCAGAAGTTGTTGGAACGGTACAACAAGTACATTGCAGCCGGAGGAAATTACATCGAATGGGACAAGAGTTTCATGTGTGTACTATCAATAAAAGTGCTCCTACGAAAAAATTCTGGAAACTTATTTAATGAGCCTCGTACCAACATTGTTTGATATGCAAGAAAACCCAACCAGACCAAATCAAATACTTTATGATCATATGTGTTCTTATATAAGGTTCTTCCAAAATCTTTAAGTCTTACCCAGAAAGGAGAGTATATTTGCGTATTTTTGTCGGCAACAAACGACCATTTCTCATTAAACAAGAAAAATAAGATTTTTTTTGTTTTACAAGAAGAGCTAGAGTGTTGCCCCGTCAAAGTTTTTGCCTATGCCGTTCCTTTGGGAGAAGGCTTAGAACTTTTTAAAGGACCCCCGTATATTTACTTGGGAAAGACGAGTGCAAACTTATCTTTGATAAGAATTTTAAATAATGAGAATGAAAAAGAAACTCGTGTCTGGAAATGAAAATATGGTTTGGTTTCTTTGTTTAATGGCATATCAACTTTTGTAGGTTATTTAATACCAAAGCTATTCTCCTAGTGGTGGTACTATTTAACCCATAACTGGGTGGATAAGGGGGTTCATACCTTTCTCAAGGGTATTTGTCCAAAAGTGAACGTAATAGCGTGACTGGAGTTCGAACTCGCTTTCTACGATTTCGCAGTCCATCGCTTTAACTATTACACCACGAGGACACCCCTAGGAAATGAAAAGAGTGATGAGAAAAGAACACACATACATACTGACAAACACACGCACACACACATAAAACATAAGAGAGAGAGAGGGAGAGAGATTGGGTGAACTCTCTTTTAAATCTTACCTCTCTTCTTCAACCGCCATCATTTATGTTTCCATTTTAAGAGTATCTCGTTAGCAGAGCGCCACCTACCTTAATCTAGCTGTTACTGTCGACGGCATGATGTCCACTTCCTAGAAAACTCCGTTTTTTCCTTATCCATTTTCAGCCCCACTCTGTCGATTCTGCTTGTCCCTTGATTTTTTCCCTAATTCGTTTCTTACTTTCATTTTATTTCTATCCATCTGCTTATTCTCCCTCACTACCTTCAATTTTTTCTCCGTGGGTTACCTTAATCGCCTCCACCCTCTCTCAATTGGAAGAGTTTCAACTTTCCCTCTATTCCTTTAAATACTGGCCTGAAATTATTGGTTAGTTTTAATATCTAATTGTAAGCCTTCCGGACTATGTATTTAAAATTAGATTATCTTAGTATCCAGTCAGGTCTCAGTTTCATCTGTATATATATGTCTCTGTATATATATATATATATATATATATATATATATATATATATATATATATGTATGTATATATATATATATGTAGAGAGAGAGTGAGGGAAAGAGTGAGGGTGAGAGAGAGAGAGAGAGAAAGAGAAAGGTTTATCTTTCTTAATTTCTCGATCTCTGTCTCATCTTTATTCTTTTTCATCTTTACATTTTCTTATCAAAAATATACGCATTGATCTCTTCAGTTTACCCATATATATAATAATATGCAATAAACACGTCTGCTTTCGGCAAGGAGATTGGAATCGGTAAGCTGAGTTCAAATTTCTGCCGAGCCTGGTTGCATTACTTTGTTTCCCGAGCCTTTCTGTAAAGTCCATCTTCTTTGTTCAGCTATGGATAAAATAATCATGAAGAGATATTTCCCTAGCCTTATCTGATTGCATGACTGATTTCCTTAGTTTATCAAGGGTTATTTCATGCTCAAATGCTAGGGAATTTCCACAATTTTGTGCTCATATTTATATATTTATGCATTTGTTTCTTGGGAGATTTACATTTTATTCTTTTTATTTTTTTGCGCTTGGTTTTTTCCGAATACTCAAATACGGAAACCAAGATGTTCAATTTAGATTGGGTCTGAGATTAATGGCAAAAAAGGGTTACTACACGCTCCCGAGATCTCCAGAAGTGGAGTCCCCCACCACTTGAAGTTAAGATTCATATTCATGGTATCTTTTAATTTAATTTATTTTTTGGCGGGTGGTACCCTTCTGTAGTATGTGCAATCAGCGCATTCTAAACCCCACTGAAATATATTCTACTTGTCTGGCTAACGGAACTAGAGTCTGTTCTGGACTTCGGTCCGGAGTGTGGCCCTGGAAAAGGAACAATGGCAGACTTGGGGCCTTTTATTAGGCACCTAGTTTCGACTAGGCTACCTTCGGGTGGGCGAGCTGCATTTTTGTCTCCTTTGTCCCCCATGCACGGCACTAGACCAAGCGTCTAGTTTAAGCCGTTTACTGGCATACGTGCCCGGACCCACATTTGGGTTCGTGAAACTGCTTGCCTCATCAGGCTCACATTGCACTAAGTGAGCCGATGAGCAGCACAGACAAGCAGGGTTCGAGTCTCGGCTCGTTCCCGACCTCCCCTCCCCTTTATTCCCACTTTAATCGGCCTTCGGGCTTTTGACCTTGTGTCAAGTCGTGTCTGGTGGGAGGCAGCGACAAATACAGGACCTAGAACAAGAATTAAAACTTCCTGCTAACATTGTGGTGGCGTAAGACTCGTAGCTCCAATATACATCTGCGAGGTTATTTTAAAGAATTAGATAAAGATAAAAGCTAACTGTATAGCAATAACCTTCTAAATAAATCACCAATGCTATCTATCAGTTCTCTTCCATAATTGTGGCAGTACACCTGCCTTCCCCAAGCACTGTTGTGATTCCTCTTTCAATGTGATTCTTCTTTCAATCCACTGACCGTTCCGGTTAGCTGGTTATGTCATTGGATGTCATGACTGATCCACTTAATGGCCCACGTTATGTTTTTTTTTTTTATCCAGAGACAAGACCAATCAATAATCTCAGTCGTCAGTCGATCAGTGGATGGATGACACCACACAATTAAGAAAAAAAACTCGAGCATAAACAAACAGAAGACGGAACACGGCTTCATAAAAATCATCATCATCATCATCATGTCGTGCCGCTAGCATGGGTATCCCTGACCCTTTCTTCCCACATCTCCCTATCGTTCATCGCCTCCGGCAGGTCTTCAGGGCTACATCCCGTATCCTCACATAGCTGCTGTATGTATGTTCGAGCTGGTCGTACTGCTTTTGCTCGACCATATGTGGGGGTCCATAGGATTACATCACTTATGAGCTCGTCAGTGCTTCTCCAGCAGTGTCCTGCATGTCTGGTTCGTCTAACTTGGATAGTTTTCGTGATGGAAGGCTCTTGGCTTATAGTTGGTGCCTTGTGGGGTGTTGCCGCCAGGACTTGATCAAAATTGCTAGCAACATTTTGTGTAAAATTGTCTTAAAATGTTACATACATTTATTCTTCCCAGATGTTGGCAGTGATAGACGGAAAGCTTATTCATAAACTGATAGTCAATTTCTCGACATACAATGTCTGGCACAAGCCCACTAAAATTATCGTATTTTTTAGGATTTTTTCTTCCATCTTTCTAAAATCTGGTATAAGAAAACCTCAAGTGGTGGTTGTGATGAGCTTTCTCAGCCTCATTCATTTTTTTTTAGTTTTACTTGTACAAAGTGATTTCAAGTAGCGTATTATGTTCGCTTTCCTTAATCTTTTGCTTTTGGCTTTTCAGCGTGAGAGAGTCCGGTAAAAAGTCAAGGCTAAGAGTATCAGGGAGTTATTTAGCCAGTTCGCTTCGATCTATAAGGCATCATATTACTTTGATTTATCTTCGTTCTTCGTTCACTGTCCTCATGAGTCTGGTACAAGGGTGTCTCAAAACATCATATTTTCCCACTTTCTCTCTGCTTTTTTACTTTCGCAAGTCTCGTACAAGACCATTTCAAAGTTAAGTATTATCTGAAGCTTTCTCTATCTCTCTCAATGAGTCATACTATCTTAGGCTGTTTTTGCCTCTCCAAAGTGTCGTACTATCTCAGGCTCTGTCTACCACGCCAAAATTTCGTATTATCTCAGGTTCTTATTTGCCCCTCAACCCTTGGCAGTCTAGCACAAAGCTAGATTGATATGATATCTAGTTGTTGTTTTCCACCAGTCTCCGCAGGAACCCTTGCTTATGTGCATTGTCCCTCATCTGAGGGGTGGTAGTTGGCGGAGCTATTGTTAATATGAATTTTCTCCAAATTTGGATTTCAATAAATAACTCCGCCCCTTCGACTTGTTCGACCGTCGATTTTTAATTGCTGGGGTTCTATCAATTAATTTTAATCCTTCCACTTTCACTGCTTGGTTTCTTCTAACTTCCACTGAAAAAAAAAGGCAGAGTTTTTTCTTCTCCTACTAGCGACAATAGAAAAGAAAATTGTACTCAGCCTCGTCATCTGTGGAAATTCGAAATATTGATTCCAATCAAATTTCTGTCGACGAAACAATTCGTTATTCATTCTGGCTGCTTCTTGCCGAATAATAATATATATTTCTTTTCCACACGCAAAAAAACCCAAACAAACAAACAAAACAAAACAATACATCAACTCATTCTTTCAAAATCTATTTTCGATGTCTTTCATATTTGTAGTGTACTGAGTTTATTCTTCTAAAACCCATTTTGGTAAATTTTGATTTTCCTTGTTAATAGATTGATTCGACTGGGTTCTCCACCATTGTTTTATAAATGAACAAGGGGTGGAGTGGTGTACATATTGTGATGCACTTGCGCTTCCATTACGTAGAAATAAACAGAGGATTTTCATTCAGATCAACGTTCATATATAAAGCCATCTCATTCAAGTTTGAACTCACTAGCAATGGATCCGAAAGTCTCACTCACTAATAAGTATAACTTGAATATTTTTGTTATCATAAACTGCCTAAATGTTGGCAATAGGTTGTATTTCGTGTTTGTTCCCATTTAAACTAAAGAAGATCTGTCCTCTAAAAATAAGTCTTCAAACTAGCACCTCGTAAATGTGTATATGACTTTGAAGCAAATAAGATAGGTTTTTAAATTGTAATAATTTTTCACTAACAAAGCAAATTTGTATGGATCTATAAAATAACACAAGTTTTGGTGAGGTAATGGTTACGGTGGCAGAAAACGAACACGCTGAACAGAGTTCAAATCTTGTCGAGACTGTTTATATTTTGAATATAAATATACAAGGGCCGTTAAATAAGGTTCTAGACATTTTGTACAGGCATTTAAAATAGGCATAGACGCTTGAACATTCAGTATGTTATTGCTATACATCTTATGAGATGACTGACCATTCTTTATGATTTCGGGTTCAAATGAACAGCTACAGCAGCAATTGGAATACATCCTACTAAAGCCTGATTGTCACAGCTGGTGATTTTCAAAAATGCAATCTAGACAATTCCGAAGAACGATATGCAATAAAATTGTGTTTAAACTTGGAAAAATGCCACAAAAACGTATGGAATGCTTCAGACTGCTTTTGGAGCATCTTGCATGAATTTAGCATCAGTTTCTGAGTGGCATAAGAGATTCAAGGAAGGCCGGGAGTCTGTGAGGGATGATGAGAGGTGTGGGAGGAGTAAGGAAGTCAAAACATCAGAGTTGACAGGGCAAATAAAAAATTTCATGGATAAGGACCGTAGTGTGTCTACAGAGACAATAAGTGCACAGTTCGATGTCAGTGTGGGAACTGTACACACAATTATTCGCGAGGAACTGAAGATGCGGAAAACTTGCGCGAAGTTTGTCCCAAGGGTGCTCAGAGATGATCAGAAAGAAAGACCTTGTCATGACAGCTGGGAGATGGTCGAGCTGATTTAGAACCCTCAGTTCTTGATGCTCTGGATCAACTGCTATGACCTAGACACCAAGACACAGAGTTCCCAGTGGAAGCATGCTGGCTCTCCCAGACCCAAGAAGGCCAGACAGAGCAAATACACCCACACATTTTTGCTGATCCCTTTTTTCTTACAGCACAGGCAGGATCTACATGCAATGGGTTCCCACTGGACAGACAGTAAACTAGAAATACTATGTTGAGGTTTTAAGGGAGTTCAGCAAGAGATTCCGTCAGAAGAGGTCAGCTCTCTTCAAATCGGGCCAGTGGCATTTTCAGCAGGACAATGCACCAGTCAACAACTCCATCCATGTTACAGACTATTTGAAGACAGTTCCTAACCCTCCCTATAGTCAAGACCTTGATCCCTGTGACTTTTGGTTATTCCCTAAGCTCAGGGAAAAACTTAGAAGCTGTCGTTATGAGAGAATTGAGCAGATGAAAGAGGCTGTGACGAAGGTCATTGATACGCTCACACAAGAGGGTTTCCATTGGGCCTTCCAGAAGTTGTTAGAACGGTACAACAAGTGCATTGCATCCGGAGGAAATTACTTCGAAGGGGACTAGAGATTCATGCCTGTACAATTGTCCATACAAAAAGTCTGGAAACTTATTGAAGGCCCTTCGTATTTCTCTAATTTTTGAGTAGGACCAAGTCACACTTTTAGTTACATGGTTTGATCTAAAATAAGATGTTCGTTATCATTTTGCACGAACACATGAGCGACAATTACACGAATCTGAACAATAAATACTATACTGATATAAATACTTTTGGATTTCTTATATTATATTAAAATCAGGCCAATTAATAGATCTAATAACTTCGGAAAAAATAGGAATCCATCTTTTCTAAAAGAAAATACTGGGTAAATACTGGGTGCAGTCTAATTAATTGATCAAGAGCGATGACCAATAGGAACGCATAGTGTGAGTGTATGTGTGTGTTTGTGTATGTGTCTCTTTGTGTGTGTGTGTGTGTGTGTGTGTGTGTGTGTATGTGTGAGAGAGAGAGAGAGAGAGAGAGAGAGAGAGAGTCTATTCTATACGCAAGATTTAATGATAGTTTATGTGTGCATATATATTTTGAATGGATCTCCTTAAAACCGGTCATATAATTTCTTGAAATTTATCGAACCCGAAGCATAGATACTATTCTTCGCAAGTTCCGTCTCCCGGGTTGTTGACACCTCGTTACAGTCAATGGTCATCGTAAACCTAGACAAATATCTCATTTTTATAGTTGAACTGGAATCAAGCTACCATGCAAGCCAAGAATCTGTCACAGAAAAATCTCCATAAGGAAATCATTGCATAAATGAGTGGCTGGAGATATATTATCACGGGCCACTTAGAATTGTAAATATTTAACGAAAAATTTTAAAATGAATTAGAAACTCACTACAAGATCCGTATCAGGTTGAGGGTTGGGGGAGAAGGAAAAAAGTTGAGAAGAGAAAAAAGTTTCACCTCCAATTAGACCTGGTTAAATCAACTTTAAATCAGCTTTCAGGCAAACTGGTTGGCTACAGCAATAGCCAATCAAATGAATGGAAAGCAAGGTCCACGTTGGCAAATCTTTAAAAAGAAAAATTGGTTTGTAGTGTCTTAATTTTATGGTTGCGAACCAGGATTGATCATCCCGAGTGGTTACCAGCTGACGAGGCGGGTATTATGTGGAAAAATCCGTAACTTCCCAATGAGCCAACAAAAAGACATGACTGATGAAACCACCCAGTGCCTTTTTTAAAAAAATCAAATATGCGTAATTCTTACAGATACATGAGTTATTCTCTCTTTGGAAAGTTTCATCTATATCCTCAGAACTGTTTGAAATGAATAGTATGGTTAAAGAGTATAGTTTCTGTTTAATGACATATCAACCTTCATGGGTTACCAAATGCCAAAGTTATCCTTGTAGAAGCACAGTAGTAATATCATTTAACCCATTACTTGTGATAAGAGGAAGACTCTTACCATCCTTAAGATAATTAGAAAGTGGACCAAAATGTGTGACGGGGAGTACGAACACGCTTACTATAATATCACAGTCCTTCGGGATATCCTAATCAGTAGCACTTAAACGTGAAAATATTAGCATAATTTTTAAGTCAAGGTCTATCTGAACAATATGAGTGATAGTTTCGTCTATGATTGGTCTTTTAAGATTCCATACACTCCCAAGCAATTATTACCATAAACAGAAATCCTTCCAAACTGTAGCCCTATTGTATGGCTGCACCACTAGGACTTCAAAGAATCGATTAAAGAATAAACATATTCGAACAACCCAAGGTTACGGAGAGGAGTTTTGTAATATCTGGAAAGCAGAAAAACCATAAACAACTTTTCGGCCACTTAACTCTCATCTCGTGAAACCATCCTCGTCAGACGAACAAGAGAGGGTGAACACTGCCGAAGAAGCAAAAAGGAACTCTTAAACTGCTTGTGAAATTTCACACACAGATATACAAAAGTTGATAGCCTAGCAAAGATTTATATTCCTCAGCTCTGTGCATAAGCGATAGAGATGGATGGGGAAAGATAAACAAAGTAACCTCTACTATCAGCTGGACTTTATCTTGATAAAATGGCATAAAAGCTCCCCATTATTATAAGGATTATAAATCAACTGAGTGTTGTATGGGGACATGTTATTTGGTAGATATGTTTAGTCCCCCAAAATTTAATGTTGTGGTTTAGTATATGTTTAGTTCAGTGCTATGTTTTGTTTGGAAAAAGGCACATGTAAAAAGGTAAAATAGGCACCTGGATAAAGGGTAAAATAGGCACATGGAGACAAATGTAGTAAATGAAGTAAATGAGTAAAGATATGAAACGGCGCGGACAAAAGGAACATTCAAAACGAGGCGACAAACAAAACAAATTTATATTCACAACAAAACATGCCCTGATACATTTAAAATATTGCTATGGTTCTATATTGTTCGTAAAATAGTCCTGTGTGTATGTGTGTGTCTAACACAACTAAAACTACTGAAAGGGTTAAATAATAAAAATGTCCTATTCATGTCGACTACATATTTTTAAATGTTCATTACGTCCTGTGGTTTGAAACAGTTGGTGTTTCCGAGGCTGGAAAAAGTCTCATAGGCAAAGTATTTTGAGGAAAAGAAGGTTTGCGTGGTTTATCCATTTTGTGGCTTTTGACGTCTGTTGGTGAATAAGAGAGTCGCACTGGAGAGAGTGTGTTAGCGCTGCAATAGAAATTGGGGAAAAGAGGTAGAGCGTTTGAAGACGACGTATTTATAGAAAATACGTGTCTTGGAATCGGCTCCAAAAAACACGGGACGAAATTCAAACAGGGACGTAGTTTTATGCAGGTCACGTGGTTCTCCTGGCCAATGGTTTCCCAAGACTGAATATTTGCGTGTGTCCGCCATCTTTGTTGTGGGAACAAGTGGCATACCGCCCAATTTGAATTCCTATCGTGTCGAAAATACTACTTATTTTTATTTATATTTCATGATGACCTTCAGACTGAGATAGGCTTGAAAAAGTTGGCGTTTTCAGTTTAGCGATTGTATTCCTGCACAACAGAAAATACCTGATTTGGGGTTTCGTTAGACGCACTTTACTTGGATTTCCTTAGAAAGTTCATGAGACACCAAATTCAAAACTTTTTTAAATAGATATGGATATGTGTTGAATAGTAATATCATTATTATTATTATTATTAATGATAATACTAATAATATTTGAACAAGGATATTTCCTGTCACTTGTTCCCAAGAGAAGAAAGACAATAATTTTTTTTAACAGCGTTAAATGAATGATAGTTAATGTAAGAAAATTGGCAACATTGAGTCCAGATAACACCCTTAGTGCTAGATCAGTTGTCTGAAGAAGGATTTGATTTATGACCCCTTGTTATTTCCTGTTTCGAGTTGAGAGATTATCCCTTTCCTAAAAGAAAATTCAGTTGGACTCGGGACTCCGGACAAGTAATATCGTGAAGGAACTATAAAACAAAGATACGAAGGACCTTTGATGAAAATAACCTTGACGATTAAATATATATCTACAAGATTATAAACTCATTACAGGACTTTGTAAGTAACCAAATTTACTAGATGCAAAACCTTTAAAATATTCTTTTAGATATAAAATTTCTTACAAGAAGAGACTAAAAGGAAAACAATTTATCTCTGTCCGTAAAATATCCTCATTGTAAACGTACAATTCATTACCCCTTGCTTCACATAAAACTCATATATGTATATAGACCTACCAATTGTTGAATATTGTTGTTTGTTCCCTTTTTTAAGTGTTTAAATTTGTTATTTTGCATGTCTGTCAAAAGCCTAATAATTTGTGTTATTTTTTTCATGTTCTTTTCTATTTTCGTAAATACTTATTTTGTTGTATTAGGACAACTTTTAAAGACGACTATATCTCTAACCCTGTTTATTATAGAAGTAATTCTAGTTTAGAGAAAAACCGTTCGCTAAAAGTTTGCGAAGTGCAGGGAACCCGCTCCTCCTGACAAAGCCGTTTTGAAACTCATTAAGATGGCTGGTGTGAATCATCAAAACACTAATAAACGTAGGAGACTAAATACAAATGCGTATCGGTCCATTTTTTGTCACAAAGATAGATAGACAGATAGATTTGAAAAAATAGATTTTTATGAAAGAATAAAGATAAATAGAAAGAGAGATATGAGAGAATAAAGATAGATAGAAATCGAAACACTGATTGAGATAGATAGATAGATAGATAAAAATGAAAAAAAAAGATAGATAGATAGATAGATAGATATGAAAAAATAAAGATAGATAGATTCATATGAAAGAATAAAGATAAATAGGTAGATATATATGAAAGAATAAAGATAGATAGAGATCGAAACACTGATTGAGATAGATAGATAGATAGATAGAAAGAAATGAAAAAATAAAGATATATACTTCTCTCAGCATCCTTGGGTAGTTCGAATTTAGCTTTTTTTAAGCGCTTCTTTGAAGTGCTAGTGGTGCAACCATACAATAGTGCTGCAGTTTGGAAGGATTTCTGTTTATGTTAATAATTGCTTGGGAGTGTATGGAATCTTAAATGACCAATCATTGACGAAACTATCCCTCATATTGTTCAAATAGACCTTGACTTAAAAATTATGCTAATATTTTCACGTTCATGCGGTCGTAGATAGATAGATAGATAGATAGATAGATAGATAGATATTCTCTTCAAGTGTTATAGATCAAATAATAAGGACAATATATATATATATATATATATATATATATCACAATAATGTTGGTTGTCACTATCTCACTTCGTAAGGTTGTGGTTTACCAAATGTGCCCGTGGTGTAGTCGTTATCGTCGTAGGAAATGGACAAGGCGACACGATTTCAAATCCTGGACCAGACTGATTGCATTTCACATAGCACTAATACCTTTGGGGAAGGTATGAATCAAATTATTCTCCCTCCAGCTATGGGTAAATAGTAGGACAGACTGGATTCTTCAGCCTTGGTGAGGCAACTAGTCTAGGAGAAGGAAAACTTTGAATTAAAACCTGTTAAAATCCCCTTAAAAATTGACCTTGTGTCATATCCTGCCCGAGCGGAGGGGTTGGTAAATAGAACCAAATGTTGTTTAATTTGGAGTGCTCAAAATCTGTGATAGAGCTATGACATAATAATATGCAGTATATATCTTTTTTTTAAAAATATATTTGATAGCATGGAAGCTCGATCCATATATTCAGGAAACAATAACAATTAAGCCGCTCAGCGCATTTATCTTCATACACACATACAAAATATCTCACAATAATACTCAAATATAATCTACACAAAGCATACACATACACATAAAGAATTGTACACAATCCTAACGTTCTTTTCACTGTATTTTTCAATTCCTTCATAATCATTCTTTCTCTGCCTATTGATTATCATTTATAAGACGGCACGTAACTTTGGGTCGCTGAGAAGCTTCCATGCTATTAAATATATATAAAAACTAATACATATTTATTCATATCTTTAAGAAAAACAAAACCTGGTCATATTAGGATAATAAATTTTTTTCTATCCTGCTATGGGTATGGATATGAATCAATGACACCAAATTTAACAGGACTTGTTCAGATCCAGTGGATATAATTAATGCAGCCAGAATTGACATAGGAAGGAAGGGTGGGGGTAGAAGAGGGGTGAAAAAAATTTCCTTCCCGTTTCGCACACTTCCGGTTTTTCTTTTCTTACCAGTCGGAATCACAATAAAGTAAGTAGACGTAGGTTCAACTTCACTTTATATATATATATATATATATATATATATATATATATATATATATATATATATATATATATACATGGCCTAATGAGTAGAGTGTTTGCCAAGAGACCGGAGTTCAATCCCTGTCGAATCATACCAAAAATTGTATTGATGTCTCTTTGCTAACACTCAGCATTATAAGATAAGGATCCAGGGTAAATTGGTGCAACCCAGGGAATAAAGTAGTGCCCTCCTCTACCTATTGGTGTAGTAGCTATTGAAAATGGAGTCTTCGGGTCACCCTCAACTAAGGTCACCAACTTTACTTAACTTATATATATATATATATATATATTCACATTCCCTCGTACACGTATATATAAAGAATTATGATCGATACTATTGTTTGTACTCATACATACATACACACAAATACATACCTACTGAAATATATCAATTCTAAAATTGTCAAATGCTGAATATGATTTCTAACCAAGTATAGACGTTTCATCTTCTATGTATATCAATATTCCATCTTCTGAGAAGAATCATTGGCAAACGGGTGGAAGTCCACCCATATTTTACCGAAATATCAGTATATCATCGTGATGATCCTATCCCTGTATCTTAAAATGACCTTGAGTCAAATCCTACCAGGTGGGAGGTCGGATTAATATCAATCCTTTCCCTTTCCATAGCAATGGAAATATTGAGGACCTTTGAAATCAGTGACCCTTTGATGATAACAGTCGTAGCCATTATCAAGAATTACACTAATCTCTTCAATGGCTACTGTTGAGAAAATGATTCCGAAACGGGTTCGTTTAGAATCAAGATAACGTCTCAGCTGTCAATCATTGGTTTAACGCCAAAGATCAGTATACGGAGGAGCCTAGGATAATGTGAAACATTTTTCACTGAGCAGAAGTATTTAGATGAGACACTGGGCTGACGATGGCTTTTTTTGACAATTCCTTCAGTTACTTTTATTTTTGGAATAATAGTTTAACAATCAACTATCTCTGCATTTTCCTATCGATGAGGCTTAAAATACAGTGACTGCATCTTGCGCAGACAGGTAAGATTCCTTCAAAATAAGGGTGCTCTGGTATGAATTGTATTCGGTGGTGAAGCTCAGATTCCGGTGCTCTGGAGTGGGTGAGTTAATAAATAGGTAATAGTAATAGACAGGAATGTTTAAAACAATCAAACCAAGAGTGAGTGCGCGAAGAAGGGAAAGAACAAAGAAGTTCGTTAATAAAAAGAAATCAAAACGACCAATTAACCTCAGTGAGACATCCAAAGACATTTAACATCGTTTTGTTTTGTTTTGTTTCGTTTTGTTTTGTTTTGGTTTTATGGCATATCAACTATTGTTGGTTATATAATGCTAAATCCATTTTTTATACATATAAACAGTTCTATACCAGACAAATTACTTTAGTTATATTTAACTCATAGATAGGACCCTATGAGGTGCTATCACTCAAGACCAAAGTGGACCTGGGTGCGATGGCAATGAAAGGGTACTCCGCATTCCCCAAAGCTCCAACATTACTGAAACTTCATCATCAGATCGTTTAATGTCATATCAAGGAAACTCATTGGGAAAGTCTTATCGCTTTGCAGTGGTGATGTCGGTAAATCTACAAACCTGACTGGGACCGGTTTTGTTTTGTCTGGTTTCTTTGTTCAATGGCATATCGACCGTCGTAGGTTTATTTAACGCCAAAACAATCCTTGTGGAAAAACAGAAGTGATACTATTTAACGCATGGCAAGGGAGATAGGGGGGGTCATCGTTTCCCAAATGCAGTAGTCTGAAAATAGTAGTGTGACTGGAGTTCGAAATCATCTACTACGATACACGTTACAACACAACGGAGACCCCCCCCATTACACCTGGATTCAACAAGAATCAACAAGAAAAATGTATGAAGTCCTCTCTATTATAAAGATGATAATCTCACGACCAGCAAATCAAGCACTTTTAGAGGACTGGAATGTCAGATTAACGTGTAGTGCAGAAATATTCATATAATTATAATAAAAGAAATAACTAAATACCAAATTTTAAATCATTTACAGACCTTTCATTTTAATTCATAAGTGTGTGTGTGTGTGTGTGTGTGTGTGTGTGTGTGTGTGTGTGTGTGTGTGACCCCAAAAAGCGCAGTTTATTATTTTTGAAAATTAAGTCAAAAGGAACAGCATTCTTTTTAATTTATGAAACGAGTGTGTGGGTGGAATGTTTTTAGGTTGCTGTATTGTATTTCAGTTTCATCATGGAGTGAAACGGTTGATATCGACATGACAAAAACAAAACTGAAAGCATTTTTTTCTTGGAACATTAAATATTGAATAGGGTCTATATTGTATTTCCTTATTTATATTTGAAACCCGAGAGGTCCTTCTGCCATTAGAATTGCATATCTATCTAAGATTTATTTCGATTTGTAAATCAGTCTAACTTTGTCGCAAGCTATCTAGCGAGCTAGCAAGTTTTCTCTCTGCCTATCTATCAAACTGTTTGTCTGTTATATGGTTTGTCTCAATTTTAACTCTACTCTCCAGTTTACGTTAATTTCTTTACAGATTCTTGGGGAGTGTTTCAAGGGCATCAAATCGTCTCACCACACGTTTTTTTTCTCCTGCAAAGCCCAGGTATTTTTCCAGCTTTTTTTTTTTTTTTTGGCAACATTACTTTATGGTCCGCAGAAACGGAAAAATCCACAAGATTTCAATTTCTTTACTTCTTGTCAATTAAAACTATGGCTGGTCTGTCTCTTTCTCTATGTCCTCGGGAATCTTATACGGTTCTTTTTCGAGGACAAGTTTTGGTTTACGATATTATCAGCAGACTCTTGATTTTACCTCTCGCACAATTCCAGTGGATTACCTTTCCGACCCAGTCCTGCCTAATCTTGAATGTATTTTGTGTCGGTTTTCCAGCAATCGCTTATTATACAATTATATCATTTCAGTCTCAACAAAGCAACCACTTGCTATTCTTCTATGTATAATTAACTTTTGTTTTGGCAAAATAAGTTCTTTTGGCATTATTTTGTGCTGCTCTCAAAGATCTTGTTTCTCTCTTCAGACGTCCTCTTCTTAGCTCCGTACATATCACTTTGCAAGCATTTTTTTCTTCTTCATTATTATTATTGTTATCATTATTATTAGCAGCATCAATAATAATAATAATTCTAAAACTACAGCAACTACTAAAAATGATAATAACAACAAGTAAAAAGTAAAATTGTTGACCTTAGGCGAGAGTGATCCGAAGGCTCCCTTTTTAATAGCTACTACATCAAGGTGTAGGGGAGGATGTAACTCCATTCCGTAGATTGCTCCTCTTTACCCTTGATCCTTAACTTATAATGCTGAGTGTTAGCTAAGGTGGCATCAAGTACAATCTTTTGTGTCTTTGGTGTGACTCGACTTGGGATTGAACCCCGAGATTCATAAGGGCAAACTATGTTAAAGCTGAAATTGATGAGCCGCAACAGAATTACAAGTGTAGATTATGATAGAGACGAAACGATGAATCACATAATAAACGAATGCAGCAAATTAGTGCAAAAAGAGTAGAAGACTAAACACGACTGGTTAGGCAAGGTGATCCACTGGAAATTGTGCAAGAAATTAAAATTTGACTGTACTACCAAACGGTATATGCACAAACCAGAATCTGTCCTGGAGAATGATACGCATGAATGAATAAGAAACAAATAGAATACATAATCCCAGTCAGAAGACCAGACCTAGACATTGTTAAAAACAAAAGTGGCCTTTACTGTCTTTGTGGAATACAGGGGGGAATCAAAGAAAACGAAAAGAGAAGGGGGGTTCTAAGACTTTATCGGAGAAATAAACGTTATGGAACGTAAAAGTGACAATAAATTGTGTTCTTGGAATGATCCCCAAAGACTTGGTATGTTGGACTAGAGGTGTTAGAAGTCGGAGGACAGATACGACACAAATTACATGATTTTTGTGTTCTGATGGAATATTTAAAAAAAAATTCATTTCGACCTGACAAAATTTACTGTCACTCGGATTTTACTGGTATGAAGCATTCGCAAGCAATAATAACAATCATATTAATCGCTACTTGTAACCATACATTACTTGTCAAAAAGACTTCGGTATGAAGCGAGGGAGTCACCGTAGTAGAAACATTAACGTGCAGGTATGTAACAGTTTGTTATATAATTGAGGTAATGATTTTTATATCAATCATTTCTATTATTTAATTTGGTAGATATTTACCAACCTCTCCGCTCGGGCAGGATATGACACAAGGTCAATTTTTAAGCGGAGTTTAACAGGTTTGAATTAAGAGTTTTCCTTCTCCTAGACTAGTTGCCTCCCCAAGGCTGAAGATCCTAGTCTGTCTTACTATTTACCCATAGCTGGAGGGAGAATAATTGGATTCATACCTTTCCCAAGGGCATTAGTGCTATGTGAAATGCAATCAGTCTCGTCCAAGATATTATTTAATTTGGTAAGGCTTTCAACTACTCGGGTCTCTTAGTCCAGGTCCATAGTCAGATGATGCAGTCTTACACCCGTGCGCAAAGAATATGACAATCATCTGTCACAATAAACCCGAGACAAGAAATAGAGTGTAAATGATCTTATGCTCAGAAGAGATGGTCCTGAGAATTTGAGGATTTTGAAAAGACAGTAGTTGAGTATTAGACCGTTGAAGATGCAGTTGAGTTTTCTACCGTTGAGATGTGCGGTTGAGGTTGTCGGATCTCGACGGGAAGAGATGAATTCAGATTTTAAACATCACAAGATGCGCCGCGTGTTGGGGTGGGGTCAGCCTAGTATGGTTGGCATAGGCTTTTAAGAATTGTGTCTCTCTCCTCGTGTTGATATGAACTGAAGTCAGAAAATAATAAACCCGTTCGTAACTGAAAAAAAGAGGCCGCCTGTATCTGTATTCGTATGGTTATTATAACTGACATCACCAAATCGATACGATATAATCATATTTACCTAACCTCCCGCTCGGGCAGGATATGACACAAGGTCAAATATTAAGCAGAGTTTAACAGGTTTGAATTCAGAGTTTTCCTTCTCCTAGACTAGCTGCCTCACCAAGGCTGAAGAACCTAGTCCGCCCTACTATTTACCCATAGCTAGAGGGAGAATATTTGGATTCATAGGGTATTAGTGCTATGTGAAATGCAATCAGTCTTGTCCAAGATTTGAACTCGTGTCGCCGTGTCCATTTCCTACGACGATAACTATTACACCACGGGCACCTCCAATCGATACGATATAATACGAGTGTAGGAAGTGAGTTCAAACTATAGTTGCGTTATAATGTTCAGTTTTGGACTAATAATCTTGGGAAGTTATGAAACCCCTAATTCAGGCACGCTATGGATTAAAAAATACTGCTACTTCTCTTCTAATAGGATTTATTTGACATTAAATAAGGTATGGTTTGGTTGGTTTTTTGGGTTTTATGGCATATCAACCTTTGTAGGTTATTTAACGACAAATCCATTTTTATGCAAATCATCTGTTCTATTCAAAACAATTCAGTTTAGCATAAGTACACAGTTTAATGGTCAAAAACATTTCTCTTTCAATCTATTCAAGCAGTTATATGTAACAATTCAGTTAAGTGTAAATACAGTTTTAATGTCGAAAAACAGTTCTATTTGAAATAATTCAGTTAATCATAAGCACCCAGTTTAAATGTAAGTACGGTTTAATTGTCAAAAACATTTCTATTTCAAGCGATTCAGTTTACTCAAACAATTCAGTTTAGCATAAGTATGCTGTTAGTTCTAATTAACCCATAGATAGGACCCTATCAGGTGCTACCACTCCGGGCCAGAGTGGACCTGGGAGCAATGGCAATGAAGGGACACTCCGCATTCCTCAAAGCACCTGCATCAGTGGAACTTCACCATCAGATTGTTTAGTGTCATATCTAGGACACTTGTTGGGGGTGGTTACCCGTCTGCAGAGGTGCAGTCGGTGTATTCTACAGCCCCAGCCGAGTGGGCAAGTCATTAAATAACCCACAAAGTTTGATATGTCATTTAATAAACAAAGCAAACCAAACCTTCGTTATTAAACATCGAATAATCAAAAATATGGAACAGAAATAAAAACCAACTAACCAATTGTTACAATCAAGTAGCAACCCGGCTCGGAAATGTTTTAAGATAATCTTGCGGTTAATATCCAAACTCATTCTCGTTAAGAAAAAGAAAACTTTTCAATTTTTATTAACACAACGTTTTGCCCAAACCATTCTTCTACAATCTCATACTTGCTTTTTGCTTAGTGAGACAAGCTTACCAACCCCTCTGTTTGTTTGTTTTTTTGTTTTTTTAACTTTATATTTTTACTGATGAAAAATTTGTATTACTAATATTTATTCATAAACACAGGTATATTGCATTTTTCTTTTATTATTTTGTTTGCAAGAAATACCTCAGGTTACTTTATTTACTTTTCAGATCAAGCAAATTTTGGCATATCATGCGGGGGCATTGGCGAATTTGGTGGCGTCAAAGGGGGTCGTTTGACTACCGGCACCTCCTTTGCGCCACCAACATTAATCAGTGAGGTGATGTCACGCTTTCCTACTGGCTCCATGTCCTTCGTCTTCCGTTGTTCCAAAGGAGGAGGCAAATAAAAAGACTTTACTTTTCTCTTTTGTGACAACTTCTTAGCATGAATACGCTCTTGCATCATGTCTCCATCTGTAGGATGAGACAAAAGGACTTGGGGGATTGAATAAACGTTCGATGTATCTTCCTCGCTTTTGGACGAGTGTGTAGAAGATGAGGTGCGTTCAAGTTGCATTTTCTTGTATACTGCGCACTCTCTTAAATGACGGGGTTGGTACTTCGCTTCGAAAACAGCACCACAATACGTACAAGTCAACATTCTCCTCACTTTGGAATTCAAAGGCCTGTGGTTTAATTATGTATTGTTATACCAAAAGCATTATCGATATTATGTGCGAGTGTGTGTAAGTGTGAGTTGAAGTACAAGTGAGTGTGCCTTTATGGGAAGCTGTGAAGATTATTAGTAGGAGAAAACTGTGCTAGAATAGGTGAAATATATTACTGTCTTTACCTTTCATTTTCGTTTACAGACACGTGGGTATGTTCCGAAACCTGAAAAATATTTGTACCAGAGTCAAATACATGCACACACACACACACACACACAGACACACACACATATATATATATATATATATATATATATGTGTGTGTGTGTGTGTGTGTGTGTGTGTGTGCATCTGTATGTGTGTAAATGCATCATTATACAGATAATTTTTTTTTATCAACACAATAATTTTTCAGAATTGGTTCTTATAAACGTAAACTCCTCCATCGAAATAGGTAAAGAGGAAACATAAATGGTGACAAATCAAACAATACTCAAGGCTCCAAAAGAAGCCAGTGAAATTTTCAGTATATCAGAAGTGCAAACTAGTGACATTTATAGAAGAATTGGGGGATGTATCAGGAGTAGCACGTCTCAGTCAAGAGTGGGTTTTTTTTACAAATAGGCTTAAAATTAACTTGCTTCTACCGGCCTAAGTTGGGAAGAGAGTCTTCGTAGTTTAGGCCCACTGGCTATTCCGTAAAGTAAAGTCAAGGACGCAGCAGTATATAACGAAGGTTACGCTAACATTTTTCTGGGATATGAAAAGACCTATCACAACTGATTTCCTAGAAAAATGTGAAACTGCAAACAGTTGCGAAATTCTTTCTTAAAATTCACTTTATCTATTCAATGACCCACATATATACGTATGTATATGAATAATTACTTTAAAATGGGGAATTATACTCTATTAAAAACTTTAAGACCGTGACAAAAATATGAAACAAAAGAGTCCTTTCGACTGACACATTTTCAACAACAACAAACGTTAAAATTTCATTAAATCTAATTATTAAATAGCATCATGAATTACAAAGTCGAGATGATGCGAGACAAAAATACAATATATATATATATATATACATATATAAATACATATATACCTGTGTGTGTGTGTGTGTGTGTGTCTCTCTCTCTCTCTATATATATATATATATATATATATAGTGCCTTCAATAAGGTTCCAGACGTTTTTGTAAAGGCATTCAAAATTGTCATAGACTCTTCAACATTCAGTATGTTATTGCTATACATCTTATGAGATGAGTGACCAATTTTTATGATTTCAGGTTCAAATGAACAGCTACAACAGCAAATGGAATACACCCTACTGAAGCTTGATTGTCACAGCTGGTGAATTTCAAAAATACAATCTGGACGAGAGGACACTTTAGAAGACCGATAGGCAATAAAGTTCTGTTTTAAACTTAGAAAAATGCCAGAGAAACGTATGGAATGCTTAAGACTGTCTTTGGAGCATCTTGCATTAATCGAGCATCAGTTTTTGAGTGGCATAAGAGATTCAAGGAAGACAGGCAGTCCGTGAGGGAAGATGATAATTGTGGGAGGAGTAAGGAAGTCAATACACCAGAGTTGATTGGCCAAAGGGTTAGAGTTAGGATACTCTGTTGAGGTTCTAAGGCAGTTCAAGATTAGATTCCGTCGGGAGAGGCCAGCACTCTTTTTAAGCCATTCTAGGAAAGGGTGCTTAAAATACTGAATTAGTTTCCGACAACTGGAGTTGTATGGCGAGCATTTCTTAATACATAGTGTCTAGTTACGTTCCTCAATGTGCAAATCTAAAAGAGAACCATTTTAACTCGACCAAGAAAACACCCTGTCAATTGGGGCCATGATAAATAAATTGTATCCCTAGTTTTTTAAGACCCTTGCCTAAAAATTGTGTCCAGTTATGACACTAAAACATATCTTAGGCCCTATTAGCAGGGGGCTTTAAAACACACCGACTGCATCTCTGCACAGGAATAAGACACACTAAACAAGGTCATCTGTTGTAAATCATGGGGACGGATCCTAATAGCTAAGCTTGATGAGAAGATGTTAAGGCTGATCAATAAGCTGATGTCAAGGACCACTATGATTGTCCTATTTTTTCTAAAAGATATTCGAAGGCAGCGACTGAGAATCAATTGCTCTGATTTCAATCGTTCAAAATATTCAAACTATGTGCAAATGAATGATTAATTTTTAAAATAATTATAATTTAAAGAATATAATTATTTCTTCAAACCATTTAACTCTGCGCAAATAGATGATTAATATTAAATGGAATTATTAGGATTAGCGAATAGTACTTACAGCCATTTGAAATTATTTGCGTTAGCAATACTTGAAACCATTTAACTGTTAATTGGTAAGCAAATTGTGAATATTACTTATATTTATTAGGGTTTGATTGAAATACTTACAACAATTTTACTGTGAGCGAACAAATGAGCTATGGCTCATTTAAAAAAGTTACCAACAAATTATTCACTTAAAAATTACTTACACGGGCACATATTTGTATGTTTGATGTTTGATGTGTGTACAGGTTCCTCTCTTAACGCAGAAACGTGGAATCACACAGATTTGGACACATAGACTTGGACACACACACACACACACACACACACACACACACACACACACACACATATATATATATATATATATATATATATATATATATATATAAATTTCGTTGAACATAATAGACATTTTCTGTGTACACATTTTCTTGTACATTGAATGATGTATTTTCCATAATTGTATATATCCCAAGTACTTTCTACCCGACTTTGGGCCATCATCAGGGGAGGATCTATTACAAAAGTGATGTAACTTTAATTTTACATTACTACTTACTCCAACGATAAAGACGCTCTTAAATAGTTGTAATATGCAAAAACAAAAGTTACATCACTTTTGTAATAGATTCTCCCCTGATGATGGCCCAAAGTCGGGCAGAAAGTACAAGGGATATATATGGAAAATACATAAATCAATTCCCGCCGAATACGATAAAAGCAATACGGCAATATGAACGGATCAACAAGAAAATATGTAGACAGAAAATGTCTATTAAGTTCAACGAAATTTGTATTAAAAAAGAAATGCTGCTAAAATATATTTATTAATTTATTTACCCCATCGAACGAGAAGGATGTGATAGAATGTCAATATTAAGTAAGTTAGCGACCATAGTCGAGGGTGACCCGAAGGCTCCCTTTTCGATAGCTACTACACCAAGGTGTAGAGGAGGGCGCTACTCCATTCCCAGGATTGCTCCACTTTACCCTTGAACCGTACCTTATAATGCTGAGTGTTAAGCAAGGTGGTATCAAGTTCCATTTTTAAAGTCTTTGGTATGACTCGACCTGGGATTGAACCCAGGTCTCCCGGGCCATTGGCGAACACTCTAACCGCTGGGCCAATGTCAATATTACCAGGCTTAAATTCAGCGTTTTCCTTCTCCTAGACTGGTGGACCAAGTTTAAAGAGCCCGGTCAGCACTGCTGTTTGCCCAAGAATAAGGAAAAATAATTAGATTCATACCTTCCTCAAAGGTATTAACGCTGAGTGAAATACTAACATCGTAGTCTGGGATTCGAACTTGTATCGCAAATATAATACCGACTCATATCTCTAAGTTTGATGCAATCGATTATTAAGTAAATTTTCTCTCAACAACGTCTAATGACCACAGCTATTGGATTCATAGAACTCCTGACAATGATACCAAAGTTAATTCACCTCCTAAAATATAGGTCACTGGATTTAATCTAGCTACAAATTACAAAGCAGATGTTCAGCTTCATGGGGACATTTTGACAGTAACTTCAAAAGACTGTTAGAATTAGGAAAATCTATGTTGCTAAATTTCCCTTCCAGTAAAAATCAAAATTGTTTTGATCTTGTATTTCAAGCATACAGTCCTTTCAATATCGATCATTTGTCTTCATTTTCCCCTAATGTTTCTTTATATTCCCATATATATTTAAACAGCATATTATTATTTATGTACAGGTTATTTTTAAACAAAACATTACGATTATTTAATCTCCCAATCGTTCTGTAGAGAATATTTAGAACATAACAAATACGTTATTTTTTTATGGTTTTGGTGGGTGTCATTATTCGTCAAATATCTATCTTGCATCGGTCCGGTCGAGAGTCGTCGTTGTGTAGTGGCTAACGTGCTGGACATCGACATCGTTGCAAGTAAGTTCAAACTACAGTAGTGCCTTGTAGATTAATACCCATGGCATAAATAACTACCCACACTCCTTATTTTCCCTAACTGAGCGTTAAAGATTACCACAACTGTTCTCCAAGAATGAATTTTGTATGAAATAACCCATGAAGGTTGAGGTGCCTGTAAAAAAAAGGGAAAAAAAAACATCTCCGTCTAATGGTGCCCCATCCACATTAATTTGTAAGCCTCTGAAGTTAGTAGACCATTTAAGATAATTCGGTAGCAATATATCATCTACTGAAATGTGGAGGTGCCCGTGGTGTAATGGTTATCGTTGCTGGAAATGGACACGGCGACACGAGTTCAAATCCTGGATTGCATTTCACATAGCACTAATACCCTTGGGAAAAGGTATGAATCCTATTATTCTCCCTACATAGTAGGACAGACTAGGTTTTTCAGCCTTGGTGAGGCAACTAGACTTGAAGGAAAATTCTGAATTCAAACCTTGTGTAATATCCTGCCCGAGTGGGAGGGTTGGTAAATATGTATATCATCTACTGAAAGCGTTGTCAGTGTTTAAATAGGGAAGACATGGACGGCTATCGACATGTTTTCGACCATTAGGAAATCCTATCTCTGTCATAAAATGCAACGGGAATTATTATAAGCTGTAGCTGTGTCAGTTTTAATGTATGGCAGCTACATCTGAACTTTAACGAAATCATATTTACCCAACCCCTCCGCTCGGGCAGGATATGACACAAGGTCAATTTTTAAGCGGAGTTTTACAGGTTTGAATACAGAGTTTTCCTTCTCCTAGACTAGTTGCCTCACCGAGGCTGAAGAACCTAGTCTGCCCTACTATTTACCCATAGCTGGAGGGAGAATAATTGGATTCATACCTTTCCCAAGGGTATTAGTGCTATGTGAAATGCAATCAGTCAGGTCCAGGATTTGAACTCGTGTCGCCGTGTCCACATCCTGCGACGATAACCATTACACTACTTTAACGAGATAAACCTAGATGAGAACGACACAAAGATGCTGCAAGCAGTTTTTATCAAATATTGAAAGCAGCATCCCACAACACAACTGTAAGGCTACTTACGTCCCATCTTGCAAACCATCTAAATAACATGAACAAGACATACTGTACACTGCAGGGAGGAACTCAAAAGCCAAGTGGACTATCACTGAAGGACACACCAGCGTTGGTCAATTATCAAAGACTTACATTTATCTACCATGTACTCATTCTAGATGCAGTCTTGATGACCTACTCAGAATGATGTCTGATAGGGATGGATGGCTTGAGAGAGAATCATATAAATCCGAGCTATTAGCACGATTTGAGCACAAGTACGAGGCACGTATTATCATCACAGCCATAAATAATCGTATAGTACTCTTCTTTGAAATATTTTCTATAGTGAACTCGTTTTAGGACTATATTAACAATAAGGTTTTAAAATATTTCCAACATTTCGGTATTTAGTCCTATATTGAGCGGCGTGAGCAGTAAACGAAATTATATTTCCACAGATGGGTAAGACCTTACCCAGGTTTATCCCGAGAAAGATACTAAACTGCATCGGATGGTGCGGCTCCAGTCCTGGAACTTTTGATAATGTTGTGAACACCGTCATTGCAATTACTCCCATGTACACGTTGACCCTGAGTGGTTGTTCCTGTTAGAGTCCCGTCTATGAAGGTGGCAGTGTTACCAATCGGCAAGTTCCCTTCTTTTTCTTTTTGTTGACTATCATTAGGTGTGGTCGTAGGGTCAATATTAAGTGATCTGTTTATATCTCCATTTACTATTCTTCTATAGAACTGTTCAATCAATCACTAAGGATTTTTACAATTATTAGTTTTATATATCCTACCCAGAGTTTTACACAAGGGCAGTTTTAAGCGTAGTTTAACAGATTTTAATTTAGAGTTTTCCTTCTCCTAGACAGGTGAAATAATAAAGATAAAGTGTTCCGTTTTCCCTGTTATTTTACCCATAACTGGAAGGGATATCGGTTGGATTCATAGCTTTTCCAAAGGTGTGAACCCTATAACAATTGCAAAGTCTTGTCTAGAATATGAACACATGTCTATCGAGTCCATTTTCGACAACAGTAACAATTATACTTCAAGCGCCACTCTGTCTCTCTCTTTCTCTCTCTGTCTATATATATATATAGAGAGAGAGAGAGCACTATATATATATATATATATATATATATATATATATATATATGCTTAAAAAATTGACATTGTGTTATATCCTGCCCGAGCAGAGGGGTTGGTAAATATATATATATATATATATATATATATATATATATATATATATATATATATAGTGCTCAATATCAGTGATGAAACATGTATAATTTAGGATATACGAAAATAAGGATAACGAAAACTTACATTCAACAGCAGTTATTGATGTCATTTTCTCATCAATACGATCATCATACAACGTAATTTCCGTGAGATGGTTATACTATACAAACTATTGTTTGGTATATGATTGGCAGCGTGATCTAGTTCTGGGGGCATTTAAGGTCAAGTGATATATTCTATATTGCTTATTTATTTAAGTTACTTTCTCGAATTAATTTTGTGATTTATTAACACCTGTACTCTGTCATAATCAATTTATTATTTTCTTTGAGCATTATAAATATTATCATTATTTCTATTATTATTATTATTATTATTTGAGAGTTTTTTCACACCAGCGTTAGCTGTTTGTTTCTCACAGGAATTTGAGTGACAGTAAGTCTCCTGAATTCTCCAGGACTCTTCTCAGTATTCTGGACGATCTTAATAATGTTTTAGTCTGGATGCTCTCTACTTGTCCTCTTATTTCTAAGTCTTTACCAATTCTTTGGAAATTGTTCCAAGCGCACCAATTACAATTGATATCACCTTCCTCTTCATATCCCATATATTTTTTAGTTCTTTTACAAGATCTAGGAACATATCTTTCCTTTGGCTTTCTTTTTGTACCTCTCGGGAATCGGCAGGTTCGCTTTTTTGTTGACTATCACTTGGTGTGGTCGTCTGGTCAAGATTAGGTGATCTGTTTGTGTCTCAATTTCCTAGTCTTCTTGTCTTCATTCCAAGCTTTGGGGACCATTCCAAATGCAAGAATCACATTTGATATCCATTTAATCCTCATGTTATTCAGTTTGTTGAATTCTCCCTTAAGGTCCAAGTGTTTTGTTTTTTGGTTTTCTTTTATTTTCCCTTTGATGTCTGTCGTCCAAAAACCAAATCATTTACAGTTCACACTATTTTTCTATAACTTGCTCACTCGACTGAAACTAACCAATCAAAACCGTGTTCCTGGACTGACCGAGTGTCCAATTGAGTTTTTCCACACGTTTCAACAATTTAAACAATTGGAATACTACACTACATATCAGTAACAGATTTTGGAAATCCATAGTGTAATATAGTCACACATTCTTTATAGGGCATTCTTTTTGGGCATTGCTGGATTATTTTATGTTAGACGCAAGTGAAAATATCATGGAGCCGACCCAATGTTCCTATTTAGAACTAATAATTTGCACAGTTATATGGATTTTTCGATTATTCTCTTCTAATACTAATAATGTCCATATCTGTATGGAATCATGAATTTTCAAATGTAATCTTATTTCAAGGTTCAATCAATAAACAAAGTGAACTGTTTTGACAAAAATCAATATGTTTTTCCTAATGTTTTTCCATGAATGTAAAACCTGTTAGGAATAGCTTTACAGCTAAATTGATTCAATCTTACAGAAACATGTTTTAAGACTCTTCAAAATGTCAACAAATCAACCAGAGTATTCCACTCTTGAACAGAGTACTGCCATCAAATATTTGGTGGCTAATAAGTGCAAACTATTTGAAAAGGAATGCCTGACTTGTACGGAGAAGCATGCTTTAGTTATACATGAATTTTTACAAGTTTTCAAAACAAGGATTTTCCAATATGAGACTGAGACAAAGGATAGTTTTTAAATTAGAAATACACTGACCACCCGGTAAAAAAAAGTCCTGGTGCAGCGGTCAAGAAAAGTTATGCCGACAGTTTTTTGGGACATCCAAGGAGCCATGACAAATGATTTCCTTGAAAAGGGTGCAATTGTAAACATGACTTCCAATGGCCGCCTCAAGCAATACTCACGTTATTTCTTGAATGACTCTCATATAATGGAGACTATGTCTTTCTCTCTCTTTGCCAGTCTGTCAGTAACGTATATCACATCACCACCGACGTCACAATTCTCTTAGTTATTTAGCTTATGTTCTCAAGGATAACAAAATATTTGTTGTTTAATTTTAAATTGCATCTTCTTTTTTAATGATGACTCTAGCTTAGTTAGGTTTTATGAAAAAATACTTGGTGTTATTATTTCTGATGTGATTGTTTTATTCTTAAAGGTATTAAAAGCAATACCAATAAAATATCATATAGAAATCAATGAAATGAAACTGAAATAAGCGTAATTGTTTTATATGCATCCTTGTTTTGTTTCGTGACTCTTTCTCATTTAATAAGATTTTGTTTACAATGGTAGTTTCTCCATGATTGCTAAATTACTATATCAGGATTGGCCTAGGGGTTAGAGTGTTCGCCAATGGCCCGGGAGACCTGGGTTCAATCCCAGGTCGAGTCATACCAAAGACTCAAAAAATGGTACTTGATGCTTCCTTGCTTAGCACTCAGCATTATAAGGTACGGATCAAGGGTAAAGTAGAGCAATCCAGGAAAGGAGTAGCGCCCTCCCCTACACATTGGTGTAGTAGCTATCGAAAAGAGAGCCTTCGGGTTGCCCTCGACTATGGTCGCCAACTTTACTTACTTATAGATCAAGTTAGAATTGAAAGAGTCTTTCTATGAGATAATTTAGTTACCATATCAGAACTGGTATAAGTAGCATATATATTTCCTTGAGATGTAAAAGTCAGTTTAGAATAGGAAGGCTTAGTTTTTCTTTAAAACACTTTAATTACAATATCCCACATTAACATCTGGTTTTATCAGCATATATTTATTTGGGGTGTATACATGAATTTAGAATTGAAATGTTTAGTTTCTCTATATAACGTTAATCAAGAATTGGCTCAGAGCCTAATGGTCTGACTTTGTCTTTGTTTGAGAGGTGTTTTTTTTTTATCCCTGTTTTAATAAATATATTTCATTTAATAATTAATTTGGTCAAAAATGCATCTTACCTAAAAGGAAGGCAATCGAAATCAGACATCCTCACAATCTACATCACTCTGAAAATCACGTGATTTCTCTTTTACTTTACAGTATAGTGACGTCACAGTCTTCAACTTGCCATTATGAAGATAAAAACGACGTAAAACCATACAAAAATACCCAAACAAACCAAAAAAAAACCACTATAGTTAGAATGACGTCTACTCCATTTTATTTTAAGTGAACAGTTTTGAACTAGCAAGAATATTACAATTGATTTTTTTCCTTTGCGTGATGCGATAGATTTTATATTTGAAGGTTTTACCGAAAATAGTATCATTCATTGTATTATTTTACCGTCTTTTTCTAAGAAAAAAAATGAAAAAAATGAAACACTCAATAAAAAAAAAGAAAGGAAGGAAGAAAGAAAATCATGCCGAAGAAAGTTGAAAAAAAAAAAAAAAAGAAAAGAAAGAAAAGAAAAAAATATGAAAAGTTCTCTATGAATTAAACATGAATTGTAATTATAATTAACCATAAAACTTATATTTCTTCGGTTTTTCTCTTTGAGTACATCGGCAAATCGATAAAACTACAAACGCAAAAAAAAAAAAAGCCTGAATCATTTTATAGTTTTATTTTTTAGATAAAGATTTGTCAGTCGTTATTATTATTAGTTGTAGTACAACTACCACTACTACAGCAAAAAATAGTAATAAAATTGATTCCCTCATCCTGGCCAGAAGACCAGATTTAGAGTTAATTAACAAGAAAATAAGAAATTATCATTTATTGGATGTGAAAAGACAGAGAAATACTTAGACCTCACTAGAGAGTAGAAAAAGCTCAGTAATATGAAGTTAACGGTGATACTAATTGTTACTGGTGTGCTTAGAACGGTCCAAAATGGCTGGGAAAAAAGACTTAAGGGACTGATTATCAGTGGAAGAATCGAGTGAATACAGACCACATCATTGTTAAAATCAGCTAGAATACTCAAGAGAGAGCCAGAGACTTGAAGAAATTTGCTCTCAATCACACTCCAGGGGAAAATCCCCTGTTAGAACTCGTGTTAAAACTCTACAGGTGCGAAATAAAATTGATTATAATTCTAGATAGTATTTTCTTTCATCGTTTTTAATTCTAGTTGATTTCAATGCCAATTCAGCAGTCTTTATTTCGACGACAAGGCCAATTGGCTTGGGATTCACCGACTGTATCTCTGCAGAGGGATAAGACTCCCCGAATCGATTGTCCTGGATATAACACTAAAATATCTTAAGCTGAAGCTCCAACTTTGGAGGTTTGGGGAATGCGGAATAACCCTTCATTGCCATTGCTCTCTCATTGGTCTAGTGGGTAGAGTGTTCACCAATGGTCCGGGAGACCGGGGTTCAATCCCAGGTCGGGTCATACCAAAGACTTTAAAAATGGTACTTGATACCTTCTTGCTTAACACTCAACATTATAAGGTACGTATCAAGGGTATAGTGGAGCAATCTAAGGAAAGGAGTAGCGCCCTCCCCTACACCTCGGTGTAGTAGCGATTGAAAAGGGAGCCTTCTCGTTGCACTCGACCAATTTTACTTTACAACTGCCATTGCTCGCAGATTTTTTCTGACCCGGAGCAGGCTATGTGTGACACAAGGTCAACTATCAAGTGATGGAGAGTTGTTTTTTTATTCAAATTTTTACAAGACTGATTACCGTACCAAGGCTTCAATACCCCCAGTCAGGTGTACGATTTAACAATGAGCGGAAACATACATTTTTAGATTCATACATTTTCCAAGGACATTAGCATTAAGTTAAATGCAAACTATCTCAACAAGAATTTGAAGTGATGTTGTCATGTTCATTCCCTAACGCAATAAGCGTTCCGACTTGCACCCCAACGTAATAAACACTAGGTAAGTGTGGTATTATTCCGTAGTTCCTACCATCAATCTATATGATGTGGAAAACATTCAGTGGGATTGGTTGACCGTTAGCGGGTTGGAGTTCAATCTCGGGCAGTCTAACCTGAATTAAATTATCCGTTTGTATCTCAAAGTCGCAGAAAAATTTATGCATTTCTTTTCCCGATACAGATATGTTTGGTTTGGTTTGGTTTTTATGGGTTTATGACATATCAACCTTCCTAGGTTATTTAATACCAAATTCATTTTTGTACTATCAAACAGTCCAGTTTAGTATGAGTTCATAGTTTAATTTTCAAAAACATTTCTATTTCAAGCCATTCAGTTTACTCAGAAAGTTCTAATTAAAACAACTCATTTTAGTGTTTTTGTTTATACATAATTTTTGTTTATACATAGTTAAATGTCAAAACTGTTTAATTTCAAACAATTCAGTTTAGATTAAGTACAGTTTCAATGTCAAAAACATTTAGTTTTCAAAGAATTCAGTTTAGCATACGAAAACAGTTTCATTTTTTAATAACTAAGCAGTTTAAATGTCAAAACTGTCCTATTTTAAGCAATTTAGTTTATCATAATTACACCTTTGAGTTCTATTTGACCAATAAATAGGAACCGATCAATTGCTTCCACTCCGGGCCAGAGTGGATCTGGGTTCGATGGCAATGAAGAGGTACTCAGCATTTACCAAAGCTCCACTATTACTGAAACGTCACCCTCAGATTGTTTAGTGTCATATCCAAGAACCTCGCCTGGTGAGGTCTTACCCTTCTGCAGATGCTGTCGGTGTGTTGTATTTTGGCCTTTGACCCGGCCAAAAATGCCATTCCAAGGCGATGCACCGGAAGGAAGAGACACATTCTAATGGCAGTTATGAGAGGAAATCGCGTGGGCGGAAATTGACTGATGAAATGGTACGAGGTAAAAAAAATTCCCATGGTACACTCATAGACTGATGCACCGGAAGAGGGTGACCTGTGAACTGCATGACAGTTATTTCCGCTTGATGACAATCCAACATGCGAATCCAAAAATCGAGTAGGCGACTGAGTTGGCGTTGAACTATTATATAATTCAGTCAAGACAGAAGTCAAGACAGTTCCAGTTCCAGTTGGAGTAGGAGTTATTGACGAGCTGTGGTAGGGAAAGCCACATCAGGCCGAAGGGGCCTTGGGGCCCTGATGAGTTGAGGTCCGGAGAAGATGCTGATAAGATGCAGTAAAGAAAGCCATCACCCAGCAGAATGGGCCCCTGGCCTCCGGTTGAGCAGCCCTGAAGAACGAGAAAGACACAATATTGACGGCCATAAGAGTGGGGGTCAAAATATTACAGTTTCTGTTCGGTCTCCAGTTCCCTCTCACACGCAAACCTTGAATAACCTTTTCGAACCCTTGCAAAAAAGTGAGAGGTACATATTTTGTTAACGAAGTCTTCCTGCGTGCGTCTTTATTGTTGGTGTCTTTATGATTCTGCATATGAGAATATAACTGGTGTATTCTACAACCTCAGCCGACTGGGCGGGCCATATAACTGGATGTGGATAAACCATGAATGCTACTAAAGAATGGCTTCAGACTAACCCAAAATTCAGACTGGAAGCGTCACCACTACTTACTGATGCTACGACTGATAGAGTTTCTTCGTACTTTCAAGACGATTTGGAATTTTCATGATTTTTTTTATTTTCGGTAATATCTGTCATTCATTATTTTACCCCTCATGTGTTTTTTCTTTTCCTCTTCAAAAATCTTGAAAATAATCATGTCTATTTTTGAATTTTATCACGCAAAATGTGGAAACACATGCGAAACCCTGACCTCAAACAGCCACCAACCAGGGGTGATGCCACAGTTTCCTGCCACCCCAGGAGCCACCTGCAGTTTTTGCCACCAGACAGATAGTAAAAACAGAGGAAAAGTTCCTATTTGTAGCTTCTATTCATAATGACATCATGCGTTTTCTATCATATGTGTTTGTAAAACTCCTAATTAACGATCATTTATATAACGTGCCTATTTCACTTGCGCAAGTTAGACCGTGCGTTTTTTTTTTTCAATAATTGGTTAATATTAAATTAGATTATTATATGTTAACCATATTATTACATTATTATATTATAAAATACGTCTAAGCCTACGAAAAACGCCACATGACCAGCAACTACTAAATTCTATGACTGGGACCTTCTTAACAACAGAGATATTAGAGATAAATATGTATTAGAATTGAGAAACAGATTCGAGACACTAAAAGAGAAGACAGAAAAAGGTACCCCAAATGACGAATATGGGAATTTCGTCAACGCACATCTTGAGGAAGCAGTGAAGTGTATTCCGACAAAACCTAGAACTAAATATAGAGTCCCATGGGAAACGTTAGTGGTTAGAGAAAAACGTTCACACGTGAAAATTACCTCCAAAAGCTATAGGAAGAACCCAACAAACACAAATGCCCTAAAACTACAAAAGGCACAAAATCGATGAGCAGGCATATATCTAAAAGAATAGAGAGATTACATACAAAATCAGATAGATAAGATTAGAGACTCAGTGCAAGATAGGCAATCTAGAATAGCCTGGCAAACAATAAACGAAGTGATTAGAAGGAAGAGCATAGCCAAGGCAAAATTGAAAGCTACAAACCAACAAGAAAGAATAAAACTGTGGAAATAGCATTTCGAAAATCTTCTAGGAAACCCACCGAATGTTACGCATGAACCAATCACCAGAATTATAAGTAAGCAATTGGACATTAAACTAGGACCGTTCACTCAAGAAGAACTCGACTCGGTTCTTAGAAAAATTAAAAATAGGAAAGCTGCCGGGCTTGACGAGATTCTCCCTGAGGTATGGAAGACCAGACAAAAAGAGTGACCTCGGATTAGCCAAGAACTACCGAGGTATAACACTTACATCCATAGCAGGCAAAATTTACAATGCCCTACTACGAAACTGCATAGAACCCAAAATTGACAACATCCAAAGGAAAAACCAAAATGACTTCCAAAAAAATAGATCCACGACCTCACAAATATTGACGATCCGTAGAATCCTTGAAGGCGTGCGGGCAAAAAAACTACAAGCGACATTACTATTAGTCAACTTTACCAAGGCCTTCGATTCCATTCACAGGGGGGAAGATGGAACAAATTCTACTAGCATGCAGCATACCAAAAGAAACCGTGGCAGCAATAATTACTTTCTATAGAAACACTAAAATGAAAGTTGGTTCTCCGGATGGAGACACAGAATACTTCGACATTGTAGCAGGAGTACTACAAAGGGACACTGTAGCCCCATACCTCTTTATCATCTGTCTAGACTACGTGCTTAGAACATCGATTGATAAAATCAAAGAAAACGGCTTCGAGTTGACAAAGAAAAGAAGCAGAAGGTACCCTGCAAAAACAATTACCGACGCCTATGACATAGCGATACGAGCAAATACACCCAACCAAGCCGAAACACTGCTGCATAGTTTGGAACAAGCCGCTGCAGGCATTGGCCTCCATGTCAATGCACACAAAACTGAATATATGTGCTTTAATCAAACAGGCGACATTTTAACAATAGAGGGAACCTCTCTGAAACTGGTAGACAAATTCCCCAACCTAGGAAGCCGTGTCTCATCAACCGAAAAAGACATCGACACGAAGGCATGGACAGCTATTGATAAGCTGTCGATTATATGGAAGTGAAACACAGTTTCTTCCAGGCAGCGGTCGTGTCGATACTGCTACTTGGACGCTAACAAAGCAGCTGGAGAAGAAGCTAGACGATAATTACACAAGAATGTTGCGAGCAATATTGAACAAGTCCCGGTGGAAACACCCCACAAGGCACCAACTTTACGGCCACCCGCATCCCATCACAAAAATTATCCAAGTTAGACGAACCTGATATTCAGGACACAACTGGAGAAGCAGGGATTCGTTCTAAGTGATGTACTCCTATGGACCCCTATATATGACCGAGCAAAAGCAGACGACCAACTCGAACATAGATACAGCAGCTATGTGAGGATATGGGATGTAGTCCAAAAGACCTGCCAGAGGCGATGAAAAATAGGAAGAAGTGGCGAGAGACGGCCAGGGATATCCGTGTTAGCGGCACGTCATGATGATGATGATGATGATTTTATATTATTGGTCAAGTGGGTAGAATATTCCCCAAATGCCAAGGAGACCGGGATTCAGTCCCAGGTCGAGTCATATCAAAGACTCAAAAAATGGTACTTGATACTTCCTTGCTAAACACTCAGCATTTTATGGTGCGTATCAAGGGTAAAGTGGAGCAATCCAAGAAAAATAGTTGCGCTCTTTCTAACTCCTTGGCCACCCTTGATTACTATGACTAACTATGCATTCTATATATATACATATATATATATATATATATATATATATACGCAGATCATTCATTAGCAATGTAAATTTCGTCCAACGAATTGGTAATTAGAACTACTATTTACTGTTGTACCTTTTTAAAGGAAATCAATAATAATGTGTCCTCTCCTGTCCCAAAAGACATAGAGCATGGCTTTATTTACGGACCCCTCGGCTCGGAACCTTTGTCAGTAAGTGTCAGTAGGTTTCCACTCCAGAGATTTTATTTTCGACTCGGGCACATAATGGCAAACTCGTGTTTAGGTTATTTGTAAACATTTTTTCATCTAAACATGCTTCTCCGTAAAAACCACACATTATCCTATAAATTACTAATAAATTGTCTTCTTCGATCACCAAAGATTTGGTGACTGGCCCCTGTTCAACATACTCTGTTTGATTCGTCACCATTTTGGATATCCTTGAAACAAATATATTTGTGAAATTAAAACAATTCTAGCCATAAACCGATTCCCAAACTATACAGATTTTACAAATATGGGGTCAAAAATAGAAAAACATTCTTTTATTCCCCTTACTAATTGAGTGACCCTCGGATCGATAGATTGATAGATATATAAGAACAGACCAAGATAGATAGATAGATTGATTTAGGTTTGTGTTATCAAAGAATCATTGGCGCTTGGTAACAATCATTTTCCCGCCTAATTGATCATCAGACCAAGGTTCTTCGTCTGATGATCATATAGGAATGAAACTATTACATTTAAAGCGCTATTTAATGTGTCAACGATATATATATATATATATATATATATATATGTGTGTGTGTGTATGTGTGTGTGTATGTGTGTGTGTTTGTATGAGAGTGTGTACGTATATATATATATATATATATATATATATATATACTCTTACACACATATATATTCTCATATATAAATTTGATAGTATAGAAAAGAGGGAATTCTGGAATTTTAGAAGCATAAAAATCAATGGTATATATCAATTGGCTTTTTTTAATATATTCAAATGAGATGTTGCATATGTCTCTGTACTCTTAATGTATCCCCTGCCTTTTAGAAATTCCATATTTTCATTTTCTTTTAACATTTTCAAAGTACATTCTTTTTCTACCTATTCCTATTTTCTGATCGTCATATGTCACTTTTATTTCACTGTCTTTTCACCTTGCTTTTTTTAAAAATATATTTTAGACACTACTACTACTACTACTACTACTACTGCTACTGCTGCTACTACTGCTACAGATGCTGCTGCTACTACTACTACTTTATAAGTAAGTGTGATACATAAATTTAAAAAAAATATATACAACATAATTATTAATGTATATTTTTCACTTTCAAAGTTCTATCATGAATTTATTTATAGATTATTAATTTATTAAAAAATCCTATTTCATTTACATGAAATGTTTCATATATTTCCTTGTAGATATATATGAAGAAATGTAGGGCATAACACATCGATGTATTTTTACAATAACATTTTTTCTCCAGATATATCTGAAAAATTCAAAGGTGACTATAATGAAGTGTCAAACCTCGAAAATTCCTGAATTTCTTTTTTTCCTTTACTATAAATTTTATATTCATATGGAACAAACGTAGAAGCACTACTTTGAAATTATATATATATATATATATATATATATATATATATATATATATATATATATATATATATATAGTCATCCACACACACACACATATATATATATATATATATATATATATATATATATATATATATATATATAAGCACGAACATACATTCAGCAACTATGTGAGGATACGGGATGCTTTCCAGAAGACCTGTCTGAGGCGATGAACGATAGGGAAAAGTGGCGAGAGATGGTCAGGGATATCCGTGCTACCAGCACAACATGATGATGATGATATATATATATATATATATATATATATATATATATATATATATATATATTTCTCGATGTCTATATCTTTTTCAATTATGGTATGAATAAAAATCATTTAAAATATGTAAATTAGATCATTGTAGTTAATTGCATTTTATCTCAGAAAAAATATATCAATGCCGAAAAAGGAAAGAAAACTCCTTTGCGATACAATTACTGTTTTTATGTTATCAATCCTCTTAGCAAAATGTATGGATTTCTTAATAATAATCATGATCAAATAATTTCTTTTAAGCATTCTGATCGTGAAGTTCCCAAATTAGGTTTCAAGAGAATGCGGAGACCCTCTTCAGGGGGTGTCCTCGTGGTGTAATGGTCAAAGCGAAGGACTGCAGAATCGTAGAACACGAGTTCGTCCTCCAGTCGCGCTATTACGTTCACTTTCGGGCAAATACCGTTGGGAAAGGTATGAACCCCCTTATCCCCCCGGCTATGGGTTAAATAGTACAAAAACTGTTCTTCTCGGAGAATAGCTTTGGCATTAAATAACCTACAAAAGGTTGATATGCCATTAAAAGAAATAAAACAAACCAAACCAGACCCTCTTCACCGCCATTGACCCTATTTTTACGCTGATCTAGAGGGCTAATACCCGTTAGAATCACATCTATGGGTCAAATAGATCCATTTTAAAATCATTCAGACTGAAAAAAACTGTGTATACGAAAATTAAAAAAATAAAAACATCTAAGCAAAAAATTTAAATTAGAAAAAACGTAAAAAATAATAATTTAAAAAAAAAATTGATAATGTTACAAATTTATAATTTACATACAAGAAAAATTACGTGACTCGCGACAAAGCAAGGATTTTCAAGGCTGTATTGGGTAAATTAATTGACCGTAGTCAAAGGCGACTCAAAGTCCCCTCTTTTTTAATTAGCTAGTACACGGAGCTGCAATGAAGGGCGCTACTCCTTTCAGTGGATTGATCCCCTTACCCTTGATCCGAACCTTATAATGCTTTTGTTAACCAAAGAGGAATCAAATACTCTTTTTTTAGTCTTTAGTACGACTCGACCAGGGATTGAACCCCTATCTCCCGGGCTATTGGCGAACACTTTAATGATTCTACCAATGGGCCGGTAAGCCATACAAATCATAATGATGTGGTATTTGGGTTATCCTCACAGAAAGTCAACTCTGTGACCCGATTCTAAATCCTGAACGAGAAGGTTTGTTTTTTTCAGATGGTGCTAATACCTTTAGACTATTCTCCCTCCAGCTAAATTTAAGAGAAGAGCCACTTTTTGAAGACTTTTTTCGTATGGGCACTTTTATTGATAGTACACACATGAAACTTTAGTCCGTTTCGATGTAATCTCTTCCGGCTGCAATGCACTTCTTGTACCGTTCCAACAACTTCTGGAAGGCCCCTTGGAAGTCTTCTTGTATGAGCATGTCAATGACCTTCGTCACAGCCTCTTTCATCTCCTCAATTCTCTCATAACGACAGCCTCTGAGCTTAGAGAATAACCAAAAGTCACAGGGAGCAAGATCTGGACTATAGGGAGGGTGACGAACTGTCTTGATGCTCATCTTGGTCAAATAGTCTGTCTCAAGGAGGGACTTATAGACTGGTGCATTGTCCTGGTGGAAATGCCACTGAGCCGATTTGAAGAGTGCTGGCCCCTTCCAACGGAATCTCTTGCTGAACTCCCTTAAAACCTCAACATAGTAAACCTAACCCTAACCCTAACCCTTTGGCCAATCAACTCTGGGGTTTTGACTTCCTTACTCCTCCCACACCTCTCATTATCCCTCACAGACTACCTGCCTTCCAAAAAAGAAAAAAGGACAATCAAAGTATAGCACTTGATCTGATCAAGTTCAATCTATGAACAGGTATATATGCCGGACTCAAGTTACATCTAGTGTGTCTAGGTCTAGCAGAGGTCACCAGGCTTACATTGCACCTAGTGAGCCAATGACCAGCATAGTCCAGCACGGCATGAGTCCCGGTTCGTGTCTGATCTTCCCCGCCATTAAACCCCCACTATAAAAAAAAGACTTTGTGTCAAAACCATTCTTGTGAGACGCACTGATAAATACCCAAAAATAAAAAAAAATGAAGAAAAAATCCTGACAATATTTCATCTTCGATAATTGAATTATATCAAAATTAATACTACTAAAGCCTGTTAGGAAAGAAGATGGTGACGTAACAATGAAACTAATAATCGACTGTAAAAGAATTACGTCAATATAATCGCTTTATTTACTCAAAGCAAGACAATGCATGTTCTATTTCCTTGTTGTTACAAGGTAGGCACAAGGCATTAAGGTTTTGTGGGGGATGTGGGGAGCGGTCATACAATTACTATATATTCTAAGGGGACCTAGCTAGCCACATTCATCGACCCATTCAACAGTACAATTTATAAAACCATTCATCCATCGTCATGTGCCCACCAACAACCAAAATACTACATTTGCTCAAAGAAAAAGACCTACTTAAAACCCCGAATGTAAAGTTCTTTGCCGAAATGAATAAGTGAAACAAACTAAATTGTAAATAGATTAGATAATTTTTACTTTGTTGGTTGAAAATATCCTTTCCAATAAAATAGAATAAAGATCTAACCCTGCAGTGGTGTGTTTACGTTTAGTGTCTATAGGATTAAACATATCGAAGTTTTCTAAACCAATTAAATATATATATATATATATATATATATATATATATATATATATATATATATGTGTGTGTGTGTGTGTGTGTGTGTGTGTGTGTGTGTGTGTACAGAGAAACGGATTTTTCAACTTACCTCCGTATTTAGTTAAATTATAGCTAAAATGTTACAAGATCCCTTATTTAAGTTATTTTTTCATCTTTACTAAAAATCTATTCTCACCTTAATATTAATTAATAAGACCACACATAGAAACAAGAAAGAAAGAGGAATAAGATATATATATATATATATATATAAGCAAATAAAACTGATATAAATTTCGAACGCTAATTACATCACATTGTTTTGAAACAAAATGCTACAATCGTTAAGAGAATGTTAAATGATTTTTTTCCTTATTTCAAAATTGAGTATAATTTCGAAGATTCAAACTCACATATTAAAATCACCCTGATGATGGTTTGATATAAAAACCGAAACATTTAAAACTGGAAAATAATTAATCCATATATAAAATTCTGTATTGAATATCTGTTTTTTTTTCATTCGTATATCGTTACATACCATCGAATTCATATACATTTTCATATATATATATATATATATATATATATATATATATATATATATATATATATATATATATATGTATAAGTAAAGTAGGCGACCTTAGTCGAGGGTGACTCTAAGACTACCTTTCAATAACTACTACACCGAGATTTAGGGGAGGGCTCAACTCCTTTCCCTGGATTGCTCCACTTTACCCTTGATCCTTACTTTATAATGCTGAGTGTTAAGCAATGTTGTATCAAGTACTTTTTTTTTTTAGTCTTTGGCATGAGTCGACTTGGGCTTGAACCCAGGTCTCCCGAACATGGGTGAACACTCAACTCATTAGGTCAATGTCCCTATATATATATATATATATATATATATATATATATATAATTTTTAGTTTTTTTATATCTTGTAAAATAATTTTTAGTTTTATTATATATTATGATCATTTTTAATTAAAAACAACATTTGTAAAAACACCAAGAGAGAGCATTCAACAGCATCGAAATTGTTAGCAATCATATTTAAAAGAAAATCCCTTCTTTAGTGAGGGTGATTCTCACAGTGTTCTCATATGACTCTGCAAGATTAAATAAAAGTTAATAAACATTAGGTTCTCGGTCAGCCAAGTTCGCATAAATCCCAAATGCAGAGTTAAGTGAAAGAAATCTACGATAGCATATGTATGAGGGTCATTAGAAGACAGTTGGTTACCAGGAAATAAGGTGCCCGTGTTGTAATGGTTATCGTCGTAGGAAATAGACACGGCGACACGAGTTCAAATCCTGGACGAGACAGATTCCATTTCACATAGCACTGATACTCTCGGGAAAGGTATGAATCCAATTATTCTCCCTCCAGCTATGGGTAAATAGTAGGACAGACTGGATTCTTCAGCCTTGGTGAGGCTACTAGTCTAGGAGAAGGAAAACTCTGAATTCAAACCTATTAAACTCCGCTTTAAAAATTGACCTTGTGTCATATCCTGCCCGAGCGGAGGGGTTGGGTTAATATGGTTACCAGGAAATAATTTCCATTCAACTAAAAGTTATCCTCTCTCACCTCTTCATTTTTGCTCGCTTCGCTTATAGAATATCAGTTCTGTTAAATACTTCTTTTGACGAAACCTTTTCTCCAAAAAATGTTCTAAGTGTAAAATAATTCTTGAAGTCAGGCTTAAAAGTGAAAACGTATTCGCAGCAAATCGACAACGAATTCAGACAGGCAGAAAGGAACTCAGACAAAAATGCCATTTTGGCAGTGGCCGTGAGATAGAAGACTGGGAATGAGTTATTTAGCAGCTGGACGCGATGAGGAAAAGACAGTCAGGAATGTGTATACTGCAGAAAGTTGCGGCCCCCATTTTGGGGTGAGCTCCAAAAAGGAATCTTACACCAGACGCACAGCTGTCGAGACGAAACCACTGAACAAACACGTTAGGACTACAACGGAAAACAAGAAAGAAAATTCAAGAACTGTCTCTGCTCTCTTTCTCCTCATGGCATGCTTCTTCTCTTTGTCCAGTTAACGTGGTCGACTCCGTTTTCATACACTGTTTCTTTCTACCCGATGAAAAATTAAAAAGTGTAGGGGGTATCCTCCTGGTGTAATGGTTAAAGCGATGGACCGCGGAATCGTAGTACACGAGTTCATACTCCAGTCACGCTATTACGTTCATCTTGGGAAAGGTATGAACCCCCTTATCCTCCCAGCTATGGGTTAAATAGTACCACTACTGTTCTTCTAGGAGAATGGCTTTAGCATTAAATAGCCTACAAAGGTTGATATGCCGTTAAACAAAGAAACCAAACATTTTAAAGTGTATTAGCGCATATACTTTTATGTTAGTGAACCAGGACTGGATTTATATGTGTTCGTTAAATTTTCCCACTGCGAGGGTACAATTGGGTCAAACTACCACTTAAGGTGGAGCTTTAAATGCATAAAACCGTTCGCCACGTGGTGATACAAATGGCTATGCGTAGTAGGGGTATATAGAGTTTTCTATTGGGACCGGACCGGTATGAACTTTGATTTGAAACCTGTAGCGACTCAAGCGTCTATTTGTACCGTACAATGTTACAACGCTACGTTTGGTCTCTAACAGTAGAACGTCCTATTTGGTGCAGTTCAACCTTCTATTGGAGACCCCTATTAGTCCTTATGGTTGAATATTGCTGAGAATAAACAAAAAGATACACTGCACAAAAATATTCAAATTCATTATAACTCTTTTGTTTTTTTATATATATATTGTCATCCACAGACAGACTGTTTCGTTCTGTCAGAACTCTTCAGTGTGGCTAGACACGCAGGACGCTCGAAGCCGGGATCGAAACCCGCCCAACTTTACGTTAGACTAAATCTCAGACCTCTCCGGCTTCAAGCGGACCACGTTGGCTAAGGGAATTTTAAAGGTATTTATTTAGCAACAGCAGCAGCAGCCGTTTGTTTACATTTTTATACCCTACCAGAGTGCTCAATTCTTTCGAAGAGCTTTGCATTATGCGAGCGGCGGCCGACAATTCCTTCGCCAGAGTGCTCAACCCCCATGGGAGAGTGTTTGTGTGTGGTGGGTGTACGTGCCATACCTAAGGATGCAGCGTGCTGTTTGAACAATTTCTGGATGCAATAACCTGCAAGTAGCCTTTGAACGACCACTTAACTCTCATCACAGAAGCCCTTCAAGTAAAAAAAAAAAAGAAAAAAAAGATGCTGGGCAAGTAAACATGTACTCATAAGTGACGGTCTCCAAAGGACACTTTTACATAGACAGGTCAGTGTTGGCCAACCATCAGAAGATTACATTTATCAGCTCTGCTCGAACATACGATCCGTCTAGAAGACTTACCTCGGCGATTGCTGACAGAGATGGATAACAAGAAAGATAGATAGATTGATAAAGAGAGAGAGAGAGAGAGAGAGAGAGAGAGAGAGAGAGAGAGAGAAATAGAAAAAAAAAGTATGGGAATAATTCAACTGAATCCGTATTGCCTACACGCCTTTATATATATATATACTGAAAGAGAAACCTTATTTAAATGTAGACTCACATCCGCATTCCTCTGTCTTCAAGTTTTTTGGCACGATCGTAAGTGAAAGCCAGACAGTGTCAATAAATTTTTGGAACCTCATACATATTTCTATGTTGGGGAAACTTTTACATTTTCATTTGGCTAAAAATAAATACATGTACGGCTGTGAATATTCTGAGATATTTATTTATTTATAATTTTATGAGCTGGACCAACTGATGTGTCTATCCTAAATAAAGATGAACGATTTCGGCGCGGCAATCTGCTAAATTTTTCCCATCTGTATTTACAATCTTCTCTCATTAAATAACGCCCAAATCTGTTAACACGTTTCTTTTGTTGATTGTCGTATCCTATTTTTAAAGATATAGAGTACTTGTTTATCTAATCCATTGAGGATTACTGGGCTTATCAAAGAATAATTATCGTAGTGGAGGACATTTTGTTTTGTTTTTTAAAAATCTTATTAAAAAAAATTTAAAAATTAATTTATTAATTTTACTGGGTCCCCATTTTCCCCGGAATGATATTAGTATAAGTCTAACCGTTATATACTAACATTGATCATGAATATATAAAAAGAGTTTACTTAGTTTTAGTAACTTTATTGTCATAATGTTTAAATTCTATAGATTTTGCTCTTAAATAATGACTAATAATATTCGTTTTGATAGTATGTCTTTTTACGGGAAATATTAAAATTCTGATATCTTTGAGTGATTGATTGATCGATTTTAACAGCAAGTCAGTCAGTCTGAAGGAATTTATGTCTACATTTTCAGGAATTATGTATATTGTACAATTTTATCTGTATTTTTGTGTAGTCTTAAAAAGTTTGATTTGGTTTGGATTAGTTTTATAGCACATCCACAATTGTTAGTTATTTAATCCAGATTTTACATATATACTAGATATTTGATTTGTTAACACATTTTATGGATAAACGCAGTTAAACGTCAAACAGTTCTAATTCTAACAATTCAATTTATCATATGACATTTGACCCCTAGACAGGAGCCTGTCAGGTGCTACTACTCTGGGTCAGATTTGACATAGGAGCGATAGCAATAAATGGAGTATTCAGTATTCCTCTGAAGCTCCAGCATTACTGGGGCCTCACCACCAGATTGTTTAATGTCATATCCGGGACACACGTTGGGATGATATTACACTTCAGTCGAGATGGAGTCGTTGAATTTTATAGCCCCGGCCAAATGGGGTTTCTTTCTAAACTGTTTTTGCATACGGTTATGTGATACCAAGTTTTCCTATCTAATACATATAATTTGCGAAAAATTGTATAGTTTCAAGAATTCTTATTTAATATTACTCATGATAAAATTTCCAGAAATAATTTCTATTTAATTATCTTCATTTATTTGCACACAGTTATATAGTTTCAAGTAACGAAAAATAATAATCCTTTGTAAACAAATATAGTTTCAAGTAACTATTTTTGATACAAATTATTTACAGCTATATGGTATTATTATTGATATAATTTCCAGAAATATTTTCTATTTAATTATCTTCATTTATTTGCACACAGTTATATAGTTTCAAGTAATGAAAAATAATAATCCTTTGTAAACAAATATAATTTCAAGTAACTTTTCTTGATACAAATTATTTCCAGCTATATGGTATTACGAATAATATAATTTCCAGAAATAATTTCCATTTAATTATCTTCATTTATTTGCACACAGTTACATGTTTTCAATTAACGAAAATTAATAATCCTTTGCAAACAAATATAATTTCAAGTAAGTGTTTTTGATTCAAATTATTTACAGCTATATGGTATTATTAATGATATAATTTCCAGAAAAAAATTTCTATTTAATTATCTTCATTTATCTGCACACAGTTATATGGTTTCAAGTCACGAAATTTAATAATCCTTTGTAAACAAATATAGTTTCAAGTAAGTGTTTTTGATTCAAATTATTTACTGCTATATCGAATATTCCTATAATATAAATAATTCATATTTATATGCCCAGTGGTTAGAGAATTACGTACTCTGAACAATCATGTTTTCATTGGGGTTTTTTTTTTGTAGTTTCTTAAGAGTATTTTTGCCCAATGTTAAATGGATGCAAGTATTCTTATCAAATACAAATAATTCACATTTGGATGCTTAGCGGTTTGAGAATTACGAACACTGTACATTCATATTCACATTATTTTTCTGTGAGTTTCTTTTGGGTACTTTTTTTTCGCACGATTAAGTGGGAGCAAATATTCCAATCTAAAACAACTAATTGTCAAAGAGACCAATTTGACCGATAAATAGCTCAATGCCAGACAGTATAAGTAAGTTTTAGAGTTGGTCTAAGAGCAAAGGCAACGATTTGGTAATCCGCACTCTCCAGATCTCAAGAACTGGAGCCTCACCACCAGATGCTGTTAATATTTCTTTTTAGTGGGCTACATAATCCTCTTTTTATATTTATTTGTCACTGCCTCCCACCAGACAGGATTTGACACAAGGTCAAAAGCCCGAGGGCAGATTAAAGTGGGAATAAAGGGGAGGGGAAGGTCGGGAACGAACCGAGGCTCGAACCCAGCTGGTCTGTGCTGCTCATTGACCTACTAAGTGCAATGTGGTTTTAATAAGGCAAACGGTTTCACGAACCCAAATATGGGTCAGGGTACGTATGCCGGGGTTTGGCTTAAACTAGACAGCAAGGTCTAGTGCCATACTTAGGTTCCTTGAGAGCATCTGAAGATCTATGGACATCTTCTTCTGACAAGTATCAAGGCAATCTGAACTTTGCCGACTTAATGAAACGAAAACAAATTACAGTTCTATAATCCATAATCTTAATAGTAATATTTTCTTTGACTTTTTTGCTTTTTTAATCTATTGTTTTGCTGATATTTTTTATAATTATTCCAGGCCTATGATTATTATTTTCACTCAGTAATTCCCCCTGAGCTGGAAATGTTAGACTTATTATAAACTGAGGTGCCCGTGGTGTAATGATTATCGTCGTAGGAAATGGACACGGCGACACGAGTTCAAATCTTGGACGAGACTGATAGCATTTCACATAGCACTGATACTCTCGGGAAAGGTATGAATCCAATTATTCTCCCTCCAGCTATGGGTAAATAGTAGGACAGACTAGGTTCTTCAGCCTCGGTGAGGTAACTAGTCTAGGAGAAGGAAAACTCTGAATTCAAACCTGTTAAACTCCGCTTAAAAATTGACCTTGTGTCATCTTCTGCTCGAGCCGAGGGGTTGGTAAATATAATTATAAACTGAACCAAATATCCTAAAGTTTAACAATATTTTTTAATCGCAAAATAAGATTAATAGCTTTACTAATAAAATAGGAAGAAAAACTATTTAAACACTTCAGATAACAAAGTAGGTACGAAATGATCCGAATTAGACTGCACAGGGGATGTAATATAATGACCGAGAGATTCTGTTTTATGCCTTTTGGGTTTAGTTAGGCTGAGAAACTTTCGGCTCAGTGTATAGGTTACTTAGGTGCAAGATTAACGCAGGTGTTCATGCGCGCGCGGAGCGGACGTGTCCATCAGAGATGCCACAATGGCCCAGATGTGAAACGGAGCTAGAGAGTGCGAATGACGTAACGCACCGGAAGCGCGCAGAAGATTTTGGCAATTTTGAAGAAAGTTAGATGAGTTGAGTTCTGCCTCGGGAGAAGACGGTTGGCTTTCGCTTGCTCGCCGAAGCCAGGCCAGTGGCCTTGAGGCGGGTGCACACATGTTGAAGTCGGGGCGGATGGAAAAGTCATCATAAAAAGATTGTACATCTCTCTTCCTTATGTCGAAATCTTTAACTCAAAAGTAATAAAAGGTTTCGTTAAGTGTTTTTCGTGTTTCGGGACTCCTATGTTCTATGTACATATGTTATGAACATTCTATGTACGTTTCACACATATCCGGGTATCTGGCTATGGTACAGGGAAACTTAATGAGAGACACATAATTGAAATCCCTCAGATTCCCAAAGCATTAACATAAAATAACATATTACCCGTTCAATTAAATACTTCTTCAATTCTTCAATCTTCGATTGGAAAATTTATTTGTCCCGTTGACATTCGTTTTCTTTCTTATAATCTCTCTTTCTCTTACATCTTCTCTATTCCTGTCTGTCTGTCAGTCTGTCTTCTTCTCTGCCCACGCGATTAGGGCTATAGAATACACCGACCCCACCTTAGCAGAGGGGTACCCCACCCCTAATGAGTGTCCTGTATATGACACATAACAATCCGATGATGAGGTTCTATTGGTGCCGGAGCTTTGGTGAACGCGGAGCACCCCTTCATTGAAATCACTCCCAGTCCCACTCTGGCCTGGAGTGGTAACACCTGATAGGGTCCAATCTATGGATCAAATAGAACTAAACTGCTTACTTACATTAAACTTAACTGTTTAAATTGAACTGTGTTGATATTAAACTGTGCGTAAACAAAATCTATACTTATACAAAACTGAATTGGTTGAATTAGAACTGTTTGACTAAACTAAATAGCTTGAAATAGAAATGTTTTTGATAATTAAATTGTGTGCTCATGCTAAAGTGAATAGTTTAAAATAGAAATGATTGTTTGCATAAAAATTTATTTGGCATTAAATTATTTACAAAGGTTGATATGCCATAAAACCCAACCTCTCAACCAACCAAATAACCCCTCTGCACGAAAAGAATTTAACGCAAGGTTAATTATTGTTTTTAGAAAATAGATTATTTGTGTAAAAATGGATTTAGCATAAAATGAATAACAAAAGTTAATATGGCATAAAACCCATTCAACCAACAAAAATCTTCTTCTTCTTCTTCTTCTTCTTCTTCTTCTTCTTCTTCTTCTTCTTCTTCTTCTATTTTCCACAATTGAGTAAACATTCCTTTTCAACTTACCTTTCTTCTCTTCGTCTTAGTTACTTTTAAGTAGATATCGTTATTTGTCTGACCCTGTCCCCACTCTCTCTCTCACACATACACACACACACACACACACACTCTCTCTCTTTCTTCCTCTCTCTTTTTCCCTCTCCCTCTATTTCTCTTGCATACTCTCTCCCTCTTCTCCTACCTCTCTGTCCCTCTTCTCCTGTCTCGCTCGCTTTCTATCTCCCTTTCTCGCTTTTTCTCTTTCACTCTCTCTACTTCTCGCATAGGCAAATTTTTACTCTTTTTGCTTCTATTGGAAACGAGACTAGAGATTGAACTCACAACCACCAGTTGGTAATCTAGAATTTGTGACCTGGTTGCTTAACTCTCTTAGCTACAAAGGGAGTCCTCGTAGCGTAATGGTTAACGTGCTAGATACCGGACTTAAGCAAGTTCGAATCCTATTGTCTTTCGTACTAATCCCCTTGGAAAAAGTATTGCAATCCCTTTATTCCTTCAGTCGAGGGTTAAATATTATCCCAACTTTTCTTCTACAAGTATGTATTTGGCATTAAATAACCCACCAAGATTGCTATGCTATTTGATATAGAAACAAACCTCTCAGCTATGTCTCTAGGTGAACAATTCAGACACGATGTTTGGGACTGAAAACCGAATGTCTCAATTATCTGCCTTGCTTGTTTTTGATCTAAATTGATATTTCTATTTCTGGGGATATCTGATCTCCTTCCTAATTACTGGTTCCCAGATTTTATTGATCTTTATACTATGCCTATTCAAGAGATCGTTATGACCGAGCATATTAACTGATTCCTTTAGTTTTCTTATTTTCTAATGTTGTTCCCTTTCGATTATTCTGACCATTCAACATTGGCTGTGAAGATTATAACATGAAGATTCCGAATTCAGTCCCTGCTCTCGGTTTCAATAACAAATAAAGAGAGAAAAAAGTGGCTGATGCGAAATATCCAAATATCCACAATGCATCAGCGGTGAAATGAAAGCAGTTCATCCCGTGATTCAAAGCGGTTACCGAATACAACAAAAAGCACCTGATGTAATATAATGGCCAAGGGATTTCGGTTCATGCCTTTGGGTTTAATTAGGCTGAGAACCTTTCGGCTCAGTGCATGGGGTAGTTAGGTGCAACATTAACACAGGTGTTCATGCGCGCGCGCAGAGCAGACGTGTCACTCAGAGATGTCACAATAGCCCGAGATGGGAAACGGAGGCTAGTGAGTGCGAATGACGTAACGCACCGGAAGATTCCTATGTTCTATGTATATAAGAAATGAACGTCCCATGTACATTCCGTATATTCGTGTAAATGGCTATGGTACACCGATAAGGACCGGGGAGTAGAGTTGACGAACATTTGTGAGTATATTAACCGAGATAATATAGCCATCTACCAGTTGTAGAGAATAATAAGAATGCTTCATCTTAAAAATATTAACAGATGGTACAAATAATTTGTAAACAGTATTTCGGTATTCTTCTCAAGAAATAATAATTTTCAAAAAAAAAAAAAATACATACATATATATATATATATATATATGAAGAAAGCAGAAAAAACATAATCCAAATAAGTGAATTTATTTTGATGTAAAGTCGACGTTAAACGTTTCGGTTTCAGTAACCATCATCAGGGCTTGGATATCAGAATAATTGAAATAGCGATGGATGATTATCGATATAACAGGAGCAAATAAAATGTATACAACGAAACGACACTAATGTGCACATAGCGTTCATAATCTAAAAGTGTTAAGAACGTGTTTGGCACATGGAAATATATTTGAAAATGTCGTATTTCTTTAAGAAACGAGATAAATCATCCCCTCCCACACGAGCAGGTTGCGACACAAGGTTATTTTTCTTAGTTTAGTTTTACAGGTTTAAATTCAGAGGTTTTTTTTCTCTGTTAACATAACAAGATTAAAGAGCCCAGTATGCTATTGTACTTGTCCATATATCTACGGAGAAAAGTTGGATGCATATATTTTCCAAGTATATTAGCACAATGTGAAATGCACACATCCTCGATAAGGATTTGATTTTGTGTCATCGTGTCCATATCTTGTGAATATAACAAGCATTTCCATGATCTGTGATGTTATATTGGATTTATGTGAGATCAGAGCGAGCCATGATTACATACATGGATTTTGGTTGAAAAATTCATGTTCATTTACGATAGACTGGCCATGAAACTAAGTAAATGCCTGCAAGACCTGAGTGGATGACGAAGGAGAAAACGACCCTGCTCCAGTACCCCCCCCCCAAAAAAAAGGGACTGCCCCCTAGCCACTGTACACCAATAATGTGTGGGAGTTGCCCGTGGTGTAATGGTTATCGTCGTAGGAAATGGACACGGAGACACGAGTTCAAATCCTGGACAAGACTGATTGCATTTCACATAGCACTGATGCCCTTGGGAAAGGTATGAATCCAAATATTCTCCCTCCAACTATGCGTAAAATAGTAGGGCAGACTGGGTTTTTCAGCCTTGGTGAGGCAACTAGTCTAGGAGAAGGAAAACTCTGAATTCAAACCTGATAAACTCCGCTTTAAAAATTGACCTTGTGTCATCTTCTGCCCGAGTGGAGGGGTTGGTCAATATGATACACCGATAACGTGTTTACTTAAGATATGGAAAATCTTGACCGTACAGATAAGCGAAGGAATTTATTACGTCCTTGTAGCCAAGGACTATTGTCGAAAGAACAAAAAGAATATTGCAGGGAGAGGAAAGGAGCAAATGACTTAAAATATATATACCTGCACTTCCTCAAAGAAGCCAAAACAAAGAGGGAAAATGTAGCCATGACATGGATTGACAGTAAGAAGCTCTCTTATATGGACCCTCAAACGTAGGTAATAGAGTGTTTGAAAATGTACAAAATATCGGACAAAATCATATATTCAAAAGTGAATGCCATGGAAAACTGGAGGGTGGATTTTAAAGCGGGAGATTAAACCCTCGCTGAGTAAGAAATTCAAATATGCGTCTTCCAGGGAGATTTGCTCTCGCCTCTCGCATTTATTAAAGCAGTGATACCACTCACCCACATACATAGGAAATGTACGGGTGGCAATAATTTCTAAAATTAAAAGAAAAGATCAATCACCTTATGTATATAGATTCTTGGCATAATGGTATAGGCCAAAAATAAAAATGAACAAGATATTATGGTTGGTTGGTTGGGTTTTATGGCATATCAACCTTTGTACGTCATTTAACGCTAAATCCATTTTATAAAAATAGTTCTTTTTCAAACAAATCGGTTTCTATTTCCACCTATTCAGTTTAGTCAAGCAGTTCTAACTCAGCTAATTCAGTTTAGTACACGTACAGATTTTGTTTACACACAGTTAAATGTCAAAACAATTCTATATTAAACAAATCAGATAAGTTTAAGTAGAGTTTCAATGTCAAAAACAGTTCAATTTCAAACAATTCCGTTTAGCATAAGCACGCAATTTAAATGTAAGTACGGTTTAATTTTCAAAAACATTTCTATTCCAAGCTATTCAGTTTAGTCGAACAATTCATTTTAATATAACTATGCCGTTAGTTCTATTTAACCCATAGATAGGGACCTATCAGGTGATACCATGCCGGACCAGTGTGGACCTGGGAGCAATGGCAATAAAGGGGTACTCCGCATTCCCCAAAGCCCAATCATTACTAGAACCTCACCATGAGATTTTTTAGTGTCATATCTAGGACACTCATTGGGGGGATCTTACCTCTCTGCCGAAGTGCACTCGGTGTATTCGATAGCCCCAGTCGACTGGGCAATGGAGATTATGTTACAAACAATAAGAATATATGGCCAGGATATACAAATAGAATTTGCCATGTTGATAATGAAAATTGGGGAAAAAGAATCAGCAGAAGGAATTGAACAACCAAATCAAGAATGGATTCGGATGCTTAGAGAGGTAAAATATTGTACAAGGATCATTAAATAAGTTTCCAGACTTTTTTTCGGATGGGCACTTTTATTGATAGTACATACATGAAACTCTAGTCCCCTTCGAAGTAATCTCCTCCGGCTGCAATGCTCTTATTGTACCGTTCCAACAACTTCTGGAATTCCTCTTGTGGGAGCGTGTCAATGACCGTCGTCACAGCCTCTTCCATCTCCTTAATTGTCTCATAACGACAGCCTCTGAGCTTAGGGAATAATCAAATGTCACAGGGAGCAAGGTCTGGACTATAGGGAGGGTGAAGAACTGTCTTGGTGCCCATCTTCGTCAAATAGTCTGTGACAAGGATGAAGTTGTGGACGGGTGTATTGTCCTTGTGGAAATGTCACTGAACCGATTTGAAGAGTGCTGTCCTCTTCCAACGGAATCTCTTGCTGAACTCCCTTAAAACCTCACCATAGTAACCCTAACCATAACTCTTTGGCCAATCAACTCTGGTCTCTTGACTTCCTGACTCCTTCCATGCTTCTCATCATCCATCACAGACTCCTTGCCTTCCTTGAATCTTTTATGCTACTCAAAAATTGATGCTCGATTCATACAAGATGCTCCAAAAGCAGTCTGAAGCATTCCATGCGTTTCTGTGGCATTTTTTCCAAGTTTAAAACAGAATTTTATTGCCTATCGTTCTTCTAAATTTTCCTCACGTCCATATTACATTTTTGAAATTCCCCATCTGTGACAATCAGGCTTTAGTAGGGTGTATTCCGATTGCTGCTGTTGCTGTTCATTTGAAGTTGAAATCATAAGAATTGGTCAGTCATCTTATAAGATGTATAACAATAATATACTGAATTTTCAAGTGTCTACAATTTTAAATGCCTCTACAAAAACGTCTGGAACCTTATTGAAGGCACCACGTACTAAAATGTCTCGTTTTCCCAATCGTTTGGTTGCAAGCAAACATAAATTTAATATTATAATAGACGATTAATTTGCTCATCAAAAAAGCCTCAAATTAATGCCCAGGAATTAATTTACAATTTATAGAGACAATAAGACATTTACGTTATTAATCTAACGGAGAAATGCTTTCAGTAGATGATGTATCTCTGTAAAGGTGTACTACCCTCCCAACCAGTGTCCTACATATGACAAAAAAACTGCATCTGATGGTGAGACTCCAGTTCTTGGGTCAGCCTAATAAGTAGAGTGTTCTCCAATGGTCCGGAAGATGGGGATTTATCCCAGGTCGAGTCATACCAAAGAATCTAAAAATGGTACTTGAAACCGCTTTGCTTAACACTCAGTGTTATAACGTAAGGATCTAGGGTGAGGTGGAGCAATAGATGGAAAGGAGTAGCGCCCTCCCCTACACCTCGGTGTAGTAGCTATTGAAAAGGGAGCTTTCGGTTTACCCTCGACTAAGGTCACCAACTTTAATAGTACTCAGGCATTGCCATTCCCCCAGGTCCTCTCAAACCTAAAGTGGTAGTATCTGTTTGAGTCTATTAGAACTTTTAAACATTTAACTGTGTGCATTCAAATTACTGATGTTAAATTCACTTCCTTATATTAAATAGTGTTACTTAGAATTATCGAACTGTATGCAAACAACTTAATAATATTAAATAGAAGTATTTGTGTTTAATAGGTATACTTGAAATCCTATAATTCTGAAAACAACTGATTAATATTAAATAGTAATATTTGCGTTGGATAGCAGTACATGAAATCATCTAATTGTGTGCAAAGAAATGAGTTCTCACTTGTTTAAGAATGTTATTTACAAATATCTTATTATTACTTGGAATTTTCAGACTCTTCCCCTCAGCTTTATAATCACAAGTTTCCAGTCGATATATTCTTCGGCATTCTTACCAAATTTCCATATTGAATTTGAAGTCCTCAGACAATCTCGAACTATATTCTTTATTTGGAAGACAGGGACAGACTGTTCCATGTCTGTTAACTATGACCGGGTACATTTATCTAATAATAGATATTCCTTGTTAGACTTAACTATGGTTGGGATTAAACCTGCAACCACCTGAAAATTTCTCTCGGAAGCATCGTCCAAGCAACCGCTTTATCCGCCGTACCATGATTCCTTCCCGAGCAATTCAGAATTTTGGGGACTTATGAACCTAAAGTTTTCATCACATTTTTTAATCAGCCACGAATTTACCACCGATCAGCGTGGACCGGCCTCTTTCTTGACCTTCTTTTTACAAAGCAAACCCTAGTTGATATATATATATATATATATATATATATATATATATATATATATATAATTGTGTTGGTGTTTGCGCGCGCCTGTGCGTATAAAAGCTGAAAATATGTCAAGTTTGCGACCGTAGTCGAGGGCGACCAGAAGGCTCCCTTTTCAATAGCTACTATACCGAGGTGTAGGAGAGGGCGCTACTCCTTTCTCTGGATTGCTCCCTTTTACCCTATATACGTACCTTAAATTGCTGAGTGTTAAGCAAGAAGGCATCAAGTACCATCTTTATAGTCTTTGGTATGACGCAACCTGGGATTGAACCCAGGTTTCCCGGACCATTTGCGAACACTCTACCCACTAGGATAATGAGCTGGAAAATAAGATTTATAGAGTTATATTTATGATTTAAAAAAAAATGTATTTATTACGTGTTAGAATATAGAAAGTTTTGAAATACAAAACGATTAGATATCTTAAAAGTATCTGATGTAAAAAATACTTATTTCCATAAGAAAAATGTATACACTTAGAAGATCATGTCGCATTTTGGATAAAACATCCCAAGCAAAGATCCTGCTTGTTGTATTTTTATTTGTTTACTTTCCTCTGTTAGATTTTAAAATCTCTCTTTCAAACAAGCAAAGTTGGGTGAAAACTGGATGTAAATGTTCCTTACTCTCATTGATTGGTTTGGTTTGTTTGGTTTTATGGCATATCAACCTTTGTAGGTTATTTAACGCCAAATCCATTTTTATGTAAATAATCTGGTCTATTGAAAACAGTTCAGTTTAGCATAAGTACACAGTTTAATTGTCAAAAACATTTCTATTTCAAACTATTCAAGCAGTTATATGTAATAATTCAGTTAACTGTAAATACAGTTTTAATATCGAAAAACAGTTCTATTTGAAATAAGTCAGTTAAGCATAAGCACGCAGTTTAAGTGTAAGTACGGTTTAATTGTCAAAAACATTTCTATTTCAAGCTATTCAGTTTACTCAATTTAGTTTAGCATAAGTATGCTGTTAGTTCTATTTAACCCATAGATAGGGCCCTATCAGGTGCTACCACTCCGGGCCAGAGTGGACCTGGGAGTGACGGCAATGAAGGGGTACTCTGCATTCCCCAAAGCTCCAACACTGCTGGAACCTCACCATCAGATTGTTTAGTGTCATATCCAGGACACTCGTCTTACCCCTCTGCAGAGGTGCAGTCAGTGTATTCTACAGCCCCAGTTGACTGGGAAAATTACTCTAATCGAGATACACCTATAAATGCCAGCATTCCCTGCAAAGACTAAAATGGTAGTCATGTCTATATGTGTTGGAGGTGGAATTGTTGCTATCACTGTTTGACAGTAGGTAAGCATCTTTGCAAGGAAAATGGGATGGTCAGTTATGGAATCTTAGCAGCTAATCCCTATCTCTATCAGAGTAGACCTGAAAATAATTGCTATGAAATGGATTCTACAAACGACCTCCCGGTTCATTTCAGGAGTCTCACTATTCGATGCAGTTTAATGTCATACTCTGGTCACCCGATTTTTCGAGAGGATCTCTAACCTCTCAGCAGAGGATTTAGCTTCCAGGGTTTTGACGCCACCAGCAGTACCTCTATTTAAATATGATGCATGTTTGTCCTTGACAATGTTGCTAGGGTCCAGTTAGACAATTATAAGCGATAACAAAAATATCCTCTTTGTATTTGATCGTTTGGCTTCAATTTCTCATATAAAATTTCGAGGGAGATTTAATGGCGAAACCCTCTTTGTAGAAGAACAGCATTGATTCTATTTAACTCATAGATGGAAGGGTAAGCCCTTCCATCTATGAGTTAAATAGAATCAATGCTGTTCTTAATCAAATAAATAAAATAAATAGAATCAATGCTGGGTTCATAATTTTCTTAAGGGCATTAGTCCAAAGTGACTACAATAACAGGACTAGAGTTCGAACCAGCTTATTTTCTGGCAGCAGTCTTGAGCTTTTGCCAGAATAACACAAGATCTCCCTACGGCTGGATTTTTGGGGGGATCATAACAACCTATGTCGGATATTTAATGCCAAATCTATTTATGTATATATTAATATACAATATAATATTCTATGATATAATTTTATATTTGTTTTAGAGATTATTAATTCCCATGTAAGTTGTTTACAGTAGATAATGTTCTCTCCCTAAATCAATTTATTCCTTTATTCTATATTTTTTTACTTATCTCTTCATTTGGGTTTAAAAGTTTCGTTGCCATTACATAAAAAATAAGTGGAAAGGAAAGAATATTCAAAAATATATCTTTATAGAGGAATTGAATGTTATTTGTCAACCAGACAAGAAAAACAAATGATCTGGTCTTTACTTTGTAATAAAAGAAAAAAAATTAAAAAGCCAATGAAATTTGGGTTAGGGAGATAGGATCGCTGGAATTTTGTGTTTTTTTTTCTAAGTCTTCATGAGAAAATTGTCATTATTTCTTTGTCCATAGATGCACATCTAACATTTTTTTTTAATATAGGGTCTGCTGAAATAAATATTATTACAAATGGTATGAGTAATTTTTAAAAGTTTTCTTTCACACACACACACACACACACACACACACACACACACACACACACACACACACATATATATATATATATATATATATATATATATATATATATATATATATATATATATTCTTTCCTTTGTGTGATAGCTATTTGAAGAGGTTTGTTACACTTAAGGGTTGCCAGGTAAAATAAACTTAAAGTGCCCATATGACAGTTTGTGAAATGTTTTCTTTTTACAATTATATGGATTTGCGCATTTTTAAATTTATTAATTTATACATTTCTGCATTGAGAACACCTGCAGATTCATAAGAATCCTCTTACATATTCTCAAATTGAATAATTCCTAACTCATCTTCTTTATTGCCCGAGTGGTTACAGTTCATTTGTGGCCCGAGAGACTAGGGTTCAATCCCAAATCAATTCATGCTAAAGACTCAAAAATGGAACTTGATGCTACCTTGCTCAATATTCAGCATTACATGATATGCATCAAGGATAAAGTGGGGCTATCGAGGAAAAGGAGTTGGGCTATCCCCTACACCTCGGTGTAGTAGCCATTGAAAAGAGACCCTTCCATTCGTCTTCAACTACGGTTGCCAACTTGATTCGGGACATTGGCCCAGCGGTTAGAGTGTTCGCCAATGGCCCGGGAGACCTGGGTTCAATCCCAGGTCGAGTCATACCAAAGACTTTAAAAATGGTACTTGATACCACCTTGCTTAACACTCAGCATTATAAGGTACGGTTCAAGGGTAAAGTGGAGCAATCCTGGGAATGGAGTAGCGCCCTCCCCTACACCTTGGTGTAGTAGCTATCGAAAAGGGAGCCTTCGGGTCACCCTCGACTATGGTCGCTAACTTATTATATATATATATATATATATATATATATATATATATATTATAACATTGTTGGTGGTCACTAAATTACTCTGTGGGTATAATATGAAGAGTGCTCAATATCTAGGATAGAACTATTATATATAAACAATAAATAGATACATATTAGATATATGTATTTTATTCATGGAATTTAGACAGCGAACCCTGGGTTACGTGTAGTTTTTTGCAAAACAACAATCATCAGGTAGATAAGAAAATGAAACTTAACAGCCTGATTATTGTTGTTTTGCAGAAATCTTCATGAAACCTAGAGGCCACAGTCTAAATTCCATGAATTAAATATATATATATATATATATATATATATATATATATATATATATATATATATATATATCTAACAAGGTTAGACGAACCAGACATGCAGGACACTGCTTGAGAAGCAGAGATGAACTCATAAGAGATGTACTCTTATGGATCCCCACACATGGCCGCGCAAAAGCAGGACGACCAGCTCGAACGTACATTCAGCAGCTATGTGAGGATACAGGATATTGTCCTGAAGACCTACCTAGGGCGATGAACAATAGGGAGGAGTGGCGAGAGAGGGTCAGGGATATCTGTGCTACCAGCGCGATATGATGATATATATATATATATATATATATATATATATATATATATATATATATATATATATATATATACGAGTTGTAAGCGAGTATTTTGTTAGTAATAATTTTTAAAGAGGGGGTTAGATGTTAATTCTTTGGATACAGTTAAATGGTTTGAAGTATTACCATCTAGCATTAATAATTATATTTGATATTTATCTTTTAGTGGTGTACAGTTAAGTAGATATTATATTTGATATTTATCTTTTAGTGTTATACAGTTAAGTAGAGATTCCTTTCTCACACTAATTATTCTAATAATATCCATCGTTAACTGGTTTTACGAATTACCATTTAACATTGGTAATTCTATTTTCCAAGCCTTTCTATTCAATTCAAATAATTTGCCCTTTGCCGTATTGTTCCAAATGACTAGAAATGATAAAATTATTAAAAAAAAAAATGAACAGTATCATCTGACTCAATGAAGAGACCCTTGTCTAACCCTAACTACCTCGGAATAATGGCAATGACGTGATACTCCAGAATTGGATTCTCTGCCATCAAATGCAATTGAGTGTCATTACTAGGACACTCGATGAAAGGGTAACCTCTCTGCAGAGGTGCAATCGGTGTTTCTGCAGCCCCGAGACGTTATATATATATGATTTATAATGGATAATGTACAGTTTTAAAATTGTTGAATAAATCCAAGTCTTTCAGAAGAAAACCGAGAATATATGGCCGAAAAGTCGAATAAAACAACATCAACAAATGAAGGAAAATATCCTATTAAGAAGCATATGAAATAGTTTTTTGGGAACAAAAATGAAAATACATAGATCGATAAATCTCTTGAATGTCACTCACTTTAATTAAGAAATATTTCTAAAAAGAATTTTTGACAGAACAATATTATCTTCATAAGGTAATTTTAAAAAGATAATTGGTAAATGTCTTTTCTGTTATGTGGATTCGCAATTTATATTAGCAATTACTGTTTCTAAACGTTAAATGTAACCCGGCCCGTCACCAGACACTGGAGGGCGGGGCAATACAGGTGGAGCATCTTAAAAATCACTTAACCCCAACTGTTAATGTTCATTTAAATTGATTTTTGAGCACTAATTGGGTGATTATCATTATATATATATATATATATATATATATATATATATATATATATATATATATATATATATATATATATATATATATATGCGTCGTTATCTTTATGAATAAAATCCGTGAAAGACAATGTAAGGATTTAAGTTGAAAAGCAGAGACAGAGGGAACGGTGTTTGATGACAGTCAGATACGATCATTAGTCCATCAGACTATCTTGATTTTGAGACTAAGATCTTCATACTTAGATCTATCTATCTATCTATCTATCTATCTATCTATCAGTGTATTCATATATATTCCAGTGTATTCATATCTATCTATCTATCTATCTATCTATCTATCTATCTATCTATCTATCAGTGTATTCATATATATTCCAGTGTATTCATATCTATCTATCTATCTATCTATCTATCTATCAGTGTATTCATATATATTCCAGTGTATTCATATCTATCTATCTATCTATCTATCTATCTATCTATCTATCTATCTATCAGTGTATTCATATATATTCCAGTGTATTCATATCTATCTATCTATCTATCTATCTATCTATCTATCTATCAGTGTATTCATATATATTCCAGTGTATTCATATCTATTTATCTATCTATCTATCTATCTTAAGAGATAGATAGAAAGAAATACACTGAGAGATGTAATACATTCACCAATCAGATAAGAGTAATTTTTACGCATCTACTCAAGTGTTTTTTTGTTTTGTTTTTGGTCGAGTCGTTACATTTCAGTAATATGACTTCATCTCGCAGCAATTCGACGATCAGACATATTTCTTTGTGTCCCTCGAACACTGAGAAGGCGTCGTATATGGAAGATAGTCACATTCTAATTTTAGGATTTAACCGTAACCGCGCAAAAAGATAAAAATGAAGCAAATTATTCAGGTTTAACCCGCTTCTCTCTCTCTCTCTCTCTCTCTATATATATATATATATATATATATATATATATATAAATATCATTACCAAGATTAAGAAAATCATATTTATTCATTAAATAGAATTAAAAAATTGGAGGGCCCCTTTCGTCCGGTACGTTTTTAAAATTTAAAAATATTAAATCAGAAAAGGGTGGATTTAAAAAAAAAACACGATTCCCAAGTCGAATTGTCTTCTCTTCCTGTACAAGATAGGGCAATAGAACATAACATCTACAGCCCTTAAATGAAGCAAGATGTTGTTTAGACCGAACTTTGTACAAGACAGAGAAACATACATCTTAATAATTAGTTCTACTTATATAATAATCGGTTAAGTGGTCGCCAATGAAGAGTTTTGAGGCCGTCTTAATTATGTGTTGTTTAACTCGAACTTCCAGCCTTCAAATTGTCCTACATATATAGTCATATAAACAAACGGAACGCAGATTCTACATGATATTTCTAATAAGTCAAATGACGTAATTTAAAACAACAAACGTTGATTTATTAATCAAACAGCCAACTTTTTCTTGTTATACACAGCCAACGTTTTTCTTGTTATACAAATTTTCCCAAGGTTTTTACATTTTGTACTTTTTACACATCCATCGTTGATTTAACATAACTAATATCATCCCTAATAGTTCCTATAATGGTTCATTAGAACCGAAACACTATAGTGTCAACTTTGCTTCTCAATAAATCTCTCCTTCTACTTGGATTACCTTGTAATCAAATTTTCTTCATAAATTGTCGGATTACAATCCATTATTTACTTTTGTATGTAGTCACATCACACTAAAAATAATATTTTGAAACCCTTCCCTATGTTGTAGTATTGGTAAGACATCCTTTTGGGAATACTGAGACGCAGGTAAGTGTTGAAGATGGTATTCACCTGAACAGAGTTTTAACGGAGCATAACCGATCCGGTGATTTTATTAACAAAAAGATGGGTAACTGGCCCCAATCCATGGTATCTTCACATACACAAGACATTTTGCGTGATAAAATTATTTGACGGTATTAAATTCGAATACCTTTAATCTAATATTACTTGTGATGAAGTCGGTTAATTATCCATTCCTCAAAAAGATAATATCTCTGGGTTTGATATATGCGCTGTTTTACAACAGTGTCTTCGGGTCACCCTCAACTATGGTCGGTCAACTTACTAATATATATATATATATATATATATATATATATATATATATATATATATATATAACTGTGTGTCAGTGTGTGTGGGTGGATGTGGATGTGCATGTGTGTTTATATATATATATATATATATATATATATATATTTGTTTATATATAAATATATATATATATATATATATATATATATATATAAATGAAGAAAGAGAACGAGAGGGATTAACTTAGAGAGATAGGAAAACACACACACACATTTATATATATATATATATATATATATATATATATATATATATATATATATATATATATATATATATATATATATTGTAGAAATACTTAAAGAGTTGCCGTAATACCACACACGGTGGCTTTGTGGGTTGACAAAGGAATGGTATATACCCTTTTTTATGTCTTTATTATTTTACTAATTTTCTTTATTCCCTTGAATGTTCACCATCCACCATTTTCTCACACACACATATATATATATATATATATATATATATAAACGGAAAACTATATTTGTTGATTTTACACTAAAAATTTGTGTTAGCCATCTGAATGACCGAGGAAAAAACATCGTCGAAATAAATTTGTAATGATACTATGACTGTGGTTGAGTTTCTTTCATTAACGTTTCACACACACACACACACACACACACACACACACACACACACACACACACACACATATATATATATATATATATATATATATATATCCGGTGGTTTAATAGTCAGAAAGCTAGAACAGAAAGCCTCCACAAGTGAGTTCGAGTCCCACTTGGCGTCTTTTCCTTTGCCTTTGTGCCACATTAAAAGAAAGCTTAGTAAATTGCCATATATATCGTCAAATGGTGGTGAGTAAAGAGATTTTTGACTCTTTCAGCATCCGTTTTTTGTTCCTGGCATGTCATCTACTCTACATCCGGTGTTCGCACAAAGCTAATGGTTATAAATTTTTGCTGGTTCACAAGCACTGGTGTGTCCACGTGTAAAAGTCCATAGTATATATATATATATATATATATATATATATATAGAGAGAGAGAGAGAGAGAAATAGATCGTATTTAACATAATCGAAATTTCGCCGTGGTTATCCGTGAGAATGGTTGGACACCCTGCTCTATCGAGCTAGGGGTTAAGAAATAGCATTGCTGTTCTTCTTCAGCAATGGCTTTGACATGAAATGACCTTCCTTAAATTTTGTAAGATATTCAACAAAGAAACCAAACCCGACAAAGTGATATATATATATAGAGAGAGAGAGAGAAAGAGAGAGAGAGAGGTAGATGGAAAGTGTGCGTGTGTGAGTGCGT
>OY757933.1:67604485-67608587 GCA_963585895.1 Sepioteuthis lessoniana | reverse complement strand
CTATCCCCTACACCTCGGTGTAGTAGCCATTGAAAAGAGACCCTTCCATTCGTCTTCAACTACGGTTGCCAACTTATATATATATATATATATATATATATATATATATATATATATATATATATATATATATATATTATAACATTGTTGGTGGTCACTAAATTACTCTGTGGGTATAATATGAAGAGTGCTCAATATCTAGGATAGAACTATTATATATAAACAATAAATAGATACATATTAGATATATGTATTTTATTCATGGAATTTAGACAGCGAACCCTGGGTTACGTGTAGTTTTTTGCAAAACAACAATCATCAGGTAGATAAGAAAATGAAACTTAACAGCCTGATTATTGTTGTTTTGCAAAAATCTCCATGAAACCTAGAGGCCACAGTCTAAATTCCATGAATTAAATATATATATATATATATATATATATATATATATATATATATATATATATATATATATATATATCTAACAAGGTTAGACGAACCAGACATGCAGGACACTGCTGGAGAAGCAGAGATGAACTCATAAGAGATGTACTCTTATGGATCCCCACACATGGCCGCGCAAAAGCAGGACGACCAGCTCGAACGTACATTCAGCAGCTATGTGAGAATACAGGATATTGTCCTGAAGACCTACCTAGGGCGATGAACAATAGGAAGGAGTGGCGAGAGAGGGTCAGGGATATCTGTGCTACCAGCGCGATATGATGATGATATATATATATATATATATATATATATATATATATATATATATATATATATATACGAGTTGTAAGCGAGTATTTTGTTAGTAATAATTTTTAAAGAGGGGGTTAGATGTTAATTCTTTGGATACAGTTAAATGGTTTGAAGTATTACCATCTAGCATTAATAATTATATTTGATATTTATCTTTTAGTGGTGTACAGTTAAGTAGATATTATATTTGATATTTATCTTTTAGTGTTATACAGTTAAGTAGAGATTCCTTTCTCACACTAATTATTCTAATAATATCCATCGTTAACTGGTTTTACGAATTACCATTTAATATTGGTAATTCTATTTTCCAAGCCTTTCTATTCAATTCAAATAATTTGCCCTTTGCCGTATTGTTCCAAATGACTAGAAATTATAATATTTAGTAAAAAAAAAATGAACAGTATCATCTGACTCAATGATGAGACCCTTGTCTAACCCTAACTACCTCGGAATAATGGCAATGACGTGATACTCCAGAATTGGATTCTCTGCCATCAAATGCAATTGAGTGTCATTACTAGGACACTCGATGAAAGGGTAACCTCTCTGCAGAGGTGCAATCGGTGTTTCTGCAGCCCCGAGACGTTATATATATATGATTTATAATGGATAATGTACAGTTTTAAAATTGTTGAATAAATCCAAGTCTTTCGGAAGAAAACCGAGAATATATGGCCGAAAAGTCGAATAAAACAACAACAACATCCAAGAAGGAAAATATCCTATTAAGAAGCATATGAAATATTTTTTTGGGAACAAAAATGAAAATACATAGATCGATAAATCTCTTGAATGTCACTCACTTAAATTAAGAAATATTTCTAAAAAGAATTTTTGACAGAACAATATTATCTTCATAAGGTAATTTTAAAAAGATAATTGGTAAATGTCTTTTCTGTTATGTGGATTCGCAATTTATATTAGCAATTACTGTTTCTAAACGTTAAATGTAACCCGGCCCGTCACCAGACACTGGAGGGCGGGGCAATACAGGTGGAGCATCTTAAAAATCACTTAACCCCAACTGTTAATGTTCATTTAAATTGATTTTTGAGCACTAATTGGGTGATTATCATTATATATATATATATATATATATATATATATATATATATATATATATATATATATATGCGTCGTTATCTTTATGAATAAAATCCGTGAAAGACAATGTAAGGATTTAAGTTTGAAAAGCAGAGACAGAGGGAACGGTGTTTGATGACAGTCAGATACGATCATTAGTCCATCAGACTATCTTGATTTTGAGACTAAGATCTTCATACTTAGATCTATCTATCTATCTATCTATCTATCTATCTATCTATCTATCTATCTATCAGTGTATTCATATATATTCCAGTGTATTCATATCTATCTATCTATCTATCTATCTATCTATCTATCAGTGTATTCATATATATTCCAGTGTATTCATATCTATCTATCTATCTATCTATCTATCTATCAGTGTATTCATATATATTCCAGTGTATTCATATCTATCTATCTATCTATCTATCTATCTATCTATCTATCAGTGTATTCATATATATTCCAGTGTATTCATATCTATCTATCTATCTATCTATCTATCTATCTATCAGTGTATTCATATATATTCCAGTGTATTCATATCTATCTATCTATCTATCTATCTATCTTAAGAGATAGATAGAAAGAAATACACTGAGAGATGTAATACATTCACCAATCAGATAAGAGTAATTTTTACGCATCTACTCAAGTGCTTTTTTGTTTTGTTTTTGGTCGAGTCGTTACATTTCAGTAATATGACTTCCTCTCGCAGCAATTCGACGATCAGACATATTTCTTTGTGTCCCTCGAACACTGAGAAGGCGTCGTATATAGAAGATAGTCACATTCTAATTTTAGGATTTAACCGTAACCGCGCAAAAAGATAAAAATGAAGCAAATTATTCAGGTTTAACCCGCTTCTCTCTCTCTCTCTCTCTATATATATATATATATATATATATATATATATATATATATATAAATATCATTACCAAGATTAAGAAAATCATATTTATTCATTAAATAGAATTAAAAAATTGGAGGGCCCCTTTCGTCCGGTACGTTTTTAAAATTTAAAAATATTAAATCAGAAAAGGGTGGATTTAAAAAAAAAACACGATTCCCAAGTCGAATTATCTTCTCTTCCTGTACAAGATAGGGCAATAGAACATAACATCTACAGCCCTTAAATGAAGCAAGATGTTGTTTAGACCGAACTTTGTACAAGACAGAGAAACAGACATCTTAATAATTAGTTCTACTTATATAATAATCGGCTAAGTGGTCGCCAATGAAGAGTTTTGAGGCCGTCTTAATTATGTGTTGTTTAACTCGAACTTCCAGCCTTCAAATTGTCCTACATATATAGTCATATAAACAAACGGAACGCAGATTCTACATGATATTTCTAATAAGTCAAATGACGTAATTTAAAACAACAAACGTTGATTTATTAATCAAACAGCCAACTTTTTCTTGTTATACACAGCCAACGTTTTTCTTGTTATACAAATTTTCCCAAGGTTTTTACATTTTGTACTTTTTACACATCCATCGTTGATTTAACATAACTAATATCATCCCTAATAGTTCCTATAATGGTTCATTAGAACCGAAACACTATAGTGTCAACTTTGCTTCTCAATAAATCTCTCCTTCTACTTGGATTACCTTGTAATCAAATTTTCTTCATAAATTGTCGGATTACAATCCATTATTTACTTTTGTATGTAGTCACATCACACTAAAAATAATATTTTGAAACCCTTCCCTATGTTGTATTATTGGTAAGACATCCTTTTGGGAATACTGAGACGCAGGTATGTGTTGAAGATGGTATTCACCTGAACAGAGTTTTAACGGAGCATAACCGATCCGGTGATTTTATTAACAAAAAGATGGGTAACTGGCCCCAATCCATGGTATCTTCACATACACAAGACATTTTGCGTGATAAAATTATTTGACGGTATTAAATTCGAACACCTTTGATCTAATATTACTTGTAATGAAGCTGGTTAAATATCCATTCCTCAAAAAGATAATATCTCTGGGTTTGATATATGCGCTGTTTTACAACAGTGTCTTCGGGTCACCCTCAACTATGGTCGGTCAACTTACTAATATATATATATATATATATATATATATATATATATATATCTGTGTGTCAGTGTGTGTGGGTGGATGTGGATGTGCATGTGTGTTTATATATATATATATATATATATTTGTTTATATATAAATATATATATATATATATAAATGAAGAAAGAGAACGAGAGGGATTAACTTAGAGAGATAG
>OY757933.1:67411985-67599485 GCA_963585895.1 Sepioteuthis lessoniana | reverse complement strand
TATTAGTGTGTGTATGGGAAGGTACAAACGCCGCGCGTTGTTTTAACCGGATATTGTTTTAACCGGATATTGTTTTAAACGGATATTGTTTTAACTCTCCATATTATATTGCACTTGGTTCGACACAAACCCACGAAGTGATTTAGTGACAACCAGTATTGTTATAATATATATATATATATATATATATATATACATCCACAGACAGACTGTTTCGTTTTATCAGAACTCTTCAGTGTGGCTAGACACGCAGGACGCTCGAAGCCGGGATCGAAATCCGTCCAAATTTACGTTAGATTGTGTTTCAGACCACTCGTCCACCAAGCAGACCACATTGGCTAAGGGAATTTTAAGGTATTTTTATTTTTAGAAACAGCAGCAGCAGCAGCCTTTGTTTACATTTTTTTATACCCTATCGGCTACCAGAGTGCTCAATTCTTTCGAAGAGCTTTGCATTACGCAAGCGGCGGCCGGCATTTCCTTCGCCAGAGAGCTCAACCCCCATGGGGGAGCATATATATATATATATATATATATTAGTATAATCATAATTATAATAATGATTAAAGGGGAAACTTCCAAGTTTTGTCTCTGTAAATGTTGGTCACAGCTCAAACGTGACTATGTTCTCGGAAAATGGAAGATTTTTCTTCATTTAATGACATATCAACGTTCATGGGTTACTTAATACCAAACCCATTTAAATAGAACAGCATTATTACTATTTAACCCATTCTTAGGAAAATTAAGGTTTTCGCTCCTACTTTTTTCAAGAGTATTAGTATAAAAGTAAACGTAATTGCTTGATTTGAGTTCGAACTCTTTTTACGACAATGCTTGCAGTCAACACTTTAATCATTGCATCACGGAACACACGTAAAAACAGAAGAAAAAAACCCAGTGGGATTTTAATATAGATACTATGGCATAATAGTTAGGGTGTTCGTAAATGGTCCCGGGAGCATTCAATCGCAGTTTGAGTCATTCCAAAAAATCAAAAAAAGGTACTTGATGCCTCCTTGCTTAACACTCAGCATTATAAGGTATGGATCAAGGCTAAGTGGAGCTATCCAAGGAAAGGAGTAGTGCTCTCCCCTACACCTTGGTATAGCAGATATTGAAAAGGAGCCTTCAGGTTGCCCATAACAACGATCGGCCAACTACTTTCAGACAGGTATTCAAGAATGAACCTGAGAGCTGTTCGTAAAATTCTTGCAGGAAAATTATTGATAGAGCTGTTCTATTTCATGATTCAAACCTTTTACAGGAGATTGCTTGGGAATGGGCGAAATTGGTTCTACAGAAGAAAAAAATTGGTGTTCTGCGTTGATCAATCCATTATTTGTAGGTTGAATGGAGCATTTCATATTTTTTGAATGAAACCAATACTGATGGATACTTTCCTGTTCGGAAAGACTGTCAACTCGTCTTTTCTTTACAAACAGCTGCGCCGGGAACATTTAATTTACAGGATAGTCAGTGTGTTTTCACTCTGTGGACTGCTTTTCAATTCTGGGTTTAAATAGAAAATCCCTGTTTAGCCAATTTATAAACCAATTTTTACTTCTAAAACATGTTTTTCCATAAATATCACACTTTTTCTAAAAAAAAATTACCTGATCTGCTTTTCTCGAACCCAAAGTTTATGACAAACCTCTTGGGCAAGATTTCAGCCCTTTGTTTGATTTGCCACCATTTTGATTCGCGTCAAAACAAACATTTTATAAGATCCCCCCAAAATTTTTTGTAATAAACTAATTACAAACAATACAGAGTTTACATTCAAAGGAAAAAAGTCCCGAAAACATATTTTGATCTTATAAAAAGATAATTCCCCTTGTCTATATAATGACCATTACATATATACATATATATATATATATATATATATATATATATTGTCTATCTTGCAAGTCTTTATGATGATAATGATGATGATGATGATGACGATGATGATCACTAAAAATCGACTTTAATAAACTTAAAACAGTTTGGTTAGGTTTGGTTCAGTTTTATGGCATATCAAACCTTATAGGTTGTTTAATGCCGAATTCTATCGATACATTTAAATTAAATATGAAAAATTCGTAAACACATTTTGTAGATGACATTTTTAAACAAGCCTGAGCTCATTTCTTTTGCATACAGTTGAATGGTTTATGTCTTGCTATATAACTGTCACAATTTAGCATCAGTTGTTTGTTTACACATAGTTTGTTGGTAATTTTTTTTTAATGAGTTAGAACTAGTTTGTTTGCACACAAGTTTTGCTATTATTTCTACACAGTTAAATGGTCTCAATTATTGCTATTTAACAGTTATAATTAAATTCAAAAGTAATGATTTGTTTACAGACAATGAACTGGTTACAAGTATTGCTATTTAACACTAATTATTCTATTCAACTCTATTCTGCCATTTACACTCAGTCAAATGGTTAAAAGTATAGTTATGTTATACCAATATATCAATTCAAGCTCTCTGCGAAAGTGTTTTTAGGATTGTTATCTAACTCTAAATTTTATTCAATATTAATCATTTCTTCATAGACAGAGAAGCAGTTACAAGTATAGCAATTTAACACTAATAATTCTATTCAACTCAATTCATTTCTTTGTACAGAGTCAAATGGTTCAAAGTATTGATATGTATTACCAATATTTCAATTCAAGCACTCTGCAAAAGTGTTTCAAGTATTGCTATTTCACATTGATAATACTTTTCAATATTACTCAATCGTTTGTACTCAGTTATACGGTTCCAAGTATTGCTATGTATCAGTAACAATTCAAACTAATATTAGTCATTTGTTTATTCACAGTTAAATGATAACACAGTTCTATTTCTAACGAGTCCATTTAACATAAGCCATTTGTTTGCTTATAGTTTGTTGGTAATTTCATTTTTAAATGAGTTAGAACTCATTTGTTTACACACAATTTTTGTTATTATTTCTACAGTTAAATGGTTTCAATTATTGCTATTTAACTCTTAGAATTCTATGATTTGATGACATATCAACCATTGTTGCTTATTTGATGCCAAATCCATTTTTATACATATAAACAATTCTATTTCAAATAATTCAGCTAGCATAAATACATAGTTTAGTTCTATTTTACCAATAGATAGGAACCTATCAGGTACTACCAATCCGAGCCAGAGTTGACCTGGGAGCGATGGCAATGAAGGAGTACTCTTAATTCCCCAACAGACTGGGTTGTGTCATATCTAGGACACTGATTGGCGGTGGGGTCTTACCACTCGACAGAGAAGCAGTCGGTGTAGTCAGCAACCAACTGGGCTAGTATGTAATGTGAGTAATATTGCTAGTAAACTTAATAACGGTGACTACATCCTCTTTTTTGAGGGGCGGATAATGTCAATTTTACAATTTTAGGTATTTGATATGGGTAGTGTAAATTAAATTATCATGACCAGAAATTCCGGTAAACTCTTCCTCGCGACATAAGGAACCACTGGTCTCATTAGTAGTGTTTACGGAGATCTCCCCAACTGGAGATCGAACCAACGACCACAGAATGCAGAACCGAAACTCTACCCCATCAACTAGTTATGGCAATTTGCTCACAGGTGTTTGGTGGATGTTCTCATCACGGTAATTCAATTTACAATACAATTCCTCAACTTGAAAAAAAAAAAGAAAATACTGTTAGCATTGTTTTATAGAAGTGACTCTACATCCTTTATTTTTTGATAATGACCATCTTACCACCCCTATGTAACATGGGTAAAAACTGCCAGGAAACTTTAATAAAAGTGACTGTACATCCTTTGTTTTTTGATAATGACCATCTTACCACCCGTATGTAACATAGTAAGTATTGCTATTAAACTTGAATGATGTCACTCTAGATCTGTTTTTTAAGTAATGTCAATTTTACAATCTGTGTGTAATATTGGTAAGTACTGTTAGTCAACGTTTAATAAAAACGATTCTATATATTTTATAATTAATAATATAATCTTACTACTCGTATGGTATATAAGTAAGTAATTCAAACTTCACTTCACTTCATTTAGCAAAGAGTTCAATGTCTTACAGCAAAACATTTTTTTAGGAAAATTAATGAACCCATTTCATCGTAACATTTTCTTCAAAAAGGGTAATTGCTTGTTGACACATTTGTACAACGTGAGATTACCTTTGAATACCCTGTTGATTATGTATTGGGAGAATATACCCGAGAAGGATTCGGAAACACTTCTGATCTATAAATCCGTTCTAAAAGTAAAAAGAGTAATTGTATATTAAAACAAAATCAATTTAATTACAAATTAACTCTATCAAATCGGTTGCATTGAGAAGCTACACACCGCTGAAAACGTCATTTCTACAACAGTAAAAATGGCATGACAGCTAAAGTGCGGGACTACAGCCTCGAATTAAACGATTTCGAGCCACCGTGGCGTTTTTATGTTCACTTTAAGACTAATACCCTGAGAAGATTTATGAACCTCCATATTCTTCCAGCTATCGGTTAAATAGTACCAAAGCTGTTCCGCTACATGGCTGACTTTGGCATAAAATAACCCACGGATGTTGATATGCAAAGAAACTAAACTTTGGAAATAGGCTAGAACTCTTTAAATGTCATTGCTTTCGTTCGACTTGTAACAATATGTCACGCGTTCTCAATTGTTCCCAGTCGACAATAGTAATGATGTCGCAGGGTTTTTATCGTTGGAAACAAAATTATAGTTGGGATAGTCTTCATGCTATGTATCTTTTCTGCTCAAATATCAGTCAGAGAGTCTGTGTTGTGAATGTAATGTAAAAGTCGAGGGTAACCCGAAGGATCCCTTTTTAATAGCTACAACACTTAAGTGTAGGGGAGGGCGCCAATCCATTCACTGGATTGCTCCACTTTACCTTTGATCCCTACCTTATAATGCTGAGTGTTAAACAAGAAGGCATCAAGTACTATTTTTTTAGTCTTTGGTATAACTCGACCTGGGATTGAACCCCATTATCGCGGACAATTAGGCGAACACTCTACTAATTTGGCCAATTTTTCAGGCAGGAAAAACCTGATTAAATATCAGCTGTTTAAGGAATATTCACAACGACGTTGATCAGAAAGCATAAGATGATTCGAAAATACTTCCAAATTATCAGCTGTGTGGCGCAAATAAATTTCGGCAAATAGTAATAGTTGCTCCGAACCGGTGTGCACCGTTCGTTTACCGTTTAAAAGTTATTGTTTTTTATGACTAGTGAAATTGTAATTGTTGCACTGAGAGTTGTTTGTGCTCTTTTCAAGTTATGTTGGGCATATGCTGTTCCGATTAGAATATTCAACCAATATTAGCATCCTTTTTCTATCTGGAACAACATCATTCTAACGTAACATAGAATGAGCACCAACAGCTCCCTACGTAGCAATAAAAGAAAATATTTAAACAGTAAAAGAAGACTTCACTGGTACAAGCCATAATCCTATCTGGAAAAAATATTAGGTAAATAGAGCTACTTCTACAACTTGTCTAAGTTTATTTGCACCTCACAAGAAACAGTTTAAGATGTGGGAGGTATTTATGAAGCAACCTGTAGTAGTGGACTAGTTTTTTTTATAAAAACATATCATTGTTCACAGAGTGTTTCTGAACTTTTTTTTCTCAGATTACCGTATCTGACGCCATTTAAGGCACACCTTTCTTTTACTAAAAATATATTTCAAAATTACCTTGCGTCTTATATACCATATGTAGGTTTAAATTTTGCGATAGTCGGCTGAAATTAGCTACCTGGTAATTCCTATTTGCTTAGACTTTAGAGTAACTTCCATATACATATTTACCAACCCCTCCGCTCGTGCAGGTTATGACACGAGGTCAATTTTTTAAGCGGAGTTTAACAGGTTTGAATTCAGGGTTTTCCTTCTCCTAGACTAGTTGCCTCACCAAGGCTGCAGAACCTAGAATAGAAAGAGAATTACTGGATTCATACCTTTCCCAAGGGTATTAGTGCGATGTGAAATGCAGTCAGTCTCGTCCAGGATTTGAACTCGTGTCGCCGTGTCCATTTCCTACGACGATAACCATTACACCAGAGTAACTTCCATATACCTATTGTCATTATCTAAAAGGCTATTATGCAGATTAAAAGTGTTGCCATTAATAATATTGATTATATTAATTTTATCGCGTTTATTATAAGTACATTGTTTTTTCTTGATTTACCCTGCTGAAATTGGGGTGCGTATTATACACCCGTGCGTTTTGTATGCTGTCAAATACGGTAACCACCTTGGTTACAAATCAGCTGATCAGTATTAATGTATCTGAATATATTTCATTCACAAACGTCGATTCAATTTAATGAAAGTCCAAAATTTAGTTATATTTTCTCAGTTTATGACCAGTACAAGGTTCATCAACTGCAGTCTTTTCCATTCAAAAAATATCGTGTACTTACTAACTAAGATAGAACTTGATTTTCATAAGTACGAGCACCTTCTGAAAAGTCACCATGTCTTTAAATTTGGAATAGAATTCAATTAATTAACCTAACGTATTCAAATGTCAAATTCGAGGTCATACCTTTGTTACCTTATTTTGCACCCGTTTTCGCATTATTGTCTATCTATGAAATTTTATGTATATTTTGTGCTCCCATACAACCGGTATCGGTTGATGCCTATATTAGTCAAAACCAATCATATACAATGATGGAACTACCATTTCTAATACAGCTAAGACAATAAAGGAAATAAGCTTCAATCTAATCCTATCCTACGACTATGACCAACATTTTAAGGGCAACATTGGTCTTATTAAACGTTGCATATTGATCTATATCATTCGCAGACTTTAATTGCATACACATCAATAAAATTACACGTATATTTACGCTGTAAATACCTCGAAAAGTAGGTTAATCCAAAGTGAAATGTGCGCATGCGTCCGGGCATGCGCATATACATAAATCTGATCGTGTTTACATGCGGTTATGAAACCCAATGCTTTTACGTGTGCCACTAATGAGGCCATATTCACTGAATTGATTTCCTCCCTTATTGCAAAAATTGATCAATCGCAATATAATAAAAGAAGCAACTTGTTCGAAAATATTCAATACACAGAATTTTTCTCTCTGATTCTGTCTTTCTCTGTCTTACTTTCTCTATTAACCTCTCAGTCTATCTGTCTATCTATCTATTGCAGTCAATTCAAGACTTGCTGGCTATCAATCTGGGTTTATTAATATATTTTTCTCTTTTCTTTTCTATCGCTTTGTTTATTTTCCTCGATTTCTTTAACTGTGGCAAGTCAAGTTAAGTTCTGCTCGGTCACTTAAGGCAAAAGATTCCTTTTCACTGTAAGAAAATAACAAAGAAATATACAATATTTTCACTGTCTAATCATCATTACGGATCACGACTAAAAAAAAAAAAAACCAACAAAAACCAACATTCATACGAATAGAAGAAATATTTAAAATGGTTCATTACTGTACAGCATAAAGTTGCTCAAATTCACTGTATGGTGTGGGTGGGTTGCCATTCTGGTCAGATAATGTAGAAATACTTTCTAATACCTTATATATGCAGAAATAATTTGTCATATCTTCATAGGAGGTCATTCAATAAATGAAGCTATTTCGTCAAAGTAGTTAGCTATAGAAAGTATTGTTTTCTGTTGCACCTTTTTCAAGAAAATCCATATTGAGGGGTTCTTTATCTCCTCGATATCTGTCAGTTTGCCTTTCTTTACAGACAGCTGCACCCGAAATATTTCCTTTACCGGAGATTCAGTGTAGTTCCACAGAATGGACAGTATTTTCGTCTCAGACTGTGGCAAACCAATGTTTTGCTTAATTGTCCACGGTTTTTGACCAAAAAAGGCATCTTCGCAAACTCATCACTTTCATCTATGAATTTCACATAGTTTGCACTACCAAATATTTCATGACAGACCTCTGTTCAAGACTGGAGCACTTCAATTTGTCGCATTTTTGAATAGCCTTGAGACAAATATTTTTTCTTTAAACCAATTGCAAAACCAGCAGACGTTACATTTATAGAAAAAATTCCGTGAAAAAAGGAAATGTCTTCTTTTTTTTTTTTTAAATAATTGCCTTATTGAATGATCCTCGCATACGAACACAGATTTTAATCGATATATTTACCCGGAGATGTATGAAAACTATATGTGAAATATTTAGTTCAGTAACATACTTTTAAAGTTACTAGGTTATATAATTTTTATCGCCATGTTTATATTGATGCAACGCTTCCACCACATGTCGGATGTGTCACAGGTATTCAGGACTCAGTAATATAATTAAGTTTGGAAATTAATTATTTCAGTTGCCCAGTCGGCTGGGGCTATAGAATACACCGACTGCTTCTCTGCAGAGGAGTAAGACCCCCACACCAACGAGTGTCCTGGTTATGACACTAAATAATCTGATGGTGAGGTTCCAGCAACGCTGGAGCTTTGAGGAATGCGGAGTACCCCTTCATTGCCATCGCTCCAACGTCCACTCTGGCCCGGAGTGGTAGAACCTGATAGGGCCCTATCTATGGGTTAAACAGAACAATATTTATGATAAACAGAATTGTTTGATTAAACTGAATACCTTGAAATAGAAATGCCTTTTGACAATTAAACCGTACTTACATTTAAACTGCGTGATTATGCTAAAGTGAATTATTTAAAATATAACTTTTTTTACATTGAAACTGTATTTACACAAAACTGAAGTGTTTAACATAGAACTGTTTTTACATTTAACTGTGTGTAAACAAAATCTGTACTTATACTAAACTGAATTACCCGAATAAGAAGTGCTTGACTAAACTGAAATAGAAATATTTTTCACAAGTAAACTGTACTTACATTTAAACTGCGTATTTATGTTAATCTGAATTGTTTGAAATTGAACTGTTTTGACATTGAAACCGTACTTACACTAAATCGAATTGTTATATATAATGGCTTGAATAGTTTGAAATAGAAATTTTTTTTGACAATTAAACTGTGTAGTCATGCTAAACTGAATTGTTTTAAATTGAACTGATTATTTACATAAAAATATATTTGGCGTTAAATAGCCTACAAAGGTTGATATGCCTTAAAACCCACCAAACCAAACCAAACCAAACCAAGCTAATTATTTTAGTTAATTTAATTTTATTTGTAGCCATAAATTGTTAACAGGATTGGAACTTTGAATTGAAGTGTAAGTCGAATACGTGCTCATGTCACACGGAATAATACAAGGGTTGGCATGGTATAAAACCAATCAACTATTAGAGGGAATTTAATTAGCTATTTAAAAGTGAGAAAAATTTCCTGTTGGTATATTGAATCAAAAATGGACACTATTCCTTAAAAATGTAGTGAGGTAATCTCTTGGGAAGAAATTTACATTTGCAATATAATTAAAGAATGTAATTATTTATACTAGTTAATCATTTTGTTTGTTGTAATGAATTGGGAGTTAGCTAAAACATTTGAATTAAAATGTAAGTCGCATGCGAAGGTCATATGGTGCACGGGCTACACATATTAAGTTAAGAAATTGACTATTTTTTCAATCGGTTGTAAACAGTATGTTCAAAGAAACATTTCGTCTGCTGATGTTATGAAAAGACGACGTAACCCTGAAAGTTTATGATACTTGTTCTGATTATATTGGTTGATGAGATAATTAATATAATATATAAGCAGGGTCATTGTAAGAGTCAGTTAGTCAGTTGGTTCGGTGAGAGAAGGTTGCAGTTAGTCGGACAACGTCTGAGATGAGACAAATGGCCCTTTGGGGCAGGTTTTTGTCAGGGAAGAAGTAAAGTGAAGCCGGTGTTTTCACCATACGTTTCTCACAAATGAGACTCTTAGCGTTTCCAATGAACACCATTAACTTTTTCAATCTATCTTTCTCATTCGTTTCTTTAACGACTGCTGTGTGAAATGTGATTGACCTAAATAAATTTTCGTACCTAAAGCAACAACGGAATCGTTTTGTATTTGGGTGCGTTACGATTTTCGACATGACCGGAAGCGTAACATATCGGTCTATTTGGTCACTGTAACGTTACAAATCTTCTGAGCATTTTCTTGCTTTTATCAGTGCCGTAGTCTGAATGATCTCGATTCTTCCTTTGATCACCGGTTCACCCAGGTTCTTTTCCCGGCTATGGGGAACGGTTCCAAGTTCTCCAAATAAGTTAGCGACCATAGTCGAGGGTGACCCGAAGGCTCCCTTTTCGATAGCTACTACACCAAGGTGTAGGGGAGGGCGCTACTCCATTCCCAGGATTGCTCCACTTTAACCTTGAACCGTACCTTATAATGCTGAGTGTTAAGCAAGGTGGTATCAAGTTCCATTTTTAAAGTCTTTGGTATGACTCGACCTGGGATTGAACCCAGGTCTCCCGGGCCATTGGCGAACACGAAATTTTGGTCTTCTTTCATTTTCACTTTGGTTTGCTGGAACGAAAAAACAAGTAGGTTTCTTTTTCTTAATTAAAATCTTGTCTACTGGCCTGAATTATGTGATATGTGTATATCTTAAAGTCGTAGATGTTTTGCATTTAATTTTCTTGGGTAGATTCTGATTTGTATATATTATCATCATCATGTCACGATGCTAGCACGGATCTTCCTGACCCTCTCTCGCCACCCGTCTCTATCGTCTATCGATCCCTACATGTCTTCTAGGCTACATCTTGTATTGGCACAGAGCTGTTGTATATCGGTTCAAGTTGGTCGTCTAACCTTTTCAGGTCCTTGTGCACTGGTCCACTGGAGTACATCACTTATGTATTCCTCTTTAAATCTCCAGCAGTGTCCCGTGTGTCTGGTTTGTCTAACTTGGATACATCCGTGATGGGTGGTAGGTGGCCGTACAGCAGCTACTTTGTCGGTTGCTGCCTCTGGGATTTGTTCCATTTGGCTTGCAGCATTCTTGTGTATTTGCAGTCAAGCTTTTTATACTTATGTTTAGTTAGCGTCTATGTGGTGCATCTATATTGCCGTATCGACACGACCGCTGTTTGGAAAAACTGCGTTTTATTTTATCGGTCAGGTCTGACTTCCATATGACATAGTATATCATTAGCTGTCCATGCCTTTGCTAATGGCATGTTGATGTCATTCTCAGTTGATAAGAAGCTTCTTCCTTGGTAGGTGACCTTGTCCATTAGTTTCAAAGGGCCGTCCTTTTTTCTCAGAATGGTGTCATTGTTTATCGTCAATGGAAATGAATGTTGGATGGAGGTTAAATTATCGGCGAGGGTGTTTGGATCATCACATAGCTGTACTCTCACTCTACCTAGGTGCAAGTTGTAGGAGAAATTGGGCTTTTTAACCTTGGTGTGGCAACCCATCTGCAAGAAACGAAACTCTGAATTCGAACCTGGTAAAACTCTGAAAAAAAAAAAACTGACCTTGGATCACATCCTGCTCATGCGGAAGGGGTTGGGTAAATTATAAGATTTGTCAGTATGGTCAAACGTTAGTTTCTTGAACAATTTCCAGTGGATTACTTTCAGTACTAAATCATGCTAACTATTGGAAATTTACTAAGCTTTTTGCTTAGATGTGGCACAAGGCTATATGAAAGGGGCACCCAATGAGACTCGAACTCACTCGTGTAGGTTTGCTAGCCGAGCTTGCTAGTATATCTTTAGTTTCTGCTAGAAAGAAAGACAGAAAGAAAGACAGAAAGAAAGAAAGAAAGAAAGAAAGAAAGAAAGAAAGAAAGAAAACTGATAGATAACAGATTAAAATGTAAAGAATCCCAAAGACTCAGACTTGACAGCAAAAAGAAAAATAATAATCAGTAGGAAGTGATTGAAAAAGAGAGAAAGCCATATTTAAAATAAAATGAAAATAAACTAAATGAGTATTGTATCATTTCGTTAGGTTTTTTTCTAATACAGTATGCAGCAGAAATATGTCCCCATTTTAAACTATCATCTGAGTGGTACAAATAAATACCGGCAAGGGTTAATGGTAGGTCAATCTTACAGTTATTTTTCCAATCATAAGTAGTAAAGGTACACACTGCAATTGTGGTTGAAAAGAAGTTTTTTTCTAAGATTTGAAAATTTGTAATTACTATAGAGTGAAGTTTTCGTGCTTATCTGCGTCCGAATGATGCAGTTCTAGTTAGAAAATATAAACAGTCATAAGTTGACCATTCTATTAGAAACAACATCATTTAGACATAACACGAAATCAGCACAGAATGCTCTCTGTGAAGCAATTACCGATTCACCAGTCTTAAAATTGTTTCACTGGCAACTGTACGGTGTGAACCAGATCAATCCATGATCGTAAGTGAAAATAAAATTGTATGACTTTAGCTAGATAGAGTTACGACAGCCATTTACAAGTGTCATTACACACAAACACGAACACAATCACACACACACACACACACACACACATATATATATATATATATATATATACTTCCTTTAAGAAAAACAAAAACCGGTCACATTAGGATAAAAAAAATTATTTCCATCCTGTTATGGGTATTGATATGAATCAATAACACCAAAAATAATAGGACGCGTACCGATCTAATGGATAAAATAATTAGTCAGAATATATGTGATGTCAGTTACATTGAGCTCTTTACCAGGAAAATTTAAATGTTCATAGTTAAATGATTTTTTGTCCTGACGGGATTATTCCCGACTCCGGTTTAACTGGACTGAATACACACACACACACACACACACACACACACACACACATATATATATATATATATATATATATATATATATATATATCCCTTCTACTGCATATATATATATACATTTATATATATATATATATATATATATATATCCCTTTCGTTAATTTTTCCGACGTTTCACAAAGTGAGGTTTTAAAAAAGAATAGAGCTGTTTTTTTTTCTTCTCGTAGATAGGTTGTCAAACCAATGACAATGAATTCAGTCTGCCCTTCAATTTACCCATACCCGGAAAGAGAATGCTGATTTATTTCTTTCCCAAGAGCCTGAAGGGAATCGTAAAAACCCCCGTGCATCTTTTGAACTCCTATCACCGATTACATTTTCTTACGACTATAACCACTACGCTAAACGCACCTTCTATTTTGCCACTGTAGAAATCAAACAGATTTTGACTTTGTGGCCAATAATCCCATGCTGTAGAGTGACCACATATTCTCAAATTATTCAAAGATGAATATTACATATAGAACTATTTTTCTTTTAATACACATGCTTCCAGAACTTTGTTAAAATAAATCAATGAAATATTTAATATACAAGTATGACCTACTGTTTACTCAGGTAAACTAGACCGTTGGATAACTTTACTAATGCCCATTCATTTAATAAAAATATTTGTCTATATTTCAAATCCAATACTTTTATCCCTTCTAATAAAACTTAAAAAGTTATATCAGGATCTGAGTCGTTTTCAGTATCTTGTAAGATTAGGATTTATGATATAATCATAAATTCTCAAAGTAATGTAAACTATGTCTTTGAACATACCCAAGGAGACACTGAACAAAAGATTCCAAAGGGGTGTCCTCGTGGTGTAATGGTTAAAGGAATGGACTGCGGAATCTTTGTAAGCGAGTTCGAACTCCAGTCGTTCTATTACAGTCACTTTCGGACAAATACCCTTGGGGAAAGTTATTGAACCTCTTTAACCTCCTAGCTATTGGTTAAATAGTACCACTACTGTTCTTCTGGAAGAATGGATTTGGCATTAAATAATCCAGGAATTTTGATATGCTATAAAACGAAGAAACCCAACCCTAAGAGATTTCAATATCTTCAAAGTTTTAATCTGTATTTATGTTCTTAATCCTAACACTAACTCTCACATCATCCTTAATACATTTTCCAGGATTACATATATTGTATATAAAGAACTGTGAGGCACCAAGGGAAAAATTTATCTAAGTATAAATCATTTGTTTGTAAGATGAAGCTTACAGTTCAAGTAACAAACTTTATAAGGTTTTCTTAAATATTGTCCATTCATAATTTTCTTGCAACTACAAATCTTTAAATATTTTTTTCTTTTTAAAACAAAAATGCTTTCTCATATTTTTTTCTATTCATTATTGATATTAAAAAAAACACAAAAAAAAACATGAGAAGGCATTTTTCTATCTATCTCTCTGTATTTAGTCATCCCACTCTTTTAGGTTATCAGCTAAAATAAAGATATATTGCTGTCAGTATTTGTGTTTTTATTATGAATATCATTTGTGTTGGATTGATCAATGTTTTTTTAGGGATTGAAATTAAATTTGAGGTTACAAAATAAGATTCTACCATTGTAGCAATCAAAAAGATTTTGACTTTGTGGCCAATAATTCTATGTAGTAGAATTACTACATATTCTCAGATTATTCTAAAATAAATATTGTATATAAAGAACTCATTTTTCAACATTTATGATTCCAGAACCTTGCTAAAATAAATCAAAGAAATATTCAGAATATAAGTATGACCTACTGTTCGATTCTGTGTAATGAACTGTGACATAGTTTTACTTATATTCATTCATTTAATAAAATCAGTCTATATGGAAATTCAATATTTCCTCACACTTTTTTTTTAAACCTAAAAAAAGTTATCAAGCAGGTATTTGCTATGTAAAGTTAATCTTAAACGAGTTATTTTATAATAAGACCAGATTCATTTTCAACATCTTGTGCGATAATGATATATGATGTAATCATGAATTCTCAAAGTAATATAATTTATGTCTGAACATACCCAAGGAGACACTGCACGAAAAGATTTCAAAACTTCAAAGTTTTAATGTATATTTATGTTCTTGATACCAACACTTACTCTTACATCATTCTTAATACATTTTCCAGGATTATATATCAACAAAATAAGCTATTAAAAAACTTTTAAAATTGAAAACAGTATATGAAATTTTACTACCTTTTTTTACAAGAATCTCAAGTGCACTACTCTTGTAAATGTCCAAACTTAAGGAGTTTCTCAACAGTCAATTACCAGAATATCAGTGGAAATTTCGTAGTACCCATTGAAATCTTCATGAAAGAAAAAGGCAGAGTTCATACAAATAAAGAAAAAAGGAGAGTGCAATTAATATCTGCTAAAACTCCCCAAAGTAGATAATCAAACTATATTGTATTAAATGCAACCTGACCACTTTGCCAACAGATAATATGCTATCACATTTAGCAACAAGCTCTTCTTAATTATTCATTTATTAAATAGATGTTAGAAATCTATTCAACCCTTTTCAAGTAACATCTTTTCAGTGTTATTGTTGAAATGAAACTCTTTAAAAAGACTTTATTCTGAAAATGGAAGATGAGGAAATAACAAGAAGGCAGTGGATTAAATGAACAGTCGAGGAACAATGAGCCCTTGGAGGAACAGGTTCCAAAAAACACACCAGTCATCATCAATATTATTAGCAAAAGTCAGGTAGAGGAATTATTAAGGATAAGGGACATGACCAACATTTTGAGATATGCTGTGCAGAACATTGTAGCTTTAATATTAAGTCCTCTTTTTGACAGTCTACCTCGCTTCTTCCATCCCTTGCCTTGTTAGATATTCCTATAAATTAAAATGGGGCTTTACTAAAGTTCACATCCTATCGAAATAATGATTATAATTATTCTTATTATATGGGTTGGGGTATAATAATAAGAAGGTAATGGATTCTTGATACCAACACTGACTCTGATATCATCCATATAAAATCATCGATCAAATATTACGAAAAGGTGAGAGACCTCGTTTCGTCGTGGCTAAAGTGCTGGACTGCGATATCACAAGGAGAGTTTTGCCATTAAATAACCCCGAAGTTTAATATTCCAAGAAGAAGAAGAATTTATTTTTTTAAATCGTTGGTTCGTTTTACAGCATGTTTATTCTTGTTATGTTGAATGCCATCTCAACCTGTCTAGGGTTATTTTATGCCATAGATTATCGAATTACGTTTCTTGAACGAGTTATATAATGACTGTTGAAATGGATTTTGGATTCGTTCCTGGTGACCCCGTGTACTTTGACAAGCTGTCATGTTCTGATTAGTAAATAGGGTGATGGCAGTGCGTCGGAGTAGGCCGGTCGAGAAGGCGAGTAACCGGAAGGAGACCACGTGATATGAGGACCATGCGGGCGTATTTAGACAGTCAGTCCAATCAGAATCGAGAGTCGGGCCAGGGATACGCAGCCAATCAGAGGCGTTAGTGTCGTCTCTGACGATACGGCTTGCGAGAGGTGCAAGCGTTGATACCTCCTGGTTCCAGGAAGAAGATATAGTTTTAATGTAAATCGAATTTGATTATGTACTTTCCCGTTCGGAAAATACTGACTTGTCTATAAGCGATTTCTAATAAGTACTCTTCTAGTGACTCTGGAATCAAGTCTGATTAATATCACACTTAAATGCAGATATGTAAGACGATGAATTCCTCTTGAAAAAGGTTCTACCACTTTAACCAGAGAGGACTTACGAGTTAAGTTAACGAAGGGGTCCTCCACAGTCCTCAAATCTCAATCAGATACAGGTTAGTCTCATACCTAAAGCATCACTTTTGGAAGGGGCTCTTACCCCTCTAACGAGAATACAATCAACATCGTCTAAGACCCTCCAACAGAACAGCAACTCTTGTATAAGTATGTGGTTACCAACCCCTCTACCACGAGCAAGATGTAACACAAGGTCAGTTCTTAAGCAGAGATAACAGGTTTGAATTGAGAGTTTTCTGGTTTCCTTAGGCTAAAGAACTCAGTTTGCCCTACTATTTGATTATTGCTGAAAAGAGAATAATTGGATTCATACATTTCAAAAGGTTTTAGTGCTATGTGAAGTAAAATCAGTGTAGTCGAGGATTTGAACTAGTGTCGCTGTGACCAGTTCCTGTGACGATAAACGTAGTCTACAATTAAATACAGTACAAAAATGTATCTTCACAATTCTTTTAATCAAATAAAATCTTAAATATCTCTAAGAAATATTTTTGAACCAGGGAAGGGATCCTCACAGGTATTGCCAACAACGTACTGGAGTGTGATATTGTAGTAGACGAATTCAACCTCCAGTAAGGGTGTTATTTTCATTTTCGAACAGATACTCTCCATAAAGCTATGAAACACCTGATAGGCCAAATTTTACCACTACTGTGCTTCTTCGTCGGTGGTTTAGTATTTAATAACTCATGACGTTATACAGGGTGGAACGATAAAATTGTCGCCCTAGAAAAGACGACATGATTCCATTTCCGTTAAATGAAAACGGGTTTTCTTTTTTTGATGTAGACCATCTACTAGTTGGCAAGTTGTGTACAAATCCCAAGAGCGATAGGAGCCTTCTATCATGCCTGAAAGTGACACAATGTTCAACGAGCGAGATCGGAGATGCACCGCTGTACAACTTATGCTCTCTACCGATCCAAGTTATGACAACAGGACCTTGGCCAGCACCCTCAAAATGCAAATCCGGACGGATCAACGTGCCCAGGGTGATAAAAACAAAGTTTCCGGCCAGGGTTATGGTCTTTGGTGTGGTTTCAAGTGAAGGCCACATCATGCCACCTCACATCTTCGAAGTCGGCTTGAAAGTCAACACCAAAGTGTACCTGGATGTGCTGAAGAGTGTGGTTATCCCCTGGTGCAATCAGGTGACCGGTGGCAGAACCTGGGTGTGGAAGTAGGACTCGGCACCGGCCCTCAAGTCCAAAGAGAACCAGGCTTGGCTTCAGAAGGAGTGCTACGACTTTGTACCCTTCTCTCACTGGCCGCCCTCCTCCCCCGACCTGAACCAGCTGGACTACTTCGTTTGGTCATACGTCGAGAACATCACCAACATGACCTCCCACAACACCAAAGCCAGCCTGATCACTGCCATCCACCGAGTATTCACCGAGCTCCCGCCGGCGCTTGTGGAAAAGACATGCTCCCAGTTCCGGATCCGTATCGAGGCGGTGATTCAGGCTGAAGGCGGCTACATTGAATGCTTGTCAGCTCTACAACATAATCAAATTACCTGAATTGGTTTTTTTCAATAAAAGTTTTAAAATAAAGCTGTACTGTTGTTTTCTTTAGGACGACAATTCATCGTTCCACCCTCTATATACCATTGAGTAAAGAAACCTCAAAACAAAACCAGGGCACCAATTCTTAGGAGAAATACGTCGATTGCATCCACAACAGATTAGTAAGACACTCTTTTGAAGTCGATGCAGTCTATTATCAATTGATTTATTTTAAAGGCATTCAACAGGTTTGTGGTTTTTTTAATACCTATATTGAAATGAACTGCGAAGATTATACGTTTAGATTAACATTTTTTCTGTTGTCATTTTGAAACGGTTATATATACAAACTTACTTTTTTATATTCTTCGAACAGATTTATTTGACCGATTGACGACTCCCAAGCAGAATAGACCAGGAATTAATGGTAATAATGATATATTCCACGCTTCCTAAATCTTGAGAGATGGAGCCTCAACATCAGAAGCAATTCAGTGTCATGTCGAGAACACCCTTGTTAGGGAATGTGTCTTACACCTTAGCAGCGGATACAGTCGGAATATTCTCTGCTTCGACGACAGTGTAATGATAATGGCATGAGTGTAAGTATTTATAGACGATATTATACATTTTTCGTTTTTCTTTTTCTTAAAATAAATCAATTTTGATGATCTCTTCTCATGTTTGGAAATACTAATTAGTGAATGACCGATTTCTAATGGGTATTCAGTGGCTAAATCTCTTTTAGTGACTCTAGATTCTAGAACGATTAGTGTCACGCTATAAGAAGCGTAAAACGAAGAAATCCCCTCGAAACAGAGTTAGGCCCTTGTTCTGACTTCTTAAAATTCTGATCACGTATCTACGAATTCCAGGAGTTAGTGGCTGCTGTTTGGGATGCATGTGATTGTGGACAAATGTCAAAGTGTGAACTAGACTCGAGTCCGCGCATGCGCCCATGCACAGCACACCCAGTTTAAAAATAATGAACTTGATTCGTTCTTGATTCAGAACGCCGGAACAGGAAGTGATGGTAACGCGAAACGGACATGATTCAAATTGTAGACCGCGCGAGCATTTTGTTCTAAAAATGCTTCAATCCCATTTTAGCTAGCTTCACTGAATTTTCAATTACATCAACTGATTATTTGATTTTATTTTATTTGATTTCATTTTCATTTTAGTTTAAATATGGCTTTCTTTCTCTTTCAACCACTTCTTTATTTCTATTTCATTTCATTCTTTTCATTTTATTTATTTTTGCTGTTCAATATTATAAATTATCTGCGTCTTAGTGGCGTTTTTTAATCACTTTTCTTTTTGTTACTCTTTTCTTTTTTGTTTTCGTTTTTGTTTTATTTTATTTTTTTCTTTTGCTTTTGTTTTTGTTTTCTTTATTTCTTTTTTCGTTTTCTTATCTTTTTCTACTTTTTTTCCTCTTTTTTTCTTTCTTTCTTTGTTCTTTTTTCATATCTTTCTGATTTTTCTCTCTTTTGTTGTTCTTTTCGTTCTTTTCGTTATTTTTTATTCCTTACCTCCTTTCTTTCCTTTTCATCTTTTCTTCATTTCTGTTTTTCCTTCTCTTCTATTTTTCTTTCTTCTTTCGTTTTTCTTTTTTTCATTCTTTCTTTCATTCTTTCTTTCTTTCTTTTGCTTTTGATTTTACCTTTCTTTTCTTTTCTTTTCTTTCTACTTTGGTTTTCTTTTGTTTTTGTTTTTATATCCTATCTCTCTCTCTCTCTCTCTCTCTCTCTCTTTCTCTCCTCCTTCTCTCTTTCTCTCACACACACGCATACGCACACACGCTTACCCCTCTCTGTCTCTGTCTCTGTCTTTCTGTCGCTTTCTCTCTTTTTCTTTTATTTATTTAATTCTGTCTTTGTTTACTTTCAGTTTTTTCTCTTCTTCTCTCCTCTGGTTTTATATTATTCGTTACATCGTCTATTTTTGTTTTAAAAATTGTAGTCATGTTCCATGTTTCTTTTTCATTATCCTTTTTAAATTTTCTTTCATTTCTTTCTTTTATCGTTTTTCCTTCCTTTTACCAATATTTCTTTCAGTTTGTCTTCCACTCACCATTCATCTCTCATTATTTTGTACTCTTTCTTTCTTTCTTTCTTTCTTTCTTTGAATCAATCTTATATATATATATATATATATATATATATATATATATATATATATTTTGTTTTGGCTTCATTTATGTATACAATTTCTTTTTCCTTTCCGTCTTTTATGCCCGATCATCTTTCTTTCTTTCTTTCTTTCTTTCTTTCTTTCTTTCTTTCCCGATATGACATATTTTTACTTTCTTTATTTGTTCTCTCTCTTTTTTCAATGATTTAAATAACGATGTGCGTTAAACCCACCATTCTTTCTTTCTTTCTTTCTTTCTTTCTTTCTTTCTTATTATTCCATTCTTTCTTCTCTCTTTTCTTTTCGATGATTACCTAATAATTTTTTCTTTGATATTTTTTTCATATTTCTGATGATGTATTTCCTCTCTTTTGAAATTATATACATATATATATATATATATATATATGTGTGTGTGTGTGTGTGTGTGTGTGTGTGTGTGTGTGTGTGTGTGTGTGTGTGTGTTCGCGCGCGCTCGTGTATGTGCGTTTGAATTCATTTTACTCCAATATTTGATTATTCCTATTATCTTCCTCTGTATTCTTATTTCTGTGTTCCTTTCGCTCTTTATCATGTGCTCTTTCTTTCTTTCTTTCTTTTTCCTTTCTTTCTTTTAATCTTTCTTTTACTTTTCTTTCTTTCTTTCTTTCTTTCTTTCTTTCTTTCTTTCTTTCTAATCACTTATCTCTATATTTTCCCACCGCTATTAAATTCTTCTTGCCAGCCTTTCTTTCTTTTCCCCTGTTTACTTTCTTCCCTTCCTTCTTTGATTTCCTTCTTCATTCTTTCTTAATCTTTATTCACCTTTTATTTTTCATTCACAATATCTTCCAGTTTACAAATGTATATATATTTTTACTGGCCTTCATCTTATCCTCTATTTTCACTGTTTTCCTTCCATCGTTTTTTCCTTCCTTCCTTCCTTCCTTCCTTCCTATTTTTAATGCGTCTTTTAAGACACTTAAGAGCCATTTTATATGCATCTTAGCTTTGCATGATGTCGCATACCTCCTCCGACGTGACATAATTCCATTTTCCACATCAATCTATCAACTGTCTTCTGGATTCCTCTTGTCTGCATTATTAACCCCACACACTCTCCACACCTCACATTTCTCTTCAAGATATCCTATCTATCTATCTATCTATCTAGTTTCTCTGCCTTCAACTGATTTTTCTACAATATTTCCAACTCTCTTTCCTTGCTTTCAGCCGATTTCCCTCTCCAGTCATATAACTCTTAATCTTTCTTCCTTTCTTTTTTGTTTTTAGTTTTTCATGTTTGTTGAGCAGAAACCTAAGTGGTGCTGTGTATAAAATACTGGATTGCGATATTTTAGGACAAGAGTTCGAACTCCAGTAACGTAATTTCGTTCATTTTCAGACTATTAATCTTTGTAAAGGCCTGAATATAGTTATTGGTTGCATTGTTCTTCTACAAATATAGTGTTTGCATTAAATTGCCCACGAAGGTTGATATGACATTTAACAAAGAAACCAATCGTATCTATTCCTTCTCAGTTTCTTTCTCTTTGCAGGTATTTCCTCCTCTTTTTTCCTAGTCTTCGTCATAATCTATCTATTTCTCTATCTATTTTTTCTGCATAGCTTCCAACGATTTCTTCTTTTTTTTTCTTCTATCTTTATATCCCTTTCTCCCTTTTTTCCTTTCGATGTTTCCTAATTTCTTTTTTTGTCTTTATTTACATGGATAATCTCGGTCTGTCTGTCTGTCTCTCTCTCTCTTTCTCGTTCTTAATATCTTTCGTTCTCTTTGTCTATCAACACTCTCAGCTTTTTTTTAATCTTTGATAACAAATTCCTCTTCATTCTTTTCTTCCAACTTTCCTCTTCAGTATTTGGATATTCACTTTCTATCTCCCCCTCTTCACTTTCCTCTTAAAGCTTCCCCCCTCTCTCTCTCTCTCTCTCTCTCTCTCTCTCTCTCATATCTGCCGACTCATCTCTCTCTTGTCATCATTCTTTCTCCCTCTCTCCTTTTCTCATCGCTTTTTCTCTCTCTTTCGCTTATATCCTCATATGTCTCCCTCCTCTCTCTCTCTCACTCACTCTACACATCTCTCGTTCTCTCTCTCTTTCTTTCTTTCCTATCCTAATTTATCTCCCTTTTTTCTCCCTATTTTTCTCTCTCTACTCATCCATTTTTTACTCTTCTTTCTCTCTCTCTCTCTCTCTCTAGCCTTCTCTCTCACTCTCTTTCTTTTTCTGTCTTTCTCTCTCTCTCTCTGTTAATCCATTTCTCCCCATCTCTTTCTCCTCATCCTCCTTTCCACTCACCTCTCTTTTTCTCTCCTTCATATCTTAATTTCTCTCTGTTTTTCTCTCTCCTCATCTCTCTCTCTACCAATCTAACTTTTTGCTCTTCTCTCTCTCTCTCTCTATCTCTCCCTAGCAATCTTTTCCGCCCTCTCTCTCTCTTTTTTCGTCTCCCTCTGCCCTCAACTAATCTCTCTCTCTCACACACTTTCTATCTCTCTCTTACTTACCCTCTCTCATGTTCTTACTCTCTCACTTTCTCTCTCTATTTCTCACTTTCTCTCTCTCTCACTTTCTGTCTCTCTCTCTCTCACGTTCTATATCTTTCTTACTCTCTCTCTCTTTCTCTTTCTCACTTTCCTCATCTCTCTCTCTTTCTCTTTCTCGCCATCTCTCTCCCCTCTCTCTCTCTCTCTCTCTGTTTGTCTCTCTCTCTCTGTTCATCTCTCTCTGCCCTCAACTATTTTTCTCATCTCCCTTTCAACTCATCTGTCTTTCGCTCTCTCTCACTTTTTCTCTGTCTGTCTCATTTCTAATTCTCTTACTTTCTCTCTCTCTTACTCTCTCTCTGTCTTTCTCTTTACCACGTTACCCCTCTCTCTCTTTTTCTCTCTTTCTCTCACTTTCTATCTCTTTCTCTTTTTTCTCTCTCTCTCTTTCTTTGGCCATCTCTCTCTCTCTCTCTCTCTCTCTCTCAGTTTCTCTCTCTCAACTATTTTTCCTAATCTCCCTTTCAACTCATCTCTCTTTGTCTCGCTTTCTATCTCTCTGTCTATATCTCTGTCTCTGTCTCTCTCTTATCCATTCACACATTTACGCACACACTACCCGACTGTCCGTCATGCTATTTATGGTTTTTAGCCAGAACGTTTTCAACCTTTTCTTGTTCTTTACTTGCCGTTACTTCCGGTTATAAGGAACTCTTTTTTTTTCTTTTGGAAACCCACATTATATTTCTACTTTTTTCCATATCTATTCCTTCTTTATTTCTTGCTTTTTCTCATCCTCAAAAGAAAATGAAATCATTCAAAAACAGGATTATATAGAAGTCCTAAAAATACGTACATTCTTCAGACATCTTTACGAAATTTATCATTGATACTTTCAATGCTGTATAATTTGATAATACAACATGTAAACTATCAAACAAAATCCGTTTTGATTAGATAACTATTCACAAGAATTAATAAAATCTTGATTCATTTGTTTAAGAAAAAATCACTTTCCATCAAAATAAGAAGAAAAGGTGGACTTCTTTAGAGGCAATATAATATATCAACCTATACTGTATGTTTCTGTTTTATTTTATTTTTGTAATTCATTCCCTTTGTTTGTTTGTCTGTTTGTCTGTCTGTTTGTTTGTTTGTTTGTTTGTTCCTTTCTTTCTTTCTTTCTCTTTTCTAAGATCTTTTTGTTCTTGTTCTTTCTTTTCTTTTCTTCTATACTTTCTCTACCTTTCTTGTTTGTGAGCATTTTTAATGACCATATCCTCTTCTTCTTCTTCTTCTTCTTCTTCTTCTTCTTCTTCTTCTTCTTCTTCTTCTTCTTCTTCTTCTTCTTCTTCTTCCATTCGTAAATTCCTGGGATGGTAAGATAATAGCTTAAAAGCTAGAGAGCTGTTTCGAAGTACTACGTTTACTTTAGGACTAATACCCTTGAGAAAGGCATGAGCACCCTTAATACTCTAGCTTCGGGTTAAATACTATCACTGATGTCTATCTACAAGGATGGCTTTGTCATCAAATGACCCACAAAAGTTGATATGCCATTAAACAAAGAAACCAAACCAACCTTATCTCGATGATAATCTATTATTTATTTTTCCGTTTTCTTTAGATCAAGTCGCCATTTTCCTCGATCGTTCTTTAAAAATTGACGCACCTTTTGTTTTTGTTTTTATTTTTTGGTTATTTGGTTGCTTCTTTCTTCCTTTCTTTCTTTCTTTCTTTCTTTCTTTCTTGTTGTGGTTTTAATTACGATTTCTATGGGTTTTTTTTCCTTTTCCGTTTATCCCTTCTCTTTTTCTATAATACTTTTTCGTTTAATTCTCCATTCTTTCTTTCTTTCTTTCTTTCTTTTTAATTATTTTGTATAATTTTTTTTTCCTATTCCTTTTCCCCCCTTATCGTTTTCTGTATTGCCTTTTCGTCACATTATCCATTTTCTTTCTTTCTTTCTTTTTTTCTTTCTTTCTTTCTTACTTCTTGATTATGTTTAGCTTTCTATTTGCAATTTTTTCATTTGTATTTTTTCATTCCATTGCAATTAGTTATTGCTTTTTCTTCTCTCTCTCTCTCTCTCTCTGTGTCTCTCTACCTCTTTCTTTCTTTCTTTTTCTCTTTTCATTTTTCCTCTTATCCATTTTCTTTTTCTTTTCACAAAAGTTTTATTTTCCTTTTTTTCTTCCCTTCCCGTCCTAAATTAGATCCACTCTTTTATTTTCTGAGCCACATCTCTCTTGTTCACTCTTTCTCTCCTCATTTATTTTCCTTGGCTCTTAAAAGCCATATTCATGTTCACCGAAGCATAATTCGACCTCGTTCACTTTCTCGTTCGTGCTATAATTCATTCTTTTTTATTTTTATTTTTTTTTTAATAGTTCTTTCTTATTTTATTCCCATCCATTCTTTTTCCTGGCCCATCAGAATGTCTTCTTTATTTCTTATCTGTTTTTTGATTTTTTTTTTTTCTTTTTTGTCCTTTGGTTCATAGACTTCGTTGCTTTTAAGAGCCATATTTATTTCCATTAGAGCATGTGAAAATTTCATTCATTTACTCATTCATTCGGTAATTCATTGTTTTCTGATTTTTCTGTGGCAGTGATTCCTTTCTTTTTCTTTCTTCCTGCGTCTGGTAGCGATCAAACTTTTTCACAATTATCTTTTTAGATTATTTTCTTTTCTTATATTGTAATCTAATTTTTCTCCCAAGAAACGTTTTTTTTTTAAAAAAAAGAGAAGACTTTTCCTCTTCCGTTAAAAGTGCATGAATTTGTTTCTTCTTTTTGGTACCAGCGCATATATCTATGACATGCCGCTGGCATTAACCGGTGGTCGAAACGGTAGCGATTCTGTCTATCACTTCTTCTGGCAGCAAGGGATGTTTGACAATAAAACTAAGACAATGAATATTGATTTTAAAATAAGCAAGGCAACCCATCTGGCTGTCATCCAGTGAATAAAAATTTGTCTAAAACTTTCTTTTGTTGATTTGTTAAGTTTCTGATGCTAACATAGTAAACAGCAGCGTTCGCCCACATGAACAGTGTTCATGCAGACACGTAGAGCACACACATACATCGCATCAGTCACTTTTTATACAGTATTCTTACAAACTTTCTTGCTTTTATTTCATCCTTTATATATATATATATATATATATATATATATATATATATATATATATATATATATATATTCGAAAAATCAGTATTTCGACTTGTTCAGTTCTTTTCGCATTTTTTCGAAGGACTCATTTTACTACTTTCATTATATACTTTTTTAGCGAATTGAGCACTCCGATCTCCGTTTCCGTAAAAAATGTACACAAATGGTAACATTTACAATATATATGTTAAATTCTCCTGCTTACGTTAGGATTGCTCGTGGCTGTTAGGTTATGTTATCAGCCTTACGTAAAGTTGGATGGCTTTCGATTCCAGCTTTAAGGCATCTCACGTGTCTAGCCGCACTGATGAGTTCTAACACCACGAAACAGTCTCTCTGTGGATGACTATATATATATATATATATATATATATATATACATATATTTATATTTATATTGGCCAAATGAGTAGAATGTTCACCAATGGTCCGGAAAACCGGCGTTCAATCACACGTCGAGTCATACCATAGACTCAAAAAATAGTACTTTATGTCGCCTTGTTTAACACTCAACATTATATGGTAAGGATCAAAGGTAAAGAGAAGCAATCCAGGGAATGGAGGGGCGTCATCTCCTACACCTCAGTGTAGTAGCTATTGTAGTTGCTTCGGGTCACCCTCGGCAAAGGTCACAAACTTTATATATATATATATATATATATATATAAACATATTTATATGTATATATATATTTATATGTATATCATCATCATCATCATCTTGTCGTGCCATCAGGACGTATATCCCTGACCCTTTCCCGCCACCTCTCTCTATTGTTCATCACTCCCGGCAGGTCCTCGAGAGTACACCCCGTATCACACACAGAGCTGCCGTATGTAGGTTCGAGTTGTTTTTTCTCGGCCATGTGAAGGGGTCTATAGGAGTAAATCACTTATGACCTCGTCCCTACTTTTCCTGCAGTGTCCTACATGTCTGATTCGCCTAATTTTTGATAGTTTTCGTGATGGGTGGAAGGTGGCCGAACAACTGCTGCTTTGTGGATAGTTGCCCCCAGGACCTGTTCAATATTGCTCGCAGCATTGTTGTGTAGTTTTTTGCAGCCATTTAGTTAGTGACCATGTAGTGCATCCATATAGCAGTATCGACACGATCGCTGCTTGGAAGAAACTGCGTTTCATTTTATCGGTCAGGTCTGACTTCTATATGACCGACTACCTATTGATGGTTGTCAATACCTTTGTTAGTCGCGTGTCGATATCTGTCTCGGTTGATGAGACACTGCTTCCGAGGTAGGTGAATATGTCTACTAGATTCCGAGAGCTACCGTTTAGTGTGGAAATGTCACCCGTTTGATTAAAGCACATATATTCCGTTTAGTGTGCATTGACATGGAGGCCAATGCCTGCGAAAGCTCGTTCCAGACTATGCAGGAGAGCTTCGGCTTTGGAGGGTGCATTTGCCAGAATCGCTATGTCATCGGCGTAGTCGGCGTCAATAATTGTTTTTGCGGTGTAAATTCTGCTTCTTTTCTTTGTCAGCTCGAAACCGTTTTCTTTAATTTTATCGATCGATGTTCTAAGCACGTAGTCTAGATAGATGATAAAGAGGTATGGGGCAAGTGTGTCTCCTTGCAGTATCCCAGCTACAATGTTGAATTAGTCTGTGTCGCCATCCGGAGAACGCGCTTTCACTTTGGTGTTTCTGTAGAGAATCATTATAGCTGCGATGGTTTCTTTCGCTATACCGTATGCTAATAGAATTCGCTCCATCTTCACTCTGCGTGTGCAATCAAAGGCCTTTGTAAAGTCGATAAATAATATTGCTGACTGTAGGTTTTTTGCCGTACGCCTTCTAGAATTCTACGCATAGTCAATATTTGTGAGGTCGTGGATCTATTTCTCCGGAAGCCATTTTGGTTCTTCCTGAGCATCAAACTCTGACCGTTTACGCTAGAACTCGACCCAGTAATTAGAAAACATTAAAATAGAAAAGTCGCAGGGCTTGATGAAATTCCCCCAGAAGTATGGAAGACCAGACAATTCGATGACATACTGCTCCGACACTGTAATGCAGTTTATAATTAAAATCCGGTTGACAGATGGATGAAGCGATGCATCCACCATTTCCCTAAAAAGAGTGACCTGGGATTAGCCAAGAACTGCCGAGATATAACACTTACATCCATAGCAGCCAAAATATGCAATGCCCTACTACGCAACCACTTTGTCGACTTTACCAAGGCTTTCGACTCCATTCACAGAGGAAAGATGGAACAAATCCTACTAGCGTACGGCATACCTAAAGAAACCGTAGCGGCAATAACGATTCTCTATAGAAACACTAAAGTAAAAGTACGATCACCAGATGGAGACACAGAATACTTCGACATTGTAGCAGGAGTACTACAAGGGGACACGCTGGCTCCGTATCTCTTTATCATTTGTCTAGACTACGTACTTAGAACATCGATTGACAAAATCAAAGAGAATGGCTTCGAACTGACGAAGAAAAGAAGCAGAAGATACCCCGCAACAACAATTACCGACGCCGACTACGCCGATGACATAGCGATACTGGCAAATACACCTGACCAAGCCGAAACACTTCTGCATAGTTTGGAACGAGCAGCAGCAAGCATAGGCCTCCATGTTAATGCACACAAAACGGAATATATGTGCTATAACCAAACGGGGGACATCTCCACTCTAAAAGGAACCCCTCTTAAACTAGTAGACAAATTCACGTACCTAGGAAGCAGCGTCGAATCAACCGAAAAGGACATCGAAACGAGGTTAACAAAAGCATGGACAGCTATCAATAGGCTATCGACTATATGGAAATCAGACCTAACCGATAAAATGAAACGCAGTTTCTTCCAGGCAGCGGTCACATCGATACTGCTATATGGATGCACTACATGGACGCTAACAAAACAGCTGGAGAAGAAACTAGATGGCAATTACACAAGAATACTGTGTGCAATCCTGAACAAGTCCTGGCAGCAACACCCCACAAGACACCAACTGTACGGCCACCTGCCCCCTATCACGAAAACTATTCAAGTTAGGCGAACCAGACATGCAGGACATTGCTGGAGAAGCAGAGATGAACTCATAAGAGATGTACTCTTATGGATCCCCACACACGCCCGCGCAAAAGCAGGACGACCAGCACGAACGTACATTCAGCAGCTATGTGAGGATACAGGTTGTTGTCCTGAAGACCTGCCTAGGGCGATGAACGATAGGGAGGAGTGGCGAGAGAGGGTCAGGGATATCCGTGCTGCCAGCACGATATGATGATGATGATGATGATATCTTCTTAGACGTACCTATTTAAAAAAATATTTTTTTATTCTTTCTATGGATCTACCACATACAGTATATATATATATATATATATATATATATATATATATATATATATGCAAATGCTCTTTGTGTGCGTGAGTGTGTGTGCGAGCGCGTGTATGTGTGCGTATTTGAAGAGAATATTTTCTGAAAAAAGCTAAATACTTTTTTCTTTAAATGAAAAAAAAAACGATGCTTTCTTTAGGATTAATTTATAGTTTTTTGTTTTTTTCCAATCGTAATTTGTTTTTAGTTAATTCAAAAAGACACCAAATCAACCAGTATGATCGATCCTTGAACAGAGGTCTGTCATTAGGTTTCTGGTGGCTGAGACGCACAAGCCATGGGAAATTTACTGAAAAATATGAGATGAGTACGGAGATTTTTTCAGTAAAAAAGCAATCTACTAATGGGCTAAACATAAGTTTGCCACTACGAAAGAGTTTCCATGGAGTTGAAATCCACTGATTCTCCGGGAAAAGAAAGTTATAGGTTAATTGGCCACTAAAGAAGGTCATTTTGTCAGTCTTCTAGGACATAAAACCTATAACTATTGACTTTTTAGAAAAAGTTTCAACTATAAAATGTTGTCAATTGCCAAATCCTCAGGCAAAACTCATCCAGTGACACTCGTTTGTTTGTTTGTTTCGTCGTTAGGGTTTTATAGAATATCAAGCTTAGTAGGTTATTAAATCCCAAATTCATTTTTTATACAAATGAATGAACAATACAGAAATTAAAAATACAGTTTAGCATTAGTACATAGTTTATTTGTCAAAAAGCATTTCTATATCAAGCTATTCAGTTTAGCCAAATAGTTCTTATCCAGCCAATTCAGTTTAGTAAAAGTATATTTTTATCAACGCACAGTGGAATGACAAACGAATTTTATTTCAACAAAACTGTTTCTATGTCAAAAACAGTTCTATTTCAAGCAATTCTCTTTAGCATAAGTACGCAGTTTAGTTCTGTTTGACCCATAGATAGGATCCTATCAAGTGCTACTGCCCCTGGCCAGAGTGGACCAGGGATCGATGGCAATGAAGGAGTGCTCCATATTTCCCAAAGCTCAAGCAGTACTGGAACCTCAGCATCAGATTGTTTAGTGTCATACCAGGATATTCCTTGAAGGAGTCTTACCTCTCTGCAGAGGTGGAATTGGTGTATTCTACTGCACTAGTTGAGTGGACAAAATTATATATATATATATATATATATATATATATATGTGCGTGTGTGTGTGTGTGTGTAATTTATCTAAAACTGCCGCTGTTATCGCACTCATGAATGAACATATTGTACAGAGAGTTTTCGTCCATAACACAAAGATCCTATATTGCACAAATTGTAAGACCCAAATGCTTCAAATATTCGAAGCCATAATAATACCGAACAGATATTGCATTGTAACACAAAACCTCTTTTTAGTTTTGGAGCGAGTATACCTACATGCATCTGAAAGAGGTGCATATTCCAACTACCTCAGCTGTTCATTATCATTAGATAGCGATCTGTAATTTCTAGCGATTCAAACCAGAACTAATGGACTATGTAGTTCAAACATGACGTCAAACGCACGTGATGAAACACTCACTTTTCAAAAGTCATTGATCAAAGAAAAGATTCTTACCTCTTGAATTTATAAGTAACCAGACCCTCGACTCTAACTAACGATTGTCGAAAGTACATGTAATTGGATTCTCACTTTATATACTTCGAAGAATGTTTAAACTAGCTCCATCCGCAGTTGCGACAACTTACTTGCCAACAGAGAAAGGTTATTGTCTTTATTGGGAATCATTTTTGAGATGAGGCTTCTTAATCTGAGTATTAATTTTATGGCGGACTTTTGTCTTCATCTTGGTAGTTTTTGTTGTTTTTCTCACTACGTTTTGGCAAAATTTCCCCTTCGGCCCTCTTCAATTGATTAAACGTGACCTCGGATAAGAATGCTGAATCTTGTAACCGTATACCCTGTAATCACTGCTTTCCACAGTTGTTGTCTATCGCACCAAGTTTTGACCAAGTAACCTTCTGACCGGCTTGGGTAGGAATTGAAACCGCTATCTTCTGACAATGCTCACCTGGAACCGTAGAGACTCAACGCCTCTATCCGCTGCGCTCAGGGTAAGTTTACTAAAATACATAACACCAATTCATTTTCTTACCCCTTTTATAAAATATTCCAAGAAAAAAGTACTGGATCGTTGCTGTGTGTATCCCTTGAGGAACAAAAATTAATATACGACGGTGCCTTCCAATTTTCTACTTTCTTGTACGTTACTTTCTGTCAATTTAGGTGTATTTCAGTTTCTGTACCTACATCTGTTTCTTGCAATTCTTCTCTTCCTCTTCTTCTTCTTCTTTTTCTTCTTCTTCTTATTATTATTATTATAGCATTTCACATCAGCGTTTCCTGGTGGGTTTTTTACTGGAGTTTGAGCGACAGCAATTCACCTCGAATCTCCATGACTCTTCTCAGTATTCTGTCCGTTCTCAATAATGCTGTAGTTTGGATGGTTTCCAATCGTCCGCCAACTTCCAAGTCCTCCAGTCCCTTTAATAATCCTTTAATTACTGTACCAAGAGCACCAATCACAGTTGGTATAATTGTCACCTTCATGTTTCATATTTTTTAAATTCCCTAGCAAGGTCGAGGTACTTATCCTTTTTTCACATTCTTTCAGTTTTATTCGGTGTTCAGCATTATCTGAGGGTCTTTTACAAGAGTGAGTGACAGCAAGTCTCCTCAATCCCTTGGACTTCTAAGTATTATGGTCTATCTTAGCAATGCTGCAATCTGGATGGTTTCGGCTCTTTCAACGATTTCCAAATTTTCCGTACTTCTTACCAAACTTTTAGGAACCGTTCCAAAAGTACCAAATACCATGGATATCACATTTACTTTCTTGTTTCATAGCTTATTTTAGCTCTCTGGCGAAGTCCTAGTACTTTTATCTATTTTCTTTTTCAACAATTTTCACTTTCTAGTCCGCCTAGACGTCATAGTCCACTATTCGACAAGTTCTCTTTTTTTTTAAATCATTTTTTTGATTAAAACAAGTCTGCTGTTTTGGCCGGGATCAGAAGAGATATTTCACTTCTTGAGGCATATTTATGCCAAACTGAGTTGTTTCTTGTACTAAACTGAATTATTTCAAATAGAACTGTTTTTTGACATTGAAACTGTATTTACGCTAAACTGAATTATTTAACATAGAACTGTTTTGACACGTGACTGTGTATAAACGGGATCTGTATTTATACTAAACTGAATTAGCTGTATTAGAACTGCTTGATTAAACTGAATAACTTGAAATAGAAATGTTTTTCACAATTAAACTGTACTTACATTTAAACTGCGTACTTATGCTAAACTGAATTATTACAATTTGAACTGTTTTTCACATTGAAACTGTACTTACACTAAACTGAATTGTTATATATAACTGCTTGAATAAACTGAATAGTGTGAAAAAAAATTTTTTTGACAAACTGTGTGATCATGCTAGACTGAATTGTTTTAAATAGAACTGATTATTTACATAAAAATGGTTTGGGCTTTACGTAACCTACAAGGGTTGATATGTCATAAAATTCAACAAACCAAACCAAAACATCACTTCTTGAATTTTTTTCACTCCTGTGTAATTTGTTCTTTCACTGGAGTTTTTTCCTGTTTGCCTTTATTTTGTTATTTTATAAAAGGGACTATAAAAATTGTATTGTAAAATGTAAGTGTTCAATTAGCCAAAATATCAATTAAGAAATTATTTTATTAATTATTATACCTACATAGCAGTTTATCACAGTAACTTTAACCAGCTGGCATTATTGAAGTGAACTAATGACGAAAGTAAATGAATGTAACTTTCAAAACATCTGACTAGAAAAACAAACACCAAACAACACTTGCATTATTACCCTATTCTATTTTCTTTATGCAAGTTCTGGTTGAATTATATATCGGGTTTGGAACTGAAATAAGAAAGATTACTTAAATTCAGTTTAAATTTGATTTTTATAATAAGAACAACATCTTCCTTTAGGTTTTGAAGTTTTCCTCACCATTGAAAGTATTCGCTAATGGTCTGGGAGACCGAGGTTCAATCCCAGGTCGTGTCATACCAAAGACTCAAAATAATTGTAATTAATACCTCTTTGCTTAACGCTCAGTACTATAAGGTAATAATCAAGTGTCAGTGGAGCAATCCTTGGAAGAGAATAGCGCTCTCCCCTACACTTTGGTGTAGTAGCTATTGAAAAGGAAGCCTTTGTGTTGCCCTCGACTAAGATCATCCAACTATCTCAAATTGGATTCAATACATGGTAGACTCGTACCAAAGATTCAAAAAATGGTTCTTGATACCTCCTTGCTAAACGCTCAGTATTATAAGGTACTAATCAAGGGTAAGTGGAGTAAACTAGGGAAAGGATTAGTGCCCTCCCTTACACATTAGTGAAGTAACTATGGGAAAGGAAGCCTTTGGGTTACACTTAACTACAGTCTGCCAACTTACCTATATAATCCTTATGCTTGCTCTCACGCGCTATACCCTCGGGAAGCCTAACTTTGAATTAAATACAAGTGCTGCTCGAATTATTCCTCAGGTTTGTTATGTAAGTTAAAAAGATTCATTAGAAAAACACGATCCTATCGTAAGGATGAAGAATATTGGGTGTTTGAAAAAATTCGATATCATTTGAAATGTTCTAGGTGTTTCAGAAAAAAATATATACAACAAAAATAAACTTGACCATTTCGTGGCCCAGTCGGCTGGCCTAAGGAATATACCGATTGCATCTCTACAGTGGGGTAAAACTCTACTAATAAGTCTCCTGGATATGACACTAAACAATCTGATAATGAGGCTCCAGTAATACTGGAACTTTGGGTAATGCGGAGGACCTATTCATTGCCATCGCTCCCAGGTCCACTTTGACCCGGAGTGGCACCGCCTGATAAGGTCCTATCTATGAATGGCGTTTCTATGATTAAACGGAAAATTATGTAAAATAAGCCATTAAACATTTTGAATCGTTTCTACACATACTGTTAAATTTCGTGGTCATTTGAGCGACAACTGGTCAAGTTATTTGATTACGAACGTATATTTTTCTAAAATACCTTGTATTTCTCAGATGATGCCTATTTTTTCTGACCTACCTTGTATTTACCATTTTTGTTATTATCATCACTTTGTTTATACGCCATTCAAATGCTTTCCTTCATCAACTTTATACTCCTGAAACCTCAATCTAAAATTCTGCAACGATCTTCTTGAGATTGATTCTCCGTTATTGGCGCTATTTTATTAAGAATAAAATCTTACTCTTTGTCTGTTGTCTGCGGTCTTCATTTAAGAATTCAGTTTTTCGGTATTCGCAAAGAAAATAATTTCAAGGAGACATATCTGGTGAATGAACTGGACACTACGTTGCAATAATGACGGCAGCATTTTGAAAATGATTTTCAGCGATAAGGACACCATATTCACCGTTCTAAACCATGATAGCAATTGAAATGGCATGTGTGCGGCTTTTCAGAGAGATGGCTCTTAACTATAAGTCACTAATTTTGACTTCACCGCCATTAATTTAGTTTCAGAATACCACTTACTCAGAGAGGTATATCGTAAAATCCATGTCAGTGTTTAAAGCGTTCTTCTTTTTTTTTTTTAAGAACGGTAGGCCAAAATTATCATGTGCATGTCACTAAACCACATCTGGAATTGACTTCGTTATGGTCTCTTTGTTCAATGGTGTATCAACCTGCGTGGCTTATCTAATGTCATTACCATCCTTCTAGAAGAGTAGTGGTTCCACTTAATCGAAACGTGGAGAGGATTTGTGGGGTCGTACCTTTCCCCAAGGGTATCAGTTCGAAGGTTAACGCAATATGTAATTAGAGTTCGAACTAATTTAAGGTTTGGTTTGGTTTCTTTGTATAATAGCATATCAACCTTTGTAGGTTATTTAATGCCAAAGCCATTCTCCTAAAAGAACAGTAGTGGTACTATTTAACCCATAGCTGGGAGGATAAGGGGGTTCATACCTTTCCCAAGGGTATTTTCTCGAAAGTGAACGTAATAGCGCGACTGGAGTTCGAACTCGCTTACTACGATTCCGCAGTCAATCGCTTTAACCATTACACCACGAGGACACCCCCTCGAACTAATTTAATACGCGGTCACTGTATAGCACGTTAGCCACTACACCACGGATAATTCCCTTCATTTGGTGTTCAGACACCTGCTATCGAGCATAACCTGGTCATATGCACCTATCGTTTTGTTTTGTTTCGTTTCGTTTCGTTTTTCGGCACATCAATCATTGTATCTTTTTTAATCCCAAATCCATTGGTATACTTATAAACAGTTCTATCTCAAACATTTCAGTTTAACATACGTGCACAGTTTAAATGTCAAAACAGTTATATTTCAAACAACTCAATTTAGCTTAAGTACATTGTTTAGTTCTATTTAACCCATAGAAAAGATCCTATCAGGGGCTACCACACCGGTTTTGAGTGCACGAAGAAGCGATTGCAATGAAGGGGTGTTCCGTATTCCCTAAAGCTCCAGCATAACTGGAGCCTTAGCATCGGATTGTTTTGTATCATATCCAGGACACTCGTTGGGAGGAGTCTTACCCCTCTGCACAGATGCAGTCGGTTTATTCTGCAGCCATAGCCGACTTGGCCAGCACGTTTCGTGTAAGTTAATTGGATATCTATCAATCACATAAGCAGAATGTATTCCCGGAAGAGGGTAGATATTCTACGATAGAAGTGTCTTAAGTATAATACTAAATACTGTATGGTTGAAAGGAACCTTTTCAGTTGTAGTCGATTCCTTATAGTGCTCTATGTTTTCAAATCGAATCTTTGAGATGTATTTTTAGTCTATAAAAATAGAAAAAGTAATACGCAGCTAAAAGTGATTTGTAAGAAATCTACTTGACTCCTCTGATCCTGTATTTCATCAATTCTCTCTAAAAATATGAATAAGAATTTATCAAGAATTATTCTAGAGTAGACTTGCCCAGTCGGCTGGGGCTGTAGAATACACCGACTGCTTCTCTGCAGAGGGGTAAGACCCCCCTCAAAGAATGTCCAGGATATGACACTAAACAATCTGATGGTGAAGTTCCAGCACTGCTGGAGCTTTGGGGAATGTCGAGTACTCCTTCATTGCCATCGCTCCAAGGTCCGCTCTGTCGCGGAGTGGTTGCACCTGATACGGCTCTATGGGTTAAATAGAACTAACAGCATACTTATGCTAAAATTAATTGTTTGAGTAAACTGAATATCTTGAAATAGAAATGTTTTTGAGAATTAAACCGTTCTTACATTTACTTACATTTAAACTGCGTGCTCATGATTAACTGAATTATTTGAAATAGAACCGTTTTTCGACATTAAAACTGTATTTACACTTAACTGCTTGAATAGTTAGAAATGGAAATGTTTTTGACAATTAAACTGTGTACTTATACTAAACTGAATTGTTTTAAATAGAACAGATTATTTACATAAAAATAGATTTAGCGTTAAATAACCCACAAAGGTTGATATACTATAAAACCCAACAAACCAAACCAAACCTAGATTAGACGTCCAGACATGATCAACTCATTATGCGGCTTGTCAGTAGGGCCTTGGATATCTCTAAGTGGCCATAAGCTCCCAGAAATGAGTTTCTTTGGTGTGATACTCTAGTTTTGAAAATTTAGGAAATTTCAATTTCTCCACCACTGATATTTCTCCCTGGTCTACTTTGGCTCAGATTATTAGAATCGGTAAGGGTTCCATCATGGAGTCAAATAGATATTTTTTTATACGATGAAAATTATTTTGAACGATATTATTACATTATTGCTGAAAATACTTATATTGTAACAAAGTATATACTGTTTATCTGCTTAAAATGACTGTGAAGATATAATTTTAGGGGTCGTATATAACTGAAGACTGTTATCGTAAAATTGTGTTCAGCATAAAATCATCCAACAATATTTTACACGCTATAAAACCAAGCCAGCAAGCAACCAACTGTCTACTAGAAAATTATCTGGGTTTGGTCGATAGGAAATATGTAACAGTTTGAAAACACATGCATATTTTAAACACAAGAAAATACTTTTCTTTCACTATATATATATATATATATATATATATATATATATATATATATATATAATTATGTCTTCGTCAATATTTCTTTCATTAAGTCTTTCCCCCCCTCTGTGTGTGTGCGTGTGTGTGTGATATCTCCTTATAAATGTGTACACTCGTTTATAGTCATAAAGAGACATTCTGGCGCATGCGCGGTCGTGTACACTCTTCTAGACATATCAAATATCTTGTACGATACCTGTAGGCATACATTTTTTTTTATTAAAAAAGTGATTATATTCTCGTTGATTCTCGCGTGATTTCTTTCATTTTTTTAAATCTTTTTTTTTTTATTTCTTGTTAATCTCTGTATTTTTTATTGTTCAATTCACTAGATTTCTTCCATTTCTTCTCGTCCAATCGAGAACCCATTGGTCACGTTAATCGAACTGTGAAGAACAAAAAATAAAATAAATATATAAATAAAAATAGGAGGAAATAAAAGAAAAAAAATGGACACTGCAAAAATATATGAGCCAGGAAGAATGATGAACACAATAATATAAACAAAAGAACCAATAAAAGTTACTGTGTTTGACGTCAGTTAATATGGGAAAAGAAGAACCTGTCCCGACAGGACTGAAGACTGAAGACAAAATGTACTGGTGGAGAGATAAAAAAAAATGAAGAATACGGCAGAGAAAAAAAAGAAAGATTTTTTAGAAAATAATGAGCGACAGGGAGAAATAACGAAATAAATGAAAAAGAAAAAAAAGAAAGAAGTGAAAAATACAAAGAAAGAAAGAAAGAAAAACTATGTTTAAGTCAAAGAAAGAAGAGGTGGAAAAATAGAAAGGATTATAAAACACGAAAGGAAGGGAAAATATTGAGATCATAAAGAAAGAAAGGAATGAAAAATGAATGAAAGAGAGAAACAAATAAACAAATAAACAAAGAAGGAAGAAAGCGAAAAATACCAAAAAAAGAAAGAAAGAAAGAAAAAAATAAATTCAAGACAACGAAAAGAAAAGTTTTAATTTTTTTTTTCAAATTAAAGGTAAAAAAAGAGAATTAATTCAATGAAAGAAAGAAAGAAGAAATTGCGTTTATTGTGAGCAAAAGAAACTATGATCTATTAAATATAGAAGCAAAGTCAATTGAAGTGAAAGAAAGAGAGAAAGAAAGAGTTATTTGAATAATGAAACATTGGTAAAGGAACAATTTTTCTTCCTTTCTCATTCTCTTCATATCAACCGATCTCGAATATTTATATAGCAACTATCCAGAAACTATCTATCTATCTATCTATCTATGTTTGTTGCTATAGGATACCTCTTCTTGCAGTTGATATTTCTGTTGATATCTATCACAAAATAAGAATTGTTGAAAAAATGTTTTGTCACACATTGCAGCCAAAAGAGTAAAAGAGAAAATCATGTTTTTTATTGTAGGATTTTGTCTTTCTGCAAATAATAGATGCATAACTACCTCTTCTGTATCTGTGAGTGTTTTTATGCATTTGTATTCATCCGTTTAACTATTTATCTATTTATTATTTAAGTGTAAATTGTGGTAGTCTCTCCAGTACAAATGACTTTAAAACTCAGAGTTGATGGATGTGATAAACAGAAGCAACCAAAAAGTCAATCGGTCAAATTCCTGTTTTAAGATATAGCAGTATTCAGGGGAGTTTTGTATATATTTGAAGTGGAAAAGTTTGTTTTAAGGCACCGAAGAGAAAAGTTATATACTTTGGAATTAAATGAAACCGACTATCTAATCAGTGGTTGACGTTTTATTGATAGACAATACTTTCCTCCATCGATGTTAAGGACTATTGTATTTATTTTAATATTCTTTTCATAAGTTTGATGGACTTATGATATCTGAAGGAAAATGTGATTTTATTTTATCTATTTTATTTATTTATTTCTTGTATAATCAAGTGTTTATCTTTCTTTGTGATTGCGATCAGGTGATGACTTTTTCGTCTTTTAAACGTTCTTCGACAGCGTTTGAGTTCTTCGCAATGCCACACAACTTGCAGTACCTGTTTAAGATGACTAAGAAGTCAGGAATATGAATTTAAATATTTTTGGAGTCACCGTAGTGGCTAATATGAGGGACTGTAAAATCGTTGTAAATGAGTTCGAGCTCCAGTTGTGTTATTACATTCACGTTCAGTCGAAAACTCTTGGAAAAGGCGTGAGCTCCGTTATTCCCTGTGCAATAGATTAAACAGTACCACAGCTGTTCTTATGGCAATGGGATTAAATTACCCATGGATTTTGATATGCCCTTAACACAGAAAACTTACAAACCTTAATATTCTGAAAAAAAGCCATTATTTTATACATGTCTGGTAAGTTACAACCACTGCTGCAGCATTGAAATATAAATAGTTTAAACCCAAAGATGCGTGTCGTTATCTATGTAAGATTCGTGGGTGCTTTAGTATTAAATATATCCGGCAGTTAAGCATAACGAAACCCTGACGGAAACTGCTTAGCAAGGCATCATTGTTAATAAGGATAAATTTTATTCAATATAACAAGGTATAATCTAAGTTCTATGCATTAACTGTCGGTGATGTATACGTCATTTAAAATTGGTTTTAAAAAATGAAAAAGAAAATTCAAAATAGCCAAAAGTTATTCAAGTGTAACAAAACCTGTAAGAATATATTTCATATCCAGAAAACGGCAGGTAAACCTGCTTATATATATATATATATATATATATATATATATATATATATATATATATATATATGTGTGTGTGTGTGTGTGTGTGTGTGTTTATATATAAGTATATGTATGGATAAATGTACGTGGTGCCTTCAATAAGTTTCCAGACTGTTTTTATACAGCTGGTGAATTTCAAACAATGCAATCTAAGCGGGAGGACACTTTAGAAGAACGATATGCAATAAAATTATGTTTTAAACTTGGAAAAATGCCACAGAAACGTATGGAATGCTTCTGACTGCTTTTCGACCATCTTGCATGATCCGAGCATCAGTTTTTGAGTGGCATAAGAGATTCAACGAAGGCAGGGAGTCTGTAAGAGATGATGAGAGGTCAGAATAGTGAGAAGATTACCGGTGACCTGAACACAATTGCAGTTTTCTAGACTCTAATAAAAAAGCATGCGTCCATCAATGGAATGAAAACATTTCAAGGAGTATAATAATAATAATAATAATAATAATAATAATAATAATAATAATAATAGTGATGAAGCCATCAATCATATAATAAGCGAATGCAGCAAATTAGCGCAGAAGGTATATAAGACTAGACATGAATGGGTCGGAAAAGTGGTCCACTGGGAGATGTGCAAGAAATTTAAATTTCACCATACAAACAAATGGTATAAGCACAACCCAGCACCTATCCTAGAAAATGACACTCATAAACTCCTATGGGAGTTCGACATACACACGGATCACCTAATCTCGGCCAGAAGATCAGACTTAATAATAATCAACAAAAAAAAAAAAAAGAGAACTTGCAAAATTGTCGACTTTGCTGTCCCGGCTGACCACAGAATAAAACTGAAAGAATGTGAAAAAAAGGATAAGTACCTCGACCTTGGTAGGGAATTGTAGAAACTATGGAACATGCTTGTGACAATTATACCAATTGTAATTGGTGTGTTTGGAACAGTAACTAAAGGATTACTAAAGGGACTGAAGGACTTGGAAGTTGGCGGACGTGTGGAGACCATCCAGACTACTACATGATTGAGAACGGCAAGAATACTGAGAAGAATCCTGGAGACTTTAGGGGACTGGCTGTCACTTAGACTCTAGTAAAAAAAACATCGGCTAACGCTGATGTGAAAAGCTCTAATGAGTGAATAATAATAATAATAATAATAATAATAATAATAATAATAATAGGATAAGTACCTCGACCTTACTAAAGAATTAAAAAAAGCTGTGGAACATGAAGGTAACAATTGTGCCAATTGTGATTGGTGTGTTAGGCACAGTAAGTAAAGGATTATTAAAGGGCCTGGAGGACTTGGACTTTGGAGGATGGGTAGAGACTATCCAAACGACAGCATTGCTGAGGACGGCCAGAATACTGAGACGAGTCCTTGAGACTTGAGTAGACTTGTTGTCACTCAAACTCCAGTGAAAAACCATCAGATAATACTGATGTGAAAAACTCTAGAGGGGTAAATAATAATAATAATAATAATAATAATAATAATAATAATAATAATAATAATCTGGACCTTATTAGAGAATTGAAAAAAAATTATTGTACATGAAAGCGATGGTGATAATAATTATAATTATCGCGCTCAGTAAAATCACCAAAGGATTTATACAGGAACTGGAAGACTTGGAAATTCAAGGACAAGCGGAGACCATACAAACCACTGCATTATTAAGATCGACCAGAATACTGAGAAGAGTATTGGAGACGTGAAAAGATTTGCTTTCTCTCAAACTCCAGTAGAAAACAATCAACTAATGCTGATGTGAAAATCTCTCAAAAGAGTAAAATCTTCCAAATGAGTAGCAAACGGATCACCTAATCTCAGCCAGACGACCGGACCTTATAACAATCAACAACAACAACAACAACAACAAAAAAGAGAACTTGAAAAATTATGGACTTTGCTGTTCCGGCTGACCATAGAGTAAACTTAAAAGAAAATGAAAAGAAGGTCTAATACCCTGACCTTACTAGGGAATTGAAAAAACTGTGAAACATGAAAGTGACGGTTGTATCAAACGTAATTGGTGCTCTTGGTACAGTCACCGAAGGATTATTAAAGGGACTGGAGGACTTGGAAATAAGAGGACCTGTGGACACCATCCAAAATACAGTATTATTAAGATTGGCTATAATACTGAGAAAAGTCCTGGGGACTTGAGGAAACTTGCTGTAACTCAAACTCCTGTGGAAAACTATCCGCTAACGCTGGTGTGATAAAACCTCAAAAAAGTATAAAGAAGACAATAGATTCAAAATATTTTCTTAAAATAAATATTTTTTCCAAAATTTTATGGTTTCAATGATTATATCTTAAACAAATAATTTTTATCCTAATCTATTTTATTCAAAAATAACTCTGATAAGTCAGACTGTGTATTTAGCTAACCCCTTCATCATAGACACGATCTGATAGGTCAATTTCTAATCGGTGTTGAGCTGATTTCAAAGATTTCGTTCTTCAAGATTGATTGCCAAACCAAAGCTAAATAATAACCTCGTTTTTTTTTTACCCATGTTTAACACGAGAACATATTTAGTCACGGATTTCCTGGGGATATTAGCCTGGAGTAAAACCTCAAACAGTCTCGTCCAGGATTTGAACATCTGTCACCGATTCATTTCCCACGGTAATAACTATTACGATAAGTTCATCTCCACAATTCTATGTAAGATGTTTGTACCTTTGAAGTATCATATTTAATAAATATTTGGCTTATAAACATGATTTATATGGCAAAACTGTTTCACCAGATATGTTGGGAGAAGATGTACCTGTTCTTGCTCAAATTGCAGGTTTAGCAACTGCTGTTGAGTGTCATCTTACTGCAAGCTGTGATTTGGCTGGTGCTTCAGACCAAGCTAAATTTGCTGTGCTCGGAGTGAATATTGGATTATTTTGCTCCACCCTCAGAATTATATATATATATATATATATATATATATATATAGCTCTCTCCTAGATATTGAGCACTCTCCATATTACATTGCACTTGGTTCGACACAAAACCACTGATATATATATATATATATATATAGGGTGTCTCGATACACATGGACCCCATGTGACATCTAATAACTCTACTAATAATAATGTCTGTATTCTTTTTTGTTTCAGATTTAAAAATAGTTTATTATAATAACTATTAAACCATCGAACAATATGCCTTGGATAAGATCGGAAAAATAGTTTCCGTCACAACTCATTTGGGGACAAAATCATTCAAAACTGTGCGAGGAAATTTTCGCCTGAATTTTAACTTAAAAATCATCCTCAGAATACCAAAATTTATTGTTGGGTACAGGAATCTCCAGCCACATATTCAGCAAACAACCTCAACATGAGGGCAGCAAAACCCTGATTGAGCATGAAGTTGACAGCAAGATGTCCTGACAATGTGGATGCGGTGAGAGATTCTGTCAGCAGGAGTGCGAAAAAGTCTCTCCGAAGACGTTCCGAAAAACTTGATCTTTTACTTTCACTGTAGGATAAAGTCAATCAATTTCTGACCTTGGCATCTAGTTTGACATTTCCGAAGTGATACGATCGCTTTTTAATATTGTGTACTCATCAGGAATGTATATACACGGAAGAAGAATGACCCTAATACTTAATTACAAAAATACAACTCTCACAATTTATTTTCAAAATGGGTCCAAGCTTCTATAGTGTGAGAAAGTCAGGAGAAGACAAACAGAGACGGACGGAGACGTAGACAGACTACCATATTGACCCATAACTTCTTATCTTGACTCTACCGAACCGTGTTATCTTCATGGCCCAACTTAACACTTCTGCTACTCGGTCGGAAGGTAGTCAACTGGATGCCTGCTGTGGTCCGCCCTGACACTTGCTGACACTGTCTGTGACTGACCAAATCTCTTCTCTCCTCAACTGAGACTGACTCAAGACTCTACGTATCTCACGTGGGTATCAATATATCCCTTCATAAAACCCACAGATTTCCGTTAAAGTATTTAACTGTTTTCACTTTTTTCATAGGTAAATCGTGTGCAGAGAATATCTGATTGACGGTTCAGTCAAAGGTCAAAATGCTGCATTTAGACAGAGATGAAAGTTAACGATGCAATATGAATAATTATATAAATGGGTTGTATGTTTTTTGAGACACAGTGGATCTGAATTTGGGTGGGAGACTAGGATATATTATAGAAGTCAAGGAGACAAGTTTAAATATTTTAAAATTTTCTTTTAATCTTTGTGCTTTTTATATACGCCGGTTGGCTGAAAAGTTCAAAAGCTAACCAAGATACTCCCATAGAACGTGACTCAATTAGGATTATGTTTCAATTTACTAGTTCTTGCAGTCCGCATACTTCGTGCATTGGATCACATTGGTAAAAAAGTCATCAATAGCTGACATGATATGTTGATTGATTGATTAATAAAGACTGAGTGATTGATTGATTGATGTAATTATGAGCCAATTACCTTATCAGTCCAGCCTCCTTTTTAGGCTTTTCACGATATAATTTTGATATATTCACATCTAACAATGTTTGGGTAGAATTTTTCTGAATTTCATTTTGTATTATGTACCGCGTTCCGTATGACGTAGAGTTTTTGAACCTGTTAAAAATCTTTTTTTTTTTTTTTTTTTTTTAAATTATAAGTATTATATTGAATATAACTAACGTTGGCATATAACTAACAATTATTTGAAACTATAATTTTCTAAAAATTATGGTTTGTTGGGTATTATGGCATATCAACCTTTGTCGGTTATTTAAGGCCAAATCCATTTTTATGCAAATAATCAGTTCTATCTAAAAGATTTCAGTCTAGCATGAGTACAAAATTTGTCAAAAACGTTTCTATTTCCAGCTATTCAGTTCAGTCAAACGGTTCTAATTCAGCTAATTCAGTTTAGTATAAGTACAGATTTTGTTAACACATAGTTAAATGTCAAAACACTTCTATATTAAACAAATCAGTTTAGTGTAGGTACAGTTTCAGTGTAAAAACGGTTCTATTTCAAATAATTCAGTTTAGCATAAGCATGCAGTTTAAATGTAGGTACACGGTTTATTTGTTAAAACCATTTCTATTTCAACCAATTCAGTTTAGTCAAACAGTTCTAATTTAAGCAATTCAATTTAGCATAAGTATGCAGTTAGTTCTATTTAACACATAGATAGGGCCCTATCAGGTGCTACCATTCCGGCCCAAATTTGATCTGGGAGCAATGGCAATGGAGGGGTTCTCCGGATTGCCCAAAGTTCCAGCATCACTGAAGAGTCAGAACCAGATTGTTTAGTGTCAAAACATTGAAGCTCGTTGGGGGAGGCGGGTCTTACTCCTCTGCAGAGGTACAGTCGGTGTATTCTACAGCCCCAGCCGACTGGGCAACTAAAAATTATTTTTACTTCCATGAAACGATATGAATGTGTGCCAAAATGATTCTATTTAGTTTGATTGTTTAATGGCATAGCAACCATTTTAGGTTATCTAATGCCAAAGTTATTACTCCTAGAATAACAGTATTGGTACAATTTAACCCATAGCTGGGAGGATAAGGGGGTTCCTACCTTTCCTAAGGGTATTTGCCTGAAAGTGAACGTAATAGTGCGACTGGAGTACGAAATCGCTTTCTACGATTCCTTAGCCCATCGCTTTAACTATTCCACCACGAGGACATACTCATGACTTCTTTTGAATAGAAATATTTACCTAAACCAAATCATTATTAGTTATAGATTAGTATACTCTAAACCTTACAACTGTTAATTATTTATACAAGATTGGAACATCTAATAGGATCTAACTATGTGCCCCCAAAAAAAGCTCTTAAGAAAGAGTAGCATGTGAAATGGAAATGTTAATAATTTCATTTTTTTGTGTTTTTACTTCCTTTGTAAAATGCATGAGGTTTCCTTACAACAAAGCATAAAATAAACCTATACATATTGACATGCCGGTAAAATCAATCAGTTAATCAATCAATATGAAATGGAATTACAGTTAAATCACACTGGGATCACGGAAGTTCAACGAAGCTTTATAAAGATATCCAGCGAAGTACTTTGATGGCTAACTATTAAGAAACAGCAAATACGGTAAGACACCTGAGGTCTTGGTATTAAATTAATCAAAGTTTTGCAATTCTTCTTTATGCATAAAGTACCAGTTAAATTACACTCTCTCTCTCTCTCTCTCTCTCTCAAACACACACACACACACACACACACACACATATATATATATATATATATATATATATATATATATATATATTCTCAACTTTCGGAAATTCCCCTCCCACTTGTCTTACTCTAACTCTTTAAATAAATGCATCCGATTAATCGTGTTTGTCATTTCAAATGTTCTTTCCTCTGAAGATTGCTCCGACCGGAGCTGAATGTAAGTAAAGTTGGCGACCATAGTCGAGGGTAACCCGAAGGCTTCCTTTTCGATAGCTACTACACCAATGTGTAGGGGAGGGCGCTACTCCTTTCCTGGATTGCTCTACTTTACCCTTGATCCGTACCTTATAATGCTGAGTGCTAAGCAAGGAGGCATCAAGTACCATTTTTTGAGTCTTTGGTATGACTCGACCTGGGATTGAACCCAGGTCTCCCGGGCCATTGGCGAACACTCTAACCCCTAGGCCAATGTACTTTGGGAAAATAGGGCAAATTTCTAAATTCATACGAAGACTTGAACGCATCACTAATAGAATAATCAGAAGTGAAGAGTCTGTATTATTTAGCCAGACACGTTTAAAAGAGAAAATGATGCATATATATATATATATATATATATATATATATATATATATATATATATATATATATATATATATATATATATATATATATATATTGGAAAAAAGAGGAAATATATCCAATGGTATGAAAATGTACGGAGATGAAAAAACACAGAGGATATTATTGATAGAATTATTTGCCAACGTTAAAGTTTTCGCTTTTTAAACTTTTATCAGGGCGTGTGAATTTTATGATGAAATGAAAAGGTGAAAAAACTTTAAAACATTTTTTTTATCCATGTCTTTTTAATTCGATCCATCTCTCTATCTTTTTATCTATCACAATATGATTCATGAACCCAAATTATTTTAAATAAGAGATTCTGTCAATTTTCAGCAACATCCTCACCAAACTGGGAAACATTTGAAAAAAAAGGTCTCTTTTCGACAATATTGTGATTTGAAATGATGCTAGATTGAACAATTTTCTGGCGCTTTTTATTATGTATATAAACGCCTAAGAATATTTGAAATAAAAGTTGTCATTATTTTTTAAATGGTTTGACCAAAAGCAATAGTTTTGTTATTTTGTTTCGAATCTCTTGTGTGCTCGTAAATTGGTTTATTGAGATAATATGATTCACCCACGTATGTTTTATTAAAATCTAAATATGGAATTTCATTAACGTATGCTCTGGATTCAATGAGAGAATTCTTAATTTTCATTCTTAATCAAATATTTAATTATGTTTGAAGAGTTAGTGACTGTTTTAATTCTAAGGTTGCTCCAGGTTTTTCGATAATATTTGTGGTTGAATTGTTGGGTAAAATCATATATTCATATAAAAAGTTGGCGACCTTAGTCGAGGGCGACCAGAAGGCTCCCTTTTCGATAGCTACTTCACTGAGGTGTAGGGAAGGGCGTTAGTCCTTTCCCAGGATTGCTCCACTTTACCCTTGATATGTACCTTATATTGCTGAGTGTTAAGCAAGGAGGTATCAAATACCATTTTTTTTAAAAGTCTTTGGTATGACGCGACCTGGGATTGAAGCCAGGTCTCCCAGACCATTGGCGAACACTTTACCCACTAGGCCAATGATATATGATTTTACACTTGTATGTTTTAATAGTTAGCGAAGAAAACATGGCTCAGAATATACTGGAGTAATAGGACCCGAGACTCACTAGCTCCCGAAACAAAAATTGTAAGGCGTCAATAAATTAAGTAGTTTCAGGAACTGGATTGGGCAGAATAGTCCCAACCAATGTTTTGAACTACATCCACGTGTTTGAATTTCTCTCGCCCAAAAATAAATCTTGCGTTTGGAGACGGTCAGGAGATACGGATACAAATATACCGATATGTTTAAGCAGCACGCACTTAAATTCGCATAATATTTGTATTATACACGCATAACCAAACAAACATATTCGCACATCTGCTTCTTTGTATTACCCCCCCCCACTAGATTGTTTAGTTATATAAGATTATTTGTTTTACATAATCTTTGTTGTGAATTTTCTTTTGTATTATTAATTGTGCAACGACATTCGAAGTTTTGTTTCGAACAAAACCACGATAGGACTAGACCGTCAACTCATCCTCCACAAGAATATTGTTTTGAATTCTGGGGAACATTAACATTTTTGAAATTTTGAAAGTTTGGTTTTGATATGTTTTACAAAGATTTAGTGTATTGAAGTGAAGGAATTTTCTATGTAGTCAAATTAATCATTAAAAAAATTGGGGGGTGCTATTCCTAAGAGCGCTAAGTTAAAAAATCCGTTTGGTTATTCCACACTTTCTTTTTTGGTGATGTTGCAAGAAGAAAAGTATATGTTCATTTCAATTTATTGATTTACGATGAACTTTAAGTTCTAATTTATTGCAATTATTTATTAGTAAAATGTTTTAAAAAAAGTAAGGTGTTGTTATTTTCTAGTTCTTAAGTAAAATCTATGGCCAGTTCAATATAGTGAATTGAACCAGAGAATCCAGCGAACACCTACGCACGACATACGGAAACACTGTACAGCTGGTTCGACCTTATTAGATCACATCAGCAGTGTAAACCGTGATCTCTACTGTATGTCACACCGTGTTTTCTGTATGTCGTGGCTTAAGTGGTCGCCGGATTTTCTGGTCCCGGTAATTCAATTCACAATTTATAAATTGCATCTACCGTCAAAACTATTTGGAGTATACTCCAAATAGTTTTGACGATAGATGCAATTTATGCTTAGAAGAGTAAATACATATCTTAATACATAAATGGCCTGCTAAGTTATTAAATAAGAGAAGTGAATTAATAGCTAGATGTAGACATAAGACTAAATGAAAACTATAGACAAAAATTTGAAAACATAGAAATAAATAGTGAAACCGGAAAAAAAAAGTATCCAACATACACACTAGGAAGAAATAGGTAGCTAAATAAATGGTATCGAAATTAATATAAGCATTAATATTTCTCTTAAAATTTAATTATCGAACTTAATATGAAAAGAAATTGAATTAAACAAATAAATAAAAAAGTTAAATTATCGTAATTATAACTGACGAAATTTGAAAATAAAATAATTAGGTAAAAAAACGGAAATTCAATAAAACGAGGAGGTAACTCCTTAAACTCTTCTCCCTCCCACTCCACCCCACGTGTCTAGTCTGTTTTATTTATCTATTAGATCTGAAGAAGTCCTGTTATATTTTTCTTCATGTTTTTGGTTTACACCAGAAACGAAAAAACAGGATGGAAATAAATTCATAATCCTAAATTAACCGGTCTTTGGTTTTTTCTTAAAGTATATATATATATGTGTGTGTGTGTGTGTGTGTGTGTGTGTGTGTATGTCTGTGAGGATAGTGTAAACACTGTGTCGACTGCACTTGGTGACTGTTAGTTTCACGCTTTTCTGTAAATTTGTCGATGAATTGTCTGTCACTAAGCGTCCGTTATTCTGTCTCGATGTTATTTTAAGATATATATGGTCTATCATCTATAATAAGCACTCTCTATTTACTATCATCACAAACTATATATATATATATGCGCGCGCGTGTGTGTGTGTGTGTGTGTGTGTATGACTTCCGTATAATTTAGCATATGATTAAGCGTACATGGATCTTGTGCGTTGTTATTTTTATTAGTGAGACGATTCGGTCCCTTTTACGTGAGTCACCTTGTCAGTTTACAATTATTCATTACACCAGCAACCATGATCTGACCACCAGCGAATCGACTATTCAAACATCTCTCTCTCTCTCTCTCTCTCTCTCTCTCTCTCTCTCTTAGTATCGGTCAAACAGGGGCCCGACCGGGAAACGCAAATGACACATGTAGGTATAAGCTCAACTTTTCAACGAATATCTTTTTATGGGAAATGATTTTTTTTTCGATTTACCTGGCCATGTGGTTATTGGGTAAAAGATAATTCATTCCGATGGTGAATAGTTCTCGGAACAACTAAGATAATAATCCTATCCCTCTCTCTTTTAAAAGGTTAAAGAAATCTTAGAAACTTGGTATGCATTTGCAGATTACTATTTCACCGTTCAATACCATTTCGTTATCCTGTGAAATGTTCGGTAGACTCTCAAATTCCACCTGTGTCGTATGCAACAGAGCAGCTATTTGGACGTTTAAAACATATTCATTGTCCCCAAAACTAATATCGTCTGGTCTGAGCTCATCTTGTCTTGTTTTACACACTTTATCATTTAAGTCGTTAGATACCAATGTTGGTACTGTCGTGTACGTACATCCCAAAGATCAAATCGATGCAACAACTAAAGTTTTATGGTTATGTAACATTTCCAGATTCTTTTTCATACAGATAACTAATTATACCTTCCAAGATGTCGCAGAGACAGTACTACTGTATGGTTGCACTAATTGGACTCGAAAAAAGCTCCAAGAAAAAAAACAAGATGGGAATGATTCAAGAAGGCTGCTTGATGTTCTAAATAAATTTGGCATGTTGGACTCTACAAAACACCAGCATTACGACCACTTTCCGCCCATCTAACCAATCACCTAATTAAACGAGTAAGACCGGCTGGGTACTGGTAGTAAAGTAACAACAAAGTACTAAGTGACGTCCTCCTGTTGACTTCTACACAAGGACACTCCCGCGTTCGCTAAATAGCAAAACGTACATTCATTAGTTCTATGCGGACACTGAGTGTCGTCTATAGGATTAGTTAAGGTAGAGTCAGATGACTACAGAGAAAACTATGATAAATATGGACAAACGGAAAACTTCATCACCCGTATAAAATATAATTCTTTTAAATTCCTAATATTGGAAATCATCATCATCATCATATCGCACTGGTAGCACGGATACCCCTGACCCTCTCTCGCCACTCCTCCCTATCGTTCATCGCCCTAGGTAGGTCTTCAGGACAACAGCCTGTATCCTCACATAGCTGCTGAATGTACGTTCGAGCTGGTCGTCCTGCTTTTGCGCGGCCATGTGTGGGGATCCATAAGAGTAAATCTCTTATGAGTTCATCACTGCTTCTCCAGCAGTGTCCTGCATGTCTGGTTCGTCTAACTTGAATAGTTTTCGTGATAGGGGGCAGGTGGCCGTACAGTTGGTGTCTTGTGGGGTGCTGCTGCCAGGACTTGTTCAGGAACGTTTTAAACTTCAAAAACAATGTTTGTTTTTTTTACTCTTACACTTGGTTTGATTTTTTAAAGGTTTTCTTTCATTTTTTGCCAAAAGTATCCGGGTGACGTCTGGTAGCCCTACACGTTCAGAAAATGAAGAAGAATCTGTACTTAACTGGTTGACCCTGTGGTCCAGTGCGAAATGATATTGTTGCTGATTAGTAAGTGTGACAGGCGTAATTGAATCACCTTTTCATCGCGTTGACAATCGAATGTGAAAATGGTTGTTAATGACAGAAAAAATCAATAACAATTAATCGATAATAAACAATGCAACCTCATCCAAGTTCCATTGGCTATCAAACTGTTTTTTTTTTCTTTTCGAAAACATGACGCTCATAATATCAAGTACCGACTGACCGGCCGATTTTGCTTAGCAGAACCCAACAAGAAAGAAAGAAAGAAAGAAAGAATCTGAATTTGGAGAAGAAAGAAAGAAAGAAAGAAAGAAAGAAAGAAAGAAAGAAAGAAAATGTAAATTCGGACTGAAAAGAAAGAAAGAAAGAAAGAAAGAAAGAAAGAAAGAAAAGAATCTGAATTTGGAGAAGAAAGAAAGAAAGAAAGAAAGAAAGAAAGAAAGAAAGAAAACAAAATGTAAATTTGGACTGAAAAGAAAGAAAGAAAGAAAGAAAGAAAGAATGAATGAAAGAACGAAAGAAAAAATGAAAGAATCTGTATTTGGAAAAGAAAGAAAGAAAGAAAGAAAGAAAGAAAACACACAAAATATAAATTCGGACTGAAAAGAAAGAAAGAATGAAAGAAAGAAAGAAAGAATCTGAATTTGAAGAAAGAAAGAAAGAAAGAAAGAATCTGAATTTGAAGAAAAAAGAAAGAAAGAAAGAAAGAAAAAAAGAAAGAAAGAAAACAAAATATAAATTCGGACTGAAAAGAAAGAAAGAAAGAAAACAAAATGTATATTTTGAATGAAAAGAAAGAAAGAGTGAAAGAAAGTAATGAAACGTATTTTTGTAAAAGAAAGAAAGAAAGAAAGAAAGAATAGAAAATTTTAAAAAATAATTGGGACTAAAAAGAAAGAAATATTGACAAAAAGAAAGTGGAAGAATGAAATAAAGAAACAAGGAAAAAGAAAGAAGGAAAAATAAAGGAAACACGTAATTAAAAAACCTGCATTTGGAAGATGTATAAGAGAGACAATAGCAATCATTTCCGTCCTTTTTAGTTTCAATTTTCATCTCTTTATCATGAATAACTGGGGAAAATTGAAACCGCTCATGAAGTCAGGCCTTAACGAACGACAGAAAAAATGAAGTACCGCGTGTTGAAAGAGTTTCATATAATAGATTATTAAGATAACTTAAAATGGCAACTGTTATAGAAAGTGATTTCCATTCATTTTAAGTACCAATTCATATATCAAGTTAATGTGAATATCATCGGGGTATGGATTTTGCTTACCGAATAAAAAATAAGAAGCCTACGGTAAAGAAATAAGAGGAATCTATGGGATTACAACGCTTGCTTGCCTTGTCCAGTTGTCTGGGGCTGTGGAATACACTGTCAGCTTCTATGAAGGAGTGTAAGACCCCACCCCGCCCAATGAATATCCTAGATATGACACTAAATATGATGGTGAGGTTCCATTAATACTAGAGCTTTGAGCGCAGATCCACTCTTGACAGGTGTGTTAACTTCTAAATATATAATGGTCCTCGTATGGTTGCTAAACACGTTTTGTTGCTAGCATTTTAAAATGAGGCTGATCTCATTTTTTGGACACAGTTAGATGAGTTCACTAATTTCTATCTAATACGAACAATTCTATTTACTATTAATCATTTAGTTGTACAGAATTAAATGTTTTCAAGTATTCATATGTATCACTAACAAATCAATTAAACTGCATTCATTTATTTACAAAAAGGTTAATGTAAAAACAGTTCTGTTTTAAAACATTCAGTTTTGCGTAAGCCAACAAAGTTAAATGGCTCCAAGTATTGTTACGTATTACAAACAATTCAATTAAACATCATTAATTTTTTTAAACATAGTTAAATGATTTAATAATTCTATTTCAAACAAGTCAATTTCGCATACGTCATTTGTTTGCACAGATTTTAAATGTCAAACAGATCTATTTGACTCTCAGATATGACCCTATCAGGTGCTACCACTCCATTCAGAGTGGTCTTGGGAGCTATAGCAATGAAGGGGTACACCTGAAACAACAAAGTCCAGCATTACTGGAGCCTCACAATCATATTGTTTAATGCCATATCCACGTCAGCCGTTGGGGTGGGAGTCTTACCCCTCTGCATAGATGGAGTCGGTGTATTTTACATTCACAGCCGACTGGGTGAACAAGTTTTATTTTCATTAAGAATAGTTACTTGAAGCTAAATTAGTTTATGGATTATGATAATTAGTTACTTGAAAGCATATTGGTACTTAAAAAGACTGTCTTTGGATTAAAATCTTTAACAATTATTTCCATACTGCAAAGCAGCAAGCAACTAAATCTACCAAATAAATATTAGTACGGTACTTTTTCGCAACGTAACTAAATAATCATCATCGTCTTGTCGTGCCACCAGCACGGGTATCCCTGACCCTCTCTCGCCACTCCTCCCTATCCTTCATCGCTTCTGGCAGGTTCTCAGGGCTACATCCCGTATCCTCACGGAGCTTCTGTATGTAGGTTCGAGCTGGTCGCCCTGCTTTTGCTCAGCCATGTGAGGGGGTCCATATCATGCCATCACATATGAACTCGTAGTAACTAAATAACCTACTGATAACATTTTGATAATTTTTCAAAAATTATAATCTGGTTAAATTCAAGTCTTTCTATTGAAGTGAAAATATTTTTCAATTTTTTTTTTTCTGTTTCGTCATTTTTTCTGTTCTTCTACGATTCTCCTTCACTCTGTCGATGTCTGTCTCTTTTGCTTCTCCCTCTTTGATAAGTTTGGTTTAAACAAAGCCAATCTAATTACTTAGCCCTCTCTCATGTGTAACTTTATAACCCAGCCGTAACTTTTTATCGTTTCTACCTGTGTAACCTCATTGAATTCTAAACAACTCAATAATTTTCCTGACGACCCCTTTAACTTGCTAATTCACAAAATATCTCTTTTCATTAACTTATTTTTAAAACTGACAGTATTCCTGTGACCCGATTTTTATCTGTTGTTTGCTGCTCTCCAGTCAATTTATTTCCAGAGAATAATTAACTAAAAATAATCTCCTTACACTGTCTTATTAGTGAAGCTTCGACTACCTTGACTGCATGCCCCTCTGATCGACAAGACTCATTCAAAAATGGTTATCGTCTTGGAAAATGGGCAAAGCGACACGAGTTCAAATCCTGGACTAGGTTGATTGCATTTCACATATCACTAATACGCTTGGGAAAGGTATGAATCCAATTATTCTCCCTCACGCTATGGGTAAATAGTAGAGCAGACTGGGTTCTTCAGCCTTCGTGAGGCAACTAGTCTAGGAGAAGGAAAACTCTGAATTCAAACCTGTTAAAATCCGCTTAAAAACTGACCTAGTGTCATATCCTGACCGAGCAGAGGGGTTGGTTAATATGGACTCATTTAAAAATTGGTTTTCCGGTTGCGCCAGTAAACTGCATCTGATACATCTTTTTAGAAACAAATCTTTTTAAACAAATACGGAGCAATTCAAATATGTAAAAGGAAGTCAAAATTATAAGTGTGATTGCGATCAGATTTAAAAATAATTAAATCTCGGCATAAAATAACCTCTTAGGATTTGATATGTTGTTTCTTTACTTCTTTAAATCTTGTAATCGATGAGTACCCGTTTGTTTTTATTACTTCCAGATCTACTCTCATCGGGAGAAACAGTGCATGTTAGAATATTGTCTTTCTAGTCCTGAGCGAACCTGTAATTGCCATGAATTTTGATTTATGTAACATGACCTCCGTTTACAAATAGTGTAGTCCCCATGGAATAGTTGCTAACATGCTGGGCTGTGACATCGTAGTAAACGAGTTCGAACTCCAGTCGCGCTATTACTTGTACTTTTGGTTGGTTGATTGAGTTTTATGGCTTCTCAATCCATGTGTGTTATTTAATGCTAAATCCATTTTTATGAGAATATTCAGTTCTATTTCAAAGAATTCAGTTTAGCTTGAGTACAAAGTTTGTCAAAAACATTTCTATTTCAAAGTATTCGGCTTAGTTAAACAGTTGTAATTTAAACAATTCAGTTTTCTATAGGTATAATTTTTTTTTACTCACAGTTAAATATCAAAACAGTTCTATATTAGACAAATCAGTTTAGCGTAGGTACAGTTTCAATGTCGAAAACAGTTACATTTCAAACAATTCAGTTTAGCATACAAAACAGTTCTATTTCAAACAATTCAATTTATCATACAAAAACAGTTCCATTTCAAACGATTCTGTTTAGCATAAGTATCAGTTTAAATGTAAGTACACCATTTTCAAAACAGTTCCATTTCAAGCTTTTCAGTTTAGTCAAACAGTGCTATTTGAAACTATTCAGTTTAACATAAATACGTTTTATTTAACTCATAGATAGGGCCCTATCAGCTACTACCACTCCGGGTCAGAGCATACCCGGGAACGATGGCAGTGAAAGGTTACTCAGAATTCTCTCAAGCTCCAGCATCACTGGAACCTCACCATTGGATTATTCATTGTCATATACAGGACATCGTTGGGGGGTTTAACCCCTCAGCAGCCGACTGGGCAATTTACTTTTGGACTAATATCCTAGGGAAAAGTGTGAAACCACATACTCCTTCATGTATTGGTTAAATAGTAAAACCAACGTTCTATTACAGTAATGGATTTGGTATTAGATGGCCAGCAAAGATTGGTATATCATTAAAACAAAAAACAAACAAACTGTCCAAGAAGAAGACCGTAGAGTAGACATCAGAAATAAAACCTCTTCATTTACTGAAAGCAGATAAAATCTACCAAGAGAATTACTCTTTTTAAGTTCTTTTCATTCCCTATAAAACATTCTCTCTCTTTATCTCTCTCTTCTCTCTCTTCTTCTTTGTCGTTGTCTCTTCCCTTTCGTGTCCCCATTCTGTTGAAAGTACTTTGAAAATACCAGCTGCAAAAGGTTAAGACACCCCCAAACAAAACGGGTGTCCTAATGTCATGCTAATCAAATCAGTGATAAGGCTCCTGTTGCCATTATTCTAAGGTCAACTCTAACTCCGAGTGTTATTATCTATAGCATCAAATTGATCTGTTAGAAGCTAACTTCATCTTTTCAAAATTATCAATATTAAATGGGAATATTTGAATCGATATGACTGTGTGAAAATGGTTAGAATAATATAAGATTTGATGAAACTAAATGACCGTAAAGACGAATAAGCACCATTACAGATAAGTAGGTTTTTGAAACCATAATATTATTTAAATTGTTAGTATTTGATAGAATTACTTGAAACCAAACAAATATGTGGAACTATTTGTACTTGATAGAATACGTGAAACCATGCAACTACTTAAAATTCTTTGTATTTGATAGACGTACTTTAAACTATACTAGTGTGTTGAAATTATTTGTATTAGATTGGAATATTTGAAACTATACAACAGTGTTAAAATTATTTGTATTTATTAGGAATACTTGAAATCATACAACTGCCTTAAAATTATTTGTATTTGATAGGAATACTGGTCAAGTTAGTCTATGGTTTGTTTTTGGTTTTATGGCATGAAACCAAAACAACCAAAGACTAGCTACGAATCATATTTCCATTCTCTCTCTCTCTTTCTCCTCTCCATCTCTCTCTCTCACTCTCTCTCTCTTTTTCTCTCTCTCTCTATCTATCTATCTATCTATCTATGTGAGAGAGATTGGAGTTAATCTGACAGAAATGTAGATAAAAATAAGAAACAGAAGATGGATTTTGTTGGTAAATTTCGATGATCTTTTTTAATCCTTTATATATAAGCGTATGCGTTTCGACTTCGTATGTCTGAGAGCATGCATTTTGTTAATCAGGGCTTGTTTATATTGTAACTTCTTTTACATTTCTTATTTTCATTTACTATCTATCTATCTATCTATCTATCTATCCAACATTTTATCCATTACGTTAGTATCAACTAAATCTACAAGCATATAATAGATTTTTATAAAACATATATATATATATATATATATATATATATATATATATATATATATATATATATATATATATAAGAGTAGTCCAAAAAGAACTTGTAACATTCTAAATAAACACCAGTAATTTCGTTTTTTCTTTTTGTTTTGTAACAATATGTTTGTCTATTCTTTTGTCACCGGGAATCAAATGAAACCGTTTTGTCTGCTCAATCTTTCCTCGACAACTTTCGAGTACTCCGCAACGTAACAAATATATTTTGTATTAATTAATCACACTGTCACTTGGAACTAAGACGATGAATTTATTGTATTCGTGTCCCGAAGTATTTAATGAGTAAACCTAATTGTTTTCTTAATTGCTTTCAAGGACAAAGGTCCAGTATGTCTCCCCAATAATATCTTTTGTCTTTTGTTGGTCTTGTGGACTGGACTAACAAAGGAACAAGTGACCTTCAGCTGTGTCTCATATAAACTGTGAGAAAAATACTCTAGGCCTTTCTTTATTTTTTCAATCTTGTAGGCAGGCTTTAATACAAGATGATTTCTTTCTTTCTATTCTTAATCTTCACCATTGTTTTAGACCAGTAATACTGCTATGGCTACTAATATTATTTACACCTGCAAACAACACGATTCTTACGACGTGATTATCAATCAAGTTTCGCTCCCACAAAAAAAGTGTTACTGATCACACATGAGCAAGCCGGTTGGAAGTTATTGTTCATGAAACGTTTCCAAGCAAAATCTTGTCGAAACCTTAAAGCTATGTTTTACGGTAAGTGCTTACCAGATAATTTACACACACATACACACACATCTCTCTCTCCTTCTCCCTGTCCCTCATACTTTCACTCTCTCTTCCTTTCTCTATTTCTCTCTCTCTCTCTCTCTCACTTCCTTTTCTCTTTCTCTCTCTTTCTATATGTATATATATATTTATATATATATTATTCCGAAAAGCCAATAATAAATTTCTGATGTACCTTTCTGTTTAGGACACCTTTTCTGCTCTAATATATATATATATATATATATATATATACAAAAGACTTTAAAATGGTACTTGATACCTCCTTGTTTAACACTCAGGAGTATATGGTACGAATCAAGCTAAAAGTGGAGCAATCCTAGGAAAGGAGTAGCGCCCTCCCCCACACCTTGACTACTGTCGCCAACCGTTTTTTTTACCGATATCTACTCATTATTCTTCTAAAAAATCTGAGACGAAGCCAGATAATTATTACTACCTATAATATTCGGACTATTGACCTCCTCTTTTCTGGTATTGTCACAATGGGTGGACCATTTGGTTAGAAGTTGTTTTTGATTGAAATCATCTTGAGTTTCCAGGTTCAATCCCAACAACAGGTAAGACTAACATGGATTACTTATCATAACGTAACATTTGTACCCAATCATGGTTAACAGATCTGGAACAGTCTAACCCTGAGGTTCAAATAAAGTATTCAGTTCGATATTCTGTGTGGACTCCTGAGTTCGACATTAAACATCTGAAGAAGACTGAAGGATATATCGGACGAAACGTTGTGATTATTTCAATAAAGATATGTTCAATAGTCCGAATATTCTGAATGATAATATTTATAGATTGTAGTCAAATACGATCTGAGGAGTCATCATTGTTTAATGGTTGATGTGTGTGACTCTGATGTTGTAGTAAGTTCGAAATTTAGTCTCACTGTTGCGTTCATTTTTGGGCTAATACCTTTGGGAATGGTATAACACATTTACCCATTACTCCAGATATGGTTAAATGACTGTTTTTCTCATCATCATCATCATCATCATGTCGAGCTGCAAGCACGGATATCCCTGACCCTCTCTCGCCACTTCTCCCTATTATTCATCGCCTCTGGCTGGTCTTCAGGGCTACATCCCGTATCCTCACATAGCTGTTGTATGTATATTCGAGCTGGTCGTCCTGCTTTTGCTCGCCCATATGCGGGGTCCATAGGAGTACATCACTCATGAGCTCGTCCTTACTTCTCCAACAGTGTCATGCATATCTGGTTCGTCTGACGGATAGTTTTCGTGATGGGAGGCAGGTTGCCATATAGATGGTACCATGTGGGGTGTTGCAACCAGGACTTGTTATTGCTCGCAACATTCTTGTGCAATTTCCGTCTAGTTTCTTCTCCAGCCGTTTAGTTAGCGTCCAAGTAGTGCATCCATACAGCAGTATCGATACGACCGCTGCCTGGAAGAAACTGCGTTTCATTTTATCGGTCAGGTCTGATTTCCATATGATCGAGAGCCTATCGATAGCCGTCCATGCCTTCGTAAGCCGTGTGTCGATGTCTTTTTCGGTTCATGAGACGCTGCTTCCTAGGTAGGTGAATTTGTCTACTAGTTTCAGAGGGGTTCCGTCTCGTGCGAAGATGTCGCCTATTTGATTACAGCACATATATTCCGTTTTGTGTACATTGACATGGAGGCCAATGCCGGCTGCGGCTCGTTCCACACTATGAAGTAGTGTTTTGGCTTGATTGGGTGTATTTGCCAGTATCGCTTTGTCATCGGCGTAGTCGGCATCGGTAATTGTTTTTGCTGCGTACCTTCTGCTTCTTTTCTTTGTCAGCTCGAAGCCGTTTTCTCTGATTTTATCAATTGAAGTTCTAAACACTAGTTTGGCTATACTATTTATAACCTGATAAATTTGATATGTAAAAGTATCCATACTAAATCAAAGATAATAATTTGTGTATCAGTTTGATTCGTCCATTTCTTTAACGGTATATCAACACACAATGCCTTTATAACGAAGAATGTGGTTTAGGTTACCCACTCCGTTATATTAAAAGGAAAATATAGGAAAAAAACTAAGATACCGTAATGTTTTCAATTTAGAAGTTTAATAAAGGTTTGTTGGATAGGAAACCTTTGTGCTGGTCATCGTAGTGAGTAAAAGGAAAATACTTATTGTATTGAGACAGAATAAAAGAGTTAAAAGTCTGAGTGGAGTATGCGTTGCTACAGTCAAGGCAAATATTGAGTTGCTGATTTTAGAACAGGAATGAAATTTTCAGCCATAAATGCATGGTTCTGTTTGCTGTAGGTGAGAGGCATCATTGTCTCCTTAAAGGTTGTCAAGGAATAAAGTAGCTGAATTGCCAGAGGCGGAATTAATTTGTCTAATTCATATTCAACTGGGAACCCTTGGGTCTAGAACAGTAGACTCAAAGGTCCATGAATTAGACGGCTCTCCTCATGTTGTAATGAAACTGTTGCTATGAGAGCGGGGACAGGAACACATTCGTCCTGCTCAAAAGATGCCGAGGAAGAGGTAGTTTGGCGGACTTTCACCGAATTCGATTTGCCCGGGAAAGTCATCCTCATTGGGTGAAAATTTGCGAAGAGGTTCTTTCTGCTACACCTTATATAATGACGATATTTTATACATTTCTAATTTTTTATTTTATTTCAACATAAGTTTTCAGTAGTCTAGAAAAGATAATTTTAAAATTGTATTTTTGATTTATTTGTCTGCAATAATAATTTATTTACCTGAATTTATATGGTTTTAAGCATTCCTTTCTAACACTAAATTATTTTCAATAGATTAATTTAACTATCAAATAATACATTAACATGTAATACCGCTCCGGGTCAGGGTAAACCTGAAAGCAATTGCAACAAATTAAGACTTCATCAAGTCCAGAATTCTAGAATTGTCTCTCTACTGCGCGATGCAGTTTAGTGACATAATCAGATCGCTCTCAATTTTGAGAGATTTTACTCTTCTAAAGCCAAATCCTGGTCAATCTGATGTTTGTGGGTAAGCAGATGGTTTCAAAGAGCAAAGTCAGATGGGGACGTAGAAGAAGAAAGCAATACAAAATATAACTTTTTCGTGAGACTTAAGGAAGTAGACGTTAGACTTACGAAAGGATTATCCAATCATTTCGCCATCAAGAAACAGTCTAGTGACACATATAGTCTTTATTTTGGGGTTACATTTTATCTATATAGGATAGTCGTGGTGTCTTATTAACACCAGTAAAAAAAACAACTTGGTAACCTTTGAAGCGTTAATGTCATGTTATATCTTGAAGATTTATTCCATTTAATCTTAAACATATACTTTCAATGCAACAGAAAAGAACAACAGAAAATAATAAAGGGCTAAGGATTGACGACTATCTTTTTATCTGGTTGAATCTGTCAGTGGAAGCCATTTTAGCTGTAAGCAGCAAATATATTTATACAACGTCTGGAAGAATGATCCCGAGAGTCTTAAAAGTAAATAAAAATGTACCATACATCCTATTCAAAATTCAATTTTTCTTTTAGAAAAAGTAATATTTGTAGTTTGTTCATTTATTTTCATCGTTTACTGTTAAGAAAAAAAAGTCTCCGTGCTGGACTGTGTTTTTGTGGTAAGTTAGTTTTTAACTTCAGTAAGTCTAACGGAATCAGAACTGGCGATCCCTGTGGATTCAATAAAGGACGTAGTTCGAAGATCCGTTTAGGTTCCTGAGTTCGACAAACAGCTGAAGAAGGCCGGAGGACATATCAGCCGAAACGTTGTGAAAATAATAAAGATAAAGACAATAGTCCGAAAACCCTTAATAATAAAAATAAGTCAATTAGGTTTGCTTTCAGACTAATACCCATAGGAAAGATTTTTTTAAATCTCTCTTATCACCCTACCAGCTCTGGCTTAAATATTAGCACTATTATTTTTCTACAAGGATGGCTTTTCCATTAAATAATCGACGAATTTTGATATGCTATTAAACAAAAACACAAAACCAGGACAGACCAAAGCATTTTAAAAAGTTGTACACCTCGGGTTAGCAAGCTAGACTAGCAAACCTTAACGAGTGAGTTCAATTCTCATTGGTTGTCCCATTCATGTGGCCCTGTGTTACATCTTCGCAAAAGCTTAGTAAATTACCAAATGCTTAAATTCACACGCTAAAAATTCCTCAAGTCTCACCCTGAAATTTTGAAGCAATCGGTTAGTGGTAATTTACTAAGCTTTTTGCTTAAATATAGCACAAGGCCGTATGAATGGGGCACCCAGTGAGAAGCAATCGCTTAATCATTGGCTCAAATATTGTTGTGATTTCAAGATAAGTAAAATCTTTCAGTTTGTCCGGCCGACGTTTAAAGACTTGTGTTCGCCAATGGCCCGGGAGACCTGGGTTCAATCCCAGGTCGAGTCATACCAAAGACTCAAAAAATGGTACTTGATGCCTCCTTGCTTAACACGCAGTATTATAAGGTACGGATCAAGGGTAAAGTAGAGCAATCCAGGGAAGGAGTAGCGCCCTCCCCTACAACTTGGTGTAGTAGCTATCGAAAAGGGAGCCTTCGGGTTACCCTCGACTATGGTCGCCAACTTTACTTACTTAGTTCTAAGAAAACCCGCCACAGAATATTATCACAAAGTGAAAACAGTTTCAATCCCAACCGAATGAAGTTCACCATTTAAGTACATGATGACAAATGAAAATATATATCACTTGGCGTGTTCTTAAAGAGATAAATCCAAAACAGAATAAAAAGATTGGGACTAAGCCACAAATATATCTCATTGATTCTTAGTATTTGCTGAATAGTTACAAGTGGTAATATATATGAGGTGCCCGTGGTGTAATGGTTATCGTCGTAGGAAATGGACACGGCGATACGAGTTCAAATCCTGGACGAGGCTGATTGTATTTCACATAGAACTAATACCCTTGGGAAAGGTATGAATCCAATTATTCTCCCTCCAGCTATGGGTAAATAGTAGGGCAGACTGGGTTCTTCAGCCTTGGTGAGGCAACAAGTCTAGGAGAAGGAAAACTCTGAATTCAAACCTGTTATACTCCGCTTAAAAATTGACCTTGTTTCATATCCTACCCGAGCAGAGGGGTTGCTAAATATAGACAAGTGGTAATATATGCCAAGGCATTTTACTCTTGGTATGGAAAATAGCCAAGTAAAAGAAGATGTAATATAATTAAGGAATGATTTCTTTATATTAATCATTTTTCGTTATTTATATTTTATCATTCAGTTTTGTAGGGCTTTGAACTATTCGACTCTTAGTTTTACGTTCGCGGACAAAGAATATGACAATCATCATTTGTCATTATAATCCCCTAGAAAGGAAATGGGGCTGGAGAAGTCATGCCCAGAAGAGATGGCCCTGAGAATTTGAGGATTTTGAAAAGAGTCAGTCGAGATTAGACCAATAAGGCGAGAGTTGGTATTCGGCCGTTGGGAGTTGGATTTTGACCGTTGAAAGAAGTAGTTGGGGTTTTCGGGTCTCTACCAACTGAGATCTTAAACACCACAAGATGCGCAGCGCGTGACGGGGAAGTCAGATAGTATGGTTAGCATAGACTTTTAAGAATTGTGTCTCTCTCCTCGTGTCACCATGGACCGAAGTCAGAAATTAATAAACGCGTTCGTGTTTTGTATTTGTGTATGTATTGTATGACCGTTGTGATTGATATCATTATGGCTGTGGTATGAAACAAATACTCCAAAGTCAAACCCGTTAAAGACCGCTTAAAAATGGATTTTGTAGGTAATACTACATGAGCAGAGAGGTGGGTATATATAGTCATCCACAGACAGATCTATTTCGTTCTATCAATGTGGCTAGACATTCTAGCTTCCCTTAGCTGGGATCGAAACCCGTTTGACTCAAACGCTAATCCAAGACTCTACCCCTCAGCCACGAGGAACCAGTAGCAGCGATGTAAATTTTAAACGGTTATGAATAACAATTACTATTGTTTACATACATCCGCTTAACAGCTCCCGAGAGCTCAATTCATATATGAAGAGCCTTGCAAAAAACGTTAATGGAAATGCGATTACTTAATTCGCTAGAGAGCTCAACCCCACGGGGGTAGGTGAGTATATATATATATATATATATATATATATATATACCAAGTGTTGGAAATCATTTCCTACATGATACTACATATTGTGAAGATGCTAATGAATTTTTTTTATCGAAAATAATAATTTTTGTAAAAGTGGAAACATTCATGGAATTAATTTTCCAGATAAGCACAGTTCCTTGTTGTCTGATGATTTCACGAATTCAAAACTTTATGAATTTTTTTAGCTTACCATTGAGCTAAGTTACACACAAGGTCATTTTATTGTGGCACGAATCCAGATAGAGGCTCAGCGTTTGCAAAAAAATGCTTGGTTCATTCAGCAATGCTTTTCAAAGGAGTTTCAGGCGCTGCACAATAGGCCCAAGCCTCACTCGTTTTAGCCGAGATAGCAGGTGCTGCCAGTGAAGAAATTCCTCGGAAACCAAATGACTAGAATTTCATCACCCACTCCACACGAGCTCTAGGCGAATCTCTGTAGATTTGAAACGTGGTCTTTGTTTTTTCACTGTTATAGAGCTAACCAACTTGCGTTGTTATCTTGTGATCAGGTCAGCTAATACATGAACGTTAATGTCTTTGATTTAACGGGGTTTTTTTTAAAGAAAAAATCGACGGTGGCACATTAACGTCAGCAGGTAAATTCGAAAGTCTGCAAGAGCAAATTTTAAAAACGGACAAGTATCAATATTTTAGGTTTTATCGCAGATTTGACTTCTGTCACTCGACTTACCATCAACAAAGAATGTGAATACATCCAAAGCCTGCATGATCATAAAAAAAACTGCATCTGTATTCCAGCAATGTGATGCTGATGTAAGTTGGTGACCGTAGACGAGGGCGACCAGAAAGCTCCCTTTTCAATAGCTTCAATGTGTAGGGGAGGGCACTACTCCTTTCCCTGGATTGCTCCAGTTTACCCTCGATACGTACCTTATATTGCTGAGTGTTAGGCAAGGAGGTATCAAGTACCATTCTTAAAGTCTTTTGCTATGATGCGACATGGGGTTGAACCCAGGTCTCCTGGACCATTGACGAACACTCTACTGGTGTTATTTGGGTTACTGGGCCCCTCTCAGTAACCCAAAAGACACTAGCACTACCGTACGATATAACCTGGCTTTGTTATCTAAGAATTGATCTGCAACACCGGGTACGATATCCTAATCACGTAATGGGCAAAGTACAAGACTGCAGCCTTGAGGTTAGCGAGTTTCATCTCTTGCCGTGCAATTGGGTTCAATAATTTTGGAGAATAAGTTGGTTGATATCTTTATCCTCCCGACCTTCAATTATGGATTAAATAGTATCACTGTTGTTCTTCTACAGAGATGGGTTTAGTATAAAATTATACAAGAAGCTGGATATGCCGTTAAACAAAGAATGATGCTTTGTTGGTAATGATGCTTCACACCTGAAACAATGCCTGGTTCCAGGTCCTTATACAAAGGGTTTGTTGTGTGGATATATGTTATTCCTTCCTGTAGCAGCACCCCCACACACACATATATATATATATATATATATATATATATATATATATATATATATATATATATATATTTAATGGCAACAAACGGAATTAAAATATGATCTCGTGAAGGTATATATATATATATATATATATGTGTGTGTGTGTGTGTGTGTGTGTGCGTGTGTGTAATAAAAAGAATGGAAAGATTGATACATCTGACACTTACAGATGGTTTTGTAGTGATATTGCATTTTTTTATTCAAAGAATGTCTAAGAATTTCTTTGAATAAAGAATGCAATATCACTGCAAAACCCTCTGTAAGAGTTTGATTTATACATTTTTCAGATATTTTATCATCTTGTCTGATTCATCACAATCTACAGTTTCAGTACACACACACACACACACACACACACACACACACACATACATATATATATATATATATATATATATATATATATATATACGAGCTGAATACGATAAGTTTCCAGACTTTTTTCGTATGGGCACTTTTATTGATAGTACACACATGAAACTCTAGTCCACTTCAAAGTATTATTCTCCGGCTGGAATGCACTTGTTGTACCGTTAAAACAACGTCTGAAAGGCCTCATGGAAGTTCTCTTGTGTGAGCATGTCAATGACCTTCGTCACAGCCTCTTTCATCTCCTCAATCGTCTCGTAACGACAGCCTCTGAGCTTAGGGAATAAGCAAAAGTCACAGGGAGCAAGATCTGGACTATAGGGACGGTGGGGAACTGTCTTGATGCCCATCTTGCTCAAATACTCTGTGACAAGGATGGAGTTGAGGATTGTTGTATTGTCCAGGTGGAAATGCCACTGACTCGATTTGAAGAGTGCTGTTCTCTTCCGACAGAATCTCTTCCTGAACTCTCTTAAAACCTCAACATAGTAACCCTAACGCTTTGGCCCATCAACTCTGGTCTATTGACTTCCTTTCTCCTTCCACACTTCTCATTATCTCTCACAGACTCTCTGCTTTCCTTGAATCTCTTATGCCACTCAAAACTGATGCCCGATTTATGCAAGATGGTCGAAAAGCAGTCTGAAGCATTCGTTACTGTGTCATTTTTTCCAAGTTTAAAACACAACTTTATGGCATATCGTTCTTCTAAAGTGTCTGTTTGCATTTTTGAAAATCACCAGCTGTGACAATCAGGCTTTAGCAGGGTGTATTCCGATTGCTGCTGTAGCTGTTCATTTGAACCCGAAATCATAAAAATTGGTCAGTCATCTCATAAGATGTATAGCAATAACAAACTGAATTTTAAAGATTCTATGACAATTTTATATGCCTGTACAAAAAAGTCTGGAAACTTATCATATGCACCTCCTATATATAGTTAAAAAATTGCGAAGTTGTCAAGAATAAACCGAAAGCTCACTTTTCAATAGCTACTACAACAAAATGTAGAGGAGGGCACTACACCTTTCTCTGTTGTGCTTCACTTTATCCTTCATACGTACGTTATAATGCTGAGTGTTAAGCAAGGGGATACCAAGTACAATTTTTTGAGTCTTTGATATTACTCGACCAGGGATTGAACCCCGGTCTCCCAGGCAATTGGTTACACTCTATTCACTAAGCGAATACATATATATTACACCATTCCATCCTATCCTGTGGGACATAGAAGATAATTTAATAGTCTTTGTCTATTTTGGAAGTCTAGTGGGACTTTGGAGATGTAAAGTTTTCATTTATCAATACGACCCCATTTGTTCTTTCATTTTACCATTTTAATCAATTCCATCGTACGGAAGGGTCCCTTTTGTGTTTTGTCATTTTAAAGGATCTAATAAAATGATTTCCCTAATTAAATTAGTAATATAATCTTATATACCTAAAGTTTATATATATATATATATATATATATATATATATATATATATATATATATAATTGTATATCTTTTTTACAGTTGTTATCTTATTTGTACTTGTAACACATAGTTTTTTTATGAAGAACCTAATACAATAAAATAAAAATCAATTGATGATGGTTTTCTAGATTTCTGTGTTAAATCAATATATATATATATATATAGTCATCCACAGACAGATCTATTTCGTTCTATCAGAACTCATCAGTGTGGTTAGACATACTTGCTTCCCGCAGCTGGGATCGAAACCCGGTTGTCTCAAACGCCAATACAAGACTCTACCTTATATATATATATATATATATATATATATATATATATATATATATATATATATATATATATATATATATAAGTTATTCTTCAATCTTTTAAATCATGAGCAGGGAAAAATTCCGTCAGGACGAATAAATTATTCAAATTTCGAATATTCCTGGTAAAGAGCTCAATGTAAATAAAATTCACAGAACAAATTATATTATTTCAAGAAAAAAACAAACTATTCGGTCACACTAGGATAGTAACTGTATTTCCATCCCATTACGAGCATTGGTATGAATCAAAGACTAAAATCATTTTATGCATGACTTCATCAGATCCAATAAGAGAATAAAATAAATTTCAAACTGATAGGAGGGATACTGAAAAGAATGAAGGAAAGAGGGAGAAAAGAAATCCAATTCGGCTATGTATAGCTTTACCCATGTTAGGCTAAAAAGGAAAATGTTAAGGTTCCACCCCAACTTTTTTGTAAACTTGTTATTATAAATATAGGAAAATATTCTTTTAAATTGATAGATAAACACTTTAACCAATATATTACAAAAGTATCTAAAAGGAAAACTTTAAAAATTAGTTATTTTTGCTCGGGAAATTTCTTTAAAATAATCAACACCCATAATAATGAAATAATAATGAAATGTTAAGACAAATGACCGGGAATAATAATAATAATAATACACCTAATCCCGGCCAGAAGACCAGGCCTTATAATAAAAAAAAGAAGAGAATTTGCAAAATTGTTGTCTTTGCTGTCCCGGCGGACCACAGAATAAATCTGAAGGAATGTGAAAAGAAGGATAAGTACCTCGACCTTGCTAGAGAATTTAAAAAGCTGTGGAACATAAAAGTGACGATTGTACCAATTTTGATTATTTTTTTTTTTTTGGCACAATAAATAAAGGATTATTAAAAGGTCTGGAAGACTTGGAAGTTAGCGTACGGGTAGAGACTATCCAAAAGACAGCATTACTAAGAACGGCCAGAATACTGAGACGAGTCCTGGAGACTTGAAGAGACTTGCTGTCACTCAAACTCTAGTGAAAAACCGTCAGCTAACACTGATGTGAAAATTCTAAAGAAGTATGATAATAATAATAATAATACAAGTAAAGGAAACGATTGCAAAAGTAAAATTACAATCAATTGTCCGCTGAAAGGTTTGTGCAATTTGAAAAATGTTGTATACCAGGGGATTATTTTCCCAGAAGAAAATATTAAAAATAAAAAAAAACAACCTATATCGGAATTTCATCGACAAGATGGAAATTAAGGTTTAATAACCACATTCATTCTTTCTCTCATGAACACTTAAAAAATCAAACAGACTTGTCCAAACCTTTTTGGAAATTGAGACATAAGGGTTTGACCCCAGAAATTCAATGGAGTGTCTTAAAAAGAACCAATACTCCAAGTTTCTTTAATGGTATATGTAGTTTGTGTCTAGAAGAAAAGATTCAAATTATGTTGTATCCTGATCCCGGTAACCTATTAAATCAGAGATGTGATTTAATCGCTAGATGTAGGCATAGAAATAAATTTAAACTATACTAAAAAATAAAAAAAAAAGTTTGAGTAGATAGTCAAAGTTAATATTCACTTAAATTTATGAAATTGATATAGATATTTTAACATGGTTAAAGAAGTTTTACCATTAACGGCTGGGGCTTTGGTACATTTCAAAGAATAAATGATGACATACTAGAATTAAAACTGATTATTTTGACTGAAATGGTTGAAATTTGGATATGTATTACTGTAATTGCTAAAGTGTTAATTTTATTGGTTTTGTAGTTGTCATAATCTGAAACGAGGAATGACCGGAACTAGCCTTATATGGGTAAAGGCTATACGTAGCTGAAATGGATTTTTTTTCTCTACCTCTTTACTTCCTTTGACTATCCCTCCAATCTGGTTGTAATTTATCTTATTCTCTTATTAGATCTGATGAATTCCTGTTAAAAATATTTTACAGTCTTTGATTCATATCAATGCTCTTAACAGGATAGAAATAAATTTACGATCCTAATGTGACCAGATATTGTTTTTTCTTGAAATAGAATTAAATATATATATATATATATATATATATATATATATATAAGAGAGAGAGAGAGAGAGAGAGAGAGAGAGAGAGAGAGAGAGAGAGTGTGTGTGTGTGTGTGTGTATGAATCGATTCGTATAAAGAAATTACCAACATATAAACTGATGGAATAAAATCATACAATAATAACCAAATGAAAGATTCTACGAAACCGAGACAAACACAAATGATATGTATTTACAAATGCTTACGATGAAAGTAGCCGTGGTGTAATGATTTTCGTCACTGGAAATAGATGCGTTTACCCGAGTTCAAATCCTCTTGGAGGATTTGATATTTGCATTTCATATACCACTAATACCATTGGGAAATATATGAATCAAACTATTCTACCTCCATCTGTGGGTAAATAGTTTGGCTGACTGGGTTATTTAGCATTGGTATGGTTACCGGTCTAGGAGAAATCAAACTCTGATTTCAAAGTTTGATCTTGTGTCACATCCTGCTTATGCGGAGAGGGTTGGTGATTATTTATGAAAGCTGATGATATTTTAAAATTTTATATTCTTTTGAAAAGATTAAAATTCAAACTGGAAAATTATTAATTATATCGGACCCCAAATACCAATTTTATATACACCAAAACCAATGAATGAAATTGCATAACCATTAGAAAATTCTACCGCCAATGTTATATTGATACACATGCACTTGCATCCATAAAAATGCACCTAAACTGCATCTATACGTATAGATAATAATGTAGGTATGAAGGGACTTATACGTATATGCCTTATTGCACCTAAATAAGTGCATCCCCGGGAAGAAGAGATTAGAGTGGCACCATCCAAAAACCTAGTTGCCCAGTCGGCTGGGGCTGTAGAATACACTGACTGCACATCTGCAGAGGGGTAAGACCCTCCATTGATTGTCCTAACTATGACACTAAACAATCTGACGGTAAGGTTTCAGTAATGCTCTGGCTTTGGGGAATGCAGATCACCCCTTCATTGCCATTGCTCTCAGGTCCACTCAGGCCCGTAATGGTAGCACCTGATAAGGCCCTATCCATGTGTTAAATAGAACTAACCGCATACTTATGCTAAACTGAATTGTTTGACTAAACTGAATAGCTTGTAATAGAAAGCTTTTTGACAATTAAACCGAACTTACATATAAACTGTGTGCTTATGCTAAACTGAATTATTTGAAATGGAACTGTTTTTTTGACATTGAAACTGTAGTTAAACTAAACTAATTAGTTTAATATAGAACTCTTTTGATATTCAACTGAGTGTAAACAAAATCAGTACTTATACTAGACTGAATTAACTGAATTAGAACTGCATGACTAAAGTGAATAGCTTGAAATAGAAGTGTTTTTTCACATTTAAGCTGTACTTACATTTAAACTGCATGCTTATCCTGAACTGATTTGTTTGAAATAAAACTGATTATTTAAATAAAATGGATTTCGCGTTAAATGACCTCAAAGATTGATATGCCATAAAACCCAACCAACCAACTAAAACCTAATCAGCTATCAGAGCTCAAGGTGGGTGTCCTCTCAATGATTAAGATCCCCTCAGAGCTGAATGGATCGATATGGACCCTCCCCACTTTCACTGGGATCCGGTTTAAGACCCACATAAATTTGACCGTATTTATCAAAATGATAAACGTGAGAATAAAACTATTAACAAATGTTCATTTCTTTCTGCACAGCAGATCTAATGACAACCTCGTCAATTTTTACTTCAATGGGTTTAGTTTGGTCAGTTTTTAAAACATAACAACCATTGAAAGTTATTTAATATCAATATCTTTATGCATATATATCAAATATATATTTAATGAGAAATCACATTTTGTAGGTACCATTCTTAAACAAGCCTGAGCCCTTTTGCACACAGATAAATGGTTTCCAGTATTGCTATATAACAGTCACGATTTAATATCAGTCATTTGTTGTAAACATTTTGTTCTTTTTGACCCATAGATAGGACCCTGTTAGGTGCGTCTACTCCGGGCGAAAGTAGAACTAGGAAAAATGGTCATGAAAGCGTACTCCAAATTCTCCAAATCTCTAAGGCTGGTGCATCACCAGTAGTGTATTTAATATCATATACAGGACGCTCTTTGAGAGGGATCTTAGCCCGCTAAAGAAGTGCAGTCGGTGTATTCTACAAACCCCACCGACTGTTTATTAAATTCGAGTTACAATAACTGGCAACACAGTGATACGATAAGTTTCCAGACTTTTTTCGTATGGGCACTTTTATTGATAGTACACACATGAAACTCAAGTTCACTTCGAAGTAATCTCCTCCGGCTGCAGTGTACTTTTTGTATTGTTACAACAACTTCTGGAAGGTCCCATGGAAGTCCTTTTGTTTAAGCGTGTCAATCACCTTCGTTACAGCCTCTTACATCTCTTCAATTGTCTCATAACGACAGCCTCTGAGCTTAGGGGAAAACCAAAAGTCACAGGGAGCAAGGTCTGGACTATAGGGAGGGGGAGAAACTGTTTTGATGCCCATCTTGGTCAAATAGTCTGAGACAAGGAAGGAGTTGTGTACTGGTGTATTGTCCTGGTGGAAATGCCACTGACCCGATTTGAAGAGTGCTGGCCTCTTCCCAAGGAATCTCTTCCTGAATTCCCTTAAAACCTCAGCATAGTAACCCTAACCCGAACCGTTTGGGCAATCAACTCTGGTGTGTTGACTCCTCGCACACCTCTCATCATCCCTCACAGACTCCCTGCCTTCCTCGAATCTCTTAAGCCACTCAGAAACTGACGCTTGATTCATGCAAGATGGTCGAAAAGCAGTCTGAAGCATTCCATACGTTTCTGTGATAGTTTTTCTAAGTTTAAAACAGAATGTTATTGCATATGGTTCTTCTAAAGTGTCCTCACGTCCAGATTGCATTTTTGAAATTTACCAGCTGGAACAATCAGGCTTTATTCCAATTGCTGCTGTAGCTGTTCATTTGAGCCTGAAATAATAAAAATTGGTCAGTCATCTCAAAAATGTATAGCAATGAAATAGTAATTTTTCCAAGAGTACGACAATTTTAAATGCCCCTACAAAAATTTCTGGAAACTTATCGTATGCCCCTCGTATATATGTGGTCACACAACAATGCCTTCAAGATTTGGTTCGGTATTTGTATTTTTTATGGTATATCAACCTTTGTGGGTTATTTAATGCCAAAGCCATTTTGTAAGAGGACAGTAATGATAAAATTTAAACTATATCTGGGGTGAGTAAGTGAATTCGTGCCTTTGTCAAGAATATTTGTCCATAATCAACGTAAAAGCCCCACTGGAGTTTGAATCCGTTTAATACGATGCCGCATTACCGCACGTTAACCACTACTTCTCCCCACAAATATTTCCAAGTCTACGAACTCACCTTTTATCATATCACATCAAGAAAAAGGCTCATATTAACCAACGTAGACTAAAACATTATTTTATTCCAGCAACAATAAATCAAATAGTTGGAGACGACACAAACATGCTTCCTAACATAATTGACAAAGATAAAATAACTAAAAACGAGAAAATAGTGATAAACCGATAAAAATCTATATTAAATAAAACAGCAATCAACGTAAGAAGTTGTATACTAAATATATGCATCAACCAATAGATATATAAACTCAAAATATACATCAACACAAACACTTTGTTACGTCATGAACATGTGACAGAATAGATCGAATTAACTCATGTCACAAACACTATGAGAAAGAAAGAAAGAAAGGAAGAAAGACAGAAAGAAAGACAGAAATAAAGTTACATCAAAGTATCTGTGAAGTCGAAAAAGATGCACTGGGTTTAATACAAAACTGCATCTGAGGGTGAGGATAATGTAATAGAGTTAAGGGAATGTGGTGATCTTTTTCATTACAATAACTCTCAATTCCACCCTGATATGAAGTTGAAGTACCTATTAGCGTCCTATCTATGGGTCAAATCGAATTGTTCAATTAATTACTATTATTATTTTTACTAATCTGAAATTATACAGCAGTTTGCAAATTAACCGTACAAGATAGGAATTCATGCTAAATAGTACAATTCATCTTAAATGACAATACTTGAAACAATTTAATCATCATCATCGTCATGTCGTGCTGGTAGCGTGGATATCCCTGACCCTTTGTCACCACTTCTCCCTATCGTTCATCGTCTCTGGCAGGTCTTCAGGGCTACATCCCGTATCCTCACATAGCTGCTGTATGTATGTTCGAGCTCGTCGTCCTGCTTTTGCCCGGCCATATGTGGGGGTCCATAGAAGTACATCACTTATGAGCTCGCCCCTACTTCTCCAGCAGTCTCCTGCATGTCTGGTTCGTCTAACTTGGATAGTTTTCGTGATTGGAGGTAGGTGACCTTATAGTTGGTATCTTGTGGGGTGTTGCCGCCAGGACTTGTTTGATATTGCTCTCAACATTCTTGTGTAATTGCCGTCTAGCTTCTCCTGCTGCTTTGTTAGCGTCCAAGTAGTTCATCCATACAGCAGTATCGACACGACGGCTGCCTGGAAGAAACTGCATTTCATTTTATCGGTCAGGTCTGATTTCCATAACACCGTGCAAACTAATGATTGATGTTGAATATAATTATTAGTATTGGATAGAAATACTTGAAACCACTTATCTGTGTTCACGCAGATGATTAATATCAAATAGATTTATTAGTGCTTGATAGCAATACTTGAAATCATTTAACTTTGTGCAAACAAATGATTGATAACATCTAAAAATTATTTATGATTTGTTGCTATACTTGAATCAATTTAACTAAGTGCAAACAAGTGAATTTTAACTCGTTTAAGAATAACGTTATTTATAAGTTATTCGTTTACAAATCAAGTATAAAGAGGGTTTCGGATTGAATTATTCACAAGAAATGATATGCCATAAAATACAAACCAACCAACCAACAAACCAACCAACCAACGAAAAAAGGATTCGAAAACAGTAAAACATAAAAGTTATACTCTTTAGTAACCAGTGCTCATTGAATGTAGTTAGAGAAGAAAGGTTGGAAGAATTTTTTGGAAATGATTAAAAGTACTTCATCTCGTCCTGTGTGGAGACAATAAAATGTGTCAAAAATGTTTTAACGAAATTTATATACCAAATGTTTTAGTCCAAACACACACACACACACACATATATATATTTTTACCAAATGATATATGTATATATATATATATATGTGTGTGTGTGTGTGTGTGTGTGTGTGTGTGTGTGTGTGTGTGTGAGATAAAAATGAAAGAAAAGTATGAAAGCAATTTTCCCTCAAATGAAGCTTCGCTGAATAGCTCATCACATTGCCACAATAAAAGACTACTTCTTCCCTAAGATTCTACTTTCGTATCGCAAACCAAGGGTCAGCGTGCCAAAAAGGATTTAAATAGGCATTCGGAAAGGGTCTCTCACTTCCTGTAAAAGTGACCTCCGGGCAGCAGAATATCCGGTCTGCTAAGAGTCTACAATAAATTTAAATCATTACCTAAACCATATGTCTCTTCGATAACAGCCATCTTGAGTATCCAAATTTAAAAAAAAATAGTATAACCAAAAATCACACAGTGCAATGGAAACCAGAATTTCTCAGAACATATCTTGCAATCAATGTTGTTGAACAGCCACTATGATATCAGCAGCATCCATTGAAGAGTACAAGAACACTTCCATGAATTTTCCTTTACGAAGAATAAATCATCTCTGTATATATATATATATATGCTGCGTGCAATCCTCAACAAGTCCTGGCAGCAACACCCCACAAGACACCAACTGTACGGCCACCTGCCCCCTATCACGAAATCTATTCAAGTTAGGCGAACCAGACATGCAGGACATTGCTGGAGAAGCAGAGATGAACTCATAAGAGATGTACTCTTATGGATCCCCACACACGGCCGCGCAAAAGCAGGACGACCAGCACGAACGTACATTCAGCAGCTATGTGAGGATACAGGTTGTTGTCCTGAAGACCTACCTAGGGCGATGAACGATAGGGAGGAGTGGCGAGAGAGGGTCAGGGATATCCGTGCTGCCAGCACGATATGATGATGATGATATATATATATATATATATATATGGGAAAAACATCAAAATGATTGATCATTTTCATAATAAAGCATAAACAAGAGCAATAATACTAAGTGTAACATGAAAAAAAAAAAAAACGAAAATAAAAACAGCATTTTACCTGCTTTGTTCTTATATAAGATCTTTTCCTTTATAAAGCAATAAAAATTATTCATTATATATTTATTATATCACACACTGATTATCACACACATACACAAACATATTCATACATTACATACATACATACATTCATATATATATTTATATAGATAGATAGATAGATAGATAGATACATTGGAAAGAATGTAATGTCCGATTTTATTGTATATATTTTATATTAACATCATCATTCCATCTGTCAACAATACTTACATATGTAAATTCATTACGTTTTGATGCAAAATATGAGACCAATCCATGTTCAAAATTTCTCTTGATGTCAACTTAAGACCATCCAAATAATTCTGTAATTTCCTAAATAAATGGTTACCAGAAGGTATAAAGTCAGAAGAAAATGAGGATGAAGCAATTTTTTCTAAGCAAATTCCTCTAATATATCTTTTGTCCATTGATTTGTCTGAGGACAGGCATTATCGTGATGGAGGATGTCTCCTTTCCTGTTGACAAATGAGGTTTCTTCTTTTGATTGAAAAACATACATAGAAAACAGGAAAACACCTTCCAACAACATCTTTCATTTAATTTTTCATCCCCATAAACGCTCAGAATGAATCTCGCTACTGTACTAGCATTAACGCCTTTGTAAAACTCCGAAAGTAAAACAAGTCTTATTGTTTTCTTAGTTGGAATTAACAAAGTGATGAATATTTGAAAAATATCAAAGCAATCTTCTTAAAATTAAAAAGAAAATGAAATAAATTACTTATTGTATAATTCCGGGTCATTTGCCTAATCAGTTGAGTGTTCGCTGATGGTCCAGGAGACCGAGGTTCAACTCTAGGTCAAGTCATATATAAAGACTAAAAAAGTGGTACTTGATACCCCCTTGCTTAGAACTCAGCATTATAAGGTTGGGATCAAGGGTAAAATGTAGGAATCCAGGGAAAGGAGTTTCGTCTTCCCTTACACATTTGTGTAGTAGCTATCGAAAAGGAAGCCTTTGGGTCACCCTGACTAAGGTTGCTAACTTTACTTTTATAATTCCTAAACGAAAACAAGAGACAATTCTATAACTGATGTTGTCCAAAACATTAACCAAATTATTCGAACATTACCTTTATTCCAATCTCACACACACACGGATATATATATATATATACATATATATATATATATATATATATATAATACCAAAGAGCCAAGAAAAGTACATTTATAGGGTGTCTCAATATACATGGGACCCATGTGACTGTTAATAATTCTGCTACTAATAATGTGTTCTTTTTGGTTTCCGGTTAACGAAGACATGGACAGCTATCGGTAAACAATCGGTCATATGGAAATCAAACCTGGCCGATAAAATGAAACGCAGTTTCTTCCAGGCAGCGGTCGTAACGATACTGCTATATGGATGCACTACTTGGACGCTAACAAAACGGCTGGAGAAGAAGCTAGACGGCAACTACACAAGAATGTTGCGAGCAATATCAAACAAGTCCTGGCGGCAACATCCTACAAAGCACCAACTATACGGCCACCTGCCGCCCATCACGAAAACTATCCAAGTTAGACGAACCAGGCACGCAGGACACTGCTGGAGGAACAGGGATGAGCTCATAAGTGATGTACTCCTATGGACCCCCACATATGGCCGAGCAAAAGCAGGACAACCAGCTCGAACATACATACAGCAGGTATGTGAGGATACGGTATGTAGTCCAGAAGACCTGCCGGAGGCGATGAACGATTGGGAGAAGTAGCGAGAGATGGTCAGGGATATCCGTGCTGGCGGCACGACATGATGATGATGATGATGATGATGATGATGATAACAACTATTTATTCTTGATCACAAGCCTTGGATGAAAGAAGAAAAATATATTGCGTCAAAACTTATTTGGAGACAAAGTCATTTAAAACTGTCTCAGATGATAATTATTTATTACTGAGGCAGGAAACTTTTTTAAAAAAATTGCATGTCCTGAAAGCTGTTGTAATAACAATTTTTTTTTTACTGTGCGTGTTCCAAATGACCGCTATTGTGCTTGTCTCAGTAATAAATCATTATCATATAAATGAATAAGAACTATTTTGAAACGCCCGCTGTACACCAAAGAAAGAAATCATAAATGGATACAGATTATATGGATTTTTGAAAAATTAATCAGAAAATACGATATTATAATTTCTTTGTCGATTTGCCTGTAGAAAAATCGAAAAGATATGTGAATTATTTTGGCTAAAACCGGGGTTGACAAAATTAATTTTTCTTTTTGTTTAGTAAATAAATGCCAGAGAGAATGCATTATGTGTGTGTGTGTGTGTGTGTGTGTGTGAGTATTAATATAGCGTAGATACTGAATTTAAGGTGCCAGGTGAATTTGATCCGATAACCTTATAGGCGAGAAACTGACAGTCGTGAAACGCTTTGTGGCAGCGCTACTCTAACATAGGTCTTTATATGCTATGTCATCGATAATGAACTCTACAAATATGGCAAACTAATTATTAATCATTAAAAACATTATATGAAAAAAGTTTCTCATCATGTGGTTATAGTGATATAATATACACCTGTAACGCCACCTGTACATTAAACGCCACTCCACCACAGGGATCTGGTGCTGGGAGGACTTTCCATAGCAGTGATTACTCGTTCCAATTGAAGAGACAGAACTACCTCTGCCAACAAACTTGGTAGATAAATGGGCTGATATACCAAATGCTATAATAGACTTTTTTTCACTGAAGAGATTCCTCTTCCTTTTTATTTGCGGTACTGTCCATCTTTTTCCTGTGTATGGTAATTAATTAATTTAATTAATGTTTCTATTCACTCTTAATTAAGTCATCTTCGCCATATTGAAATTAGGTAATGGTTTTCGCGCCTACCGTTTCCCGCGCTTTTGTCGTATTTAATTTTATTTTCTTGACGAGTCGCGTGTATATATGTGCGTGAGTTTATCGGAAGTAGTTTACTAATTTATTTATTTGTTTTTTTTTTGTTTTTTTTGTTTTGTTTTTTTTTCCCAATATTTTCTTCTTTTTCTGCAACAGCTGCTTCGGTTGAGATATTTTCATTTTCATCGAGTGTTTCGTTTTTTTTTTTTTTTTGTTCTTGTTTTTGGTTTCTTTGCTTTTGTTCAGGGGAGACCCTTTTTGTTCATTAATGTTTTTCTTGTATTTATTTTTGAAAAGTCTTACACTTTTTACGTTTATATATATATTTTTTTCATTCACTTACGACTATTGCAGTAATCTTTTTAAAAATATATATTTATTTATTTCCACTCCGTCCACCTACATCCATTTCTTTTCTTTCCTTTGTCATTATTCAATATTATATTTAGCCATTCATTTTCTCTTTCTTTCTTGTTGCATTCTTTTCGTTTTTTTCCTTTTTTGTAATTTTTTTTTTCACTTTCATGTTCATATGTTTTTTTCTCAATATATCTGGTTTTTTTCAGTCTTTTCTTCTTTCGTTCTTTCTTTCGTTATTTTGGCATTTTTATTGCTTTTATATTCTCCGATATTCTTTTTCATTCCTTCTATATTTCTTAGTCTTCATCCTTCCTTCATTTGTTTTCTTTCTTGCAATTGCAAAGACTTTCTGTGGCTCTTTCTCTTTTTTCTTTTCCCATTTATTATTTGTTGTGTTATTTTTCTCGATTTTATCGTTGTCGTTTGAATTATGCTCCTTTTCATAACTTCTCTCCTTCTTTTCTTTTTCCTTTCCTCCCCTATTTTCTTTCTTTCTTTCATTCTTTCTTTCTTTCTTTCATTTTTCTTTCTTTCTTTCTTTCTTTCTTTCTTTCTTTTTTGTCATTTTTCTTACATTTTGCCTTGCTGTGCACTAAAAACACTTCCTCCTGCTTTCCTTCCTACCTTCCTTGCTTCTTCGTGTTCATTATTTCTTTTTTTAAAAATCTATTTCGTCATTTTCTTGATTTCATATTTTCTCAATCTCTTTCTTTTTTCCTTTCTTTGTTTCATTGGCTTCCTTCCTTGTTTGTTTCCTTCTTATCGTCTTTTCTCTATACATTTTTTATTTCTTTTAATTTCTTTTGTCCTTTTTCTCGCTTCTACATCCTGTCATCCTCTTTCGTATTTTTGTTTTCTTCCGTTATGTTTTTGTTTCTTTGTTTCTTTGTTTCTTTTTTTTTGCAGTCAATTTTTTTGTTTTGCTTTTGTTGCCTTCCTTCCTCCTTTTGTTTGTTCGTTCGTTCTTTTCTTCCTTCCTTTCTCCCTCCTTTCCTTCCTCTCCTCCTTCGTTCTTTTCTACCTTCGTTCGTTCCATCCTTAATCCCTCTTTCCCTTACATCCTTCCTTCTGTGCTTTCTTTCTCCTGTTGCATTGTTTCATTCATTTTTTTCTTTTTATCATGAGCCAACCTTCTTTCCTTCTGTCCTTTATTTTTGCTTTCCTTTTCTACTCCTATTTTCTGACTTCTATAACCTGCCCAAAACTTCTTCTTCTTCTTCTTCTTCTTCTTCTTCTTCTTCTTCTTCTTCTTCTTTTTCTTCTTCTTCTTCTTCTTCTTCTTCTTCTTCTTTTTCTTCTTCTTCTTCTTCTTCTTCTTCTTCTTCTTCTTTTTCTTCTTCTTCTTCTTCTTCTTCTTCTTCTTCTTCTTCTTCTTCTTCTTCTTCTTCTTTCTAACTTACGCCTCTTTCTTCTCTTAATCACTCCTAATTCTTACTTCTCACATGTATCTTCTTCTTGCTTTTCATTTTTCAATTTCTTCTTACTTTCAGCTTACTCATCCTCTTTCTTCTTCTCATCACTCCTAACTTATTCTTACTACTCGTTATATCTTCTTCTTCTTCTTCTTCTTCTTCTTCTTCTTCTTCTTCTTCTTCTTCTTCTTCTTCTTCTCTAAATTCCAATCTATTAACATTTACCCGTTCATTTTCTTCACATTTTATTTACTTCCTTTTCAGTATTTTCCTTTTTTATGATTACCAGCTTTTTATTTTTACATCTTCATGTCAATATTCTTTATCTGATTACACATTCGGCATTTCATGTCACATAATGCATAAAAAAGACAGACCAAACAATTTTAAGCTTAACTCAATGAAGACAACTAAATAATTCAAACGTTTTAATAAGAAAAAAAGATAAAATCTATTAACCTTTTACCTACCAACATAAAACCCAACGTTTTAAACGCATTCGTGAAATTCATATAGCAAAAAGCTCCTATGTATCTGAAATATTCTAACCCTCACTGACAGGGCTAACCTTTCTGTAGGGTTCAGAATACTCTAAATGTATCCCTACAGAAGCATAAGACACTACACAATTTGGGATGTTCTGGGAAACATGCAAAACTACATCTGATTGTGGTGTTTCATTTCTAGAGATCGAGGAAGTGAGGAGTACCCCTTCATTGCCATCTCTCCCAGGTCAACTCTGATCTGGAGTGATAGTATCTGACAGAGTCCTCTCCATGAGTCGAATATATATGTTTAGGTTCATTCGTAATCGACAGGACTATGTGCAAGAATAAACAATTTCAAAGAAACAACAACAAAACAAAGTAAATGTTAACATACAATGAATGTTATTCCCTAATCACTGGGCATAAAGTAACCTAAGATGGTCTGACATGAGATTAAAATCAATCAATCAACATACTATACCTATCCACTTAAAAATTACCTTTCCATTATGAGAATGAGCTAAAAACGTTCGTATAATGACGTCATATATGCTATTGATGAATTTCTTGATCAAAGAAATTCAAGTACTGCAACATTGATAGAAGTGGCGTGTGGGCCACAAAGAGGAAAATTTTGAAAAAAAACTTTTATTTTTATCACTTTTTATGAAAGTATCTTAGTCAGTAGATGAACATTTCAGCCAACACTTATAAAAATATACAGGTTCAATCAAAGGTTCTCCAAATATTTAAAATTGTCGTGTTCGTGGCACCGAATTTATGCCCTAGGCTACCACCGAAATCCAAATTCATCAAGAGTACACACTTCTTATATTGAATCAAGATGCTCTTAACATAATAGATATCGCTGTAGGTCAATTCTATGAGAATATTTTTGTCAGCCAAGGAATTTTACAACTCACCCTCCTATAAGGTTGTTTCTAATTTTATGGCTTCCAAAGGAGGTAGAATATGTGTATCAGCCTGCGTATTTTCTTGTGTGGATGAACTTGATAAACACATACTTATTACATAGACACTAAACAAAATGAACAACATACGTTGAAAAATTCAATCATGATGTCAATGATGATTATTGAATATAATCAGAATAATTGCATTCTGAAACCTGGCCTTGTTCTTGGATAATCACGTTGTTTTGCTAACCACCATAGGATAGGGGCTTGTTATAAATGTAGTCAAAAAGGTATATATAAAGCCGGTCGTCATTTTCTTGTCAAATATGCGGTGACATATCTTCGTCAACACTAGAAACATTGTTAAAGTTTATCTAAATTAATGAGAAGTGAAAGTCTAAATACCAAATATATAAATATTTAACTGTTCCAGAATAATCACACACACATACACACACACACACACACATATATATATATATATATATATATATATATATATATATGAAAATGAAAAAAAAAATGATAGGACTAATAGAAATATGTACCTAACGTTTTTTGTTCTTTGTTTGTTCTCTATATGATTCAACCATAGACGAAAAGGGTTTTTGAAGAAGATTTTTAAAAAGTTTATAAAAAAATTGGCTATGCAAAGAAAAAGAAAACAATGTAAAATAAGCTGGTAGTTTCGAATATTTATTACTTAAATAAAAAATGTTTTTGATCGAATTGTCTTTATTTGATTATATATATATATATATATATATATATATATATATATATATATATATATATATATATATATGTGTGTGTGTGTGTGTGTGTGTGTGTGTGTGTGTGTGTGTGGTGAAAAAATGTTTATATGGCCTTCAACCCAAATATAATGAAAACACATTACTTAGGTACCTTTGTAACGCACACACACACACAAACCTACATGCATGCATATATATATATATATATATATATATATATATATATATATATATATATATATTCAGCTTTGGGTTAAGTAGTATCATGCCTGTTCTGCAACAAGGGTGGCTTTTGTTTTAAATAATCCACTGAGTTTGATATGTCATTAAAAAGAACAAATAATATATATATATATATATATATATATATATGTATATATATATATATATATATATATATATATATATATATATCGCAAAATAAATCTTTTTGATTCAAAAAGCGAGTTTTAGTGATTTACTGGAATCCTTGGAAATTTCGCACTTTTTAGCGAAATATTCCTTCTCTCAAGCAACACAATCAGGCTAGATTGGATGCTGATCTACGTCCCAGTACTGATATTTGCAATCCTAGCCTTTATTTTTACACTTGCAAACAATTATATCTGTTTGGTGGTTCCGTAATTTTATGTTCCATTTAGGATATTACAGACTAATGGGTTCAAGTTCTGTTATAGACTAACAGATTAATGAAATAATCTTACACTGGTTGTATAATCACGGAATTTTGTATTCATGTGCTCCAATTCTCTCAGAAAAGTACGATAGCCAAGTAGAGAAATAAATGCCCACCACTTTTTAAGATGGCCGCCGTTTAAGTGGTATGAATCCGTATTTGAGCTAAATTTTGATAGGATAATTCTCTTTTAACGTTCAATGAAGTGAAATATATGTTTTTAAGTAAGTAAAATTTATATCCGCACTTCAAAAATAGTAATTATTGAAAATTAAGATCTTATGGCCAGAATTAAATGATGACAGGTTCTCATTGACCAACATTTTGCAAAAAAGATAAAAGAACACCAGGCGTAATATAACATATACAGCAGTAAATTATTATCTTTTGATTCAAAAAGTTGATTGGTTAATCTTTTAATCCTCCCATTTACTTACAAACAAATATGTACACTTGGGATTGAAGGGAGAGCATTTACATCATCGTTGGCATTCTGTCTTGCAGCTACATTTTGTGATCCACTGACAACTGTGGACAATGGGTTGAAGGGTCGTCCAAAAACAATGCCCGACCTCACCATCTGTCATCCCCAGGCAGCAGAGCTTTCAGTTTGCATTCTGCCCTCTGTGGCCTGGTCCCATATGATTTCTTTCCAATATGTGTTCCTATATGTGTTTTCGAATTAGAATTAAGAGAAAATGTAGATCCACAGACTTCACAAGAAAATGATCTCTCCAATGTGTGTTTGCATGTGTTTTTTAAGATAGGATCTCTCCGAAAAATTTAGTGGTATGCTCAATTTTATTGCTGTCAAACATTTTACGACAATTATTGTGGTACCTAGCACTATTTCGTCTTAGTGTATCCTCAGTACCCACTCCTTTATCCTAATGGATGGGTCTAACCTGGTCGGTAACTGGTGGATTACCTGAATTTGTAGTTTGTTTTTTTTGCTTCCACGAAATAACCATTTACACTAACAGCAGGTTGCGGGAGACTTCAATTATTGTGTCAGTCTGATATAGGCAGCACTTCCTCCAGTCAGTTTTAGGAAAACAACGAATTATTCGTGAAAATATTGAACAGTTTAGGGCCAAGGGTTTATCCATTTACCACCTAACCGTAGAAATACGTTAGGAGATTGAGATATGGGATATATGTAGGTTCATATATTCAGATGCACAACCCCTATCCCGAATATTCATGTAGTCCTATTAAAGTCCCGTTTGATCTGTATGCCTTCCGGTTAACTGAAGCCCCGTTACTCCTGACTCGGCTCTCTTGCGCTAGCATATCTGGTCAATTCAATTGCTTCTATCTAATAATGTGATTCTACAACTAGTTATACTTCAAGCTAAAATATATACTGGGGATTATATTGGGACACTCAAGTATACTCCAAACTACAGTTTAGGTTGGAAAAGTCCGACTACAATTAGTACACTATAAACCGACACAGAACACTATGCTGAATCTCACAGCAGTGATATAAACACTGTGTCCTGAGTGTGCTTTAACATCGCTTTACATGATGGAATAAAGCTTGACCACATCACCTCAATGCATAATCACAGATATTGCCCAGAAATCTATGTGATAATTTTGCTTAACTGTTACAAAAGTACTGATTTTACGTCATGCAATAACCGCCATCTTGATAACTGGGAACCATTTTTAAATATTAGCCCCAGAATATATACCTCCATTCTAAATAACATCTATTTAACATTTCGATCAATAGCATGTTCCTATTTATAGACATTTAGCACTTAAAACCCTTTTTTCTTAATCTATAAGAGGACAATCGGGAAAAATAGCGGCCATTTTAATTTCAACGTCGGTTACGTACTTATCTGAGAGAATGGTTCCTGGAGCACATCATGTATACCAAATTTGTAGCTTTTACCATCAGTTGCAAGATTCTTGAGGGATACTGATTTATCTACCTGGCAATTAAACCGGTTCCTTTAAAAGAAGAATCAGTTTGTTGGTTCATGTTTAGGTATCTTTTCTTGACCTGGATAAATAGTTTCTATATCTGGTAGCTTATTTTCTTCTGATTGAGAAGGAGTTTTATTCCAACTTCTCCACCTATTTTACTTTGTAAAGTTTTCATTAAGAAAACGAATAAGAATCATACACAATATATATATATATATATATATATATATATATATATATATGAAAGTAAATATGGATTAAAATGCGACAATTAACTTCAAAACGATTTATGTATATATAAATTTACTTGTCGTTGCGTATTTCTAAATAAAAGGGAAGTTTTGTCTCGTTTCTTTGGGAATCTAACATTTTCAAATATGTTTCCACGTGCCAGACACATTCTCATGACTTTTCAATAATAAACGCTATGTGGACGTTTGTGTATCTTTTCGTTGTATATTTGTCATTTGTTCCAGTCATATCAGCAAGCATCCGTCGCTATGTGAACTATTTTGATATTCAAGTCCTGATGATGGTTACTGAAACCGAAACGTCAACGTCGACTTTACATCATAATATATTCACCTATTTGGATTATGTTTTTTCTGCTACCTTCATACGGTCGGATTTTAATCCATATTTACTTTTTTACTGTCCTTTCGGAAAAACAAATACCAAATACAATCTTACTCGTCATTTCACATAGATGATTTCAAACGATCGATATATACATGAAAACTTACTTGTCGTTGTGCATTTCTCAATAAACGGGAGGTATATCTCGTTTCTTTGGGAAATCAAACATTTTCAAATATATTTCCACGTGCCAGACACATTCTCATGACTTTTCAATAATAAACGCTATGTGGACGTTTGTGTATCTTTTCGTTGTATATTTGTCATTTGCTTTTGTCATCACAGCAAGCATCCATCACTATGTGAACTATTCTGATATCCAAGTCCTGATGATGGTTACTGAAACCGAAACGTTAACGTCGACTCTACATCATAATAAATTCACCTATTTGGATTATGTTTTTCTGCAACCTTCATATATATATATATATATATATATATATATATATGATGTAATTTAGTGTATTTATAAATAAAGACAGCTTAGTATATCTGATAGAGCATATATATCAAAACAAAGGTTGTTAAGATTCATTTTTTGCTGGGTTTGGTTATTGTCAGTTTCTTGGCCATGCGATCATCACACTAGGTGCTTTTCTTCTGGTGAGTACCATTTTAAATTCTGTTTTGATAGGAAGGGTGATCTACTTTTTGGGGAATTCTGAGTAGAGTGGTTTAGTTTGAACTGTGTGATGTTTTGCTTGCCGTTGTTATATTTTTGTGATTTGTCAATTAATCATTTGGTCTAATTTACTATTATTATCATTATTATTGCATTTTTCCCACAAACATTAGCAAGTGGTCTTTTACCAAAGTCTAAGTGACAGTAAGTCTCCTCAGGCCTCTTGGACTCTTATTATTACTTAATATTAAGCTTTACCTTGTTTTTTTTTTCAACCCTTTACTGCGTATATATGCAAGACCTAAGGTGAGGGAAGGTATTGATTATATACATTCTATATATATATATATATTGATATTTTTTGCTGCGTCTTGGGATGTTGCTTTTCCAATTACGTTGATAATACTCTCCTAAAACTTAATCTGTTCTGCAAATTGCAGATGTTTGTATTTCGTCTGAGCTGAGACTTCCAGGTATCTAGATAACGTTTATATCCGTCCCTTTCTCGATCATAGTCACGAGTACCACTATTCCTTTACGAGTACTACTATTCACGAGTACCACTATTTCTTTACGAGAAACACTATTCACGAGTACCATTATTCCTTTACGAGTACCACTATTCACGGGCACCACTATTCCTTTACGAGTAACACTATTCACGAGTACCACTATTTTTTTACCACTTTCTCGATCATAGTCACGAGTACCACTATTCCTTTACGAGTAGCACTATTCACGAGTACCACTATACCTTTACGAGTACCACTATTCCCGAGTACCACTATTCCTTTACGAGTACCACTATTCACGAGTACTACTATTCCTTTTACGAGTCCCACTATTCACGAGTACCACTATTTCTTTACGAGTACCACTATTCACGAGTACCACTATTCACGTGTACCACTATTCCTTTACGAGTAACACTATTCACGAGTACCACTATTTCTTTACCACTTTCTTGATCATAGTCACGAGTACCACTATATCTTTTCGAGTACCACTATTCACGAGTACCACTATTCCTTTATCACTTTCTCGATCATAGTCACGAGTACCACTATACCACTATTCCTGCTTTAACGTTTATATCTGTCCCTTTCTCGATCATTGTCTCGGGTACCACTACTCCTGCTTTGGTTATAGTTTGAAGAGCCACATTTTTTTCGCCGAGAAGTGTAGCTTTTTTGGTTTCTGTTTTTGGTTTTGGTTGGTGTTTACACCATTTTTCAATTTATAATCATTATTAATATCATAATTGTTATTATTATTCGTTGCACGTTTTGTTAACCAGTGATAGCTGGTGGCCTTTCACTGGAGGCTAAATAGCAGCAAGTCTCCTCACGTCTCTTGGACTCTTCTCTGTATTCTGGCTGATCTCAACAATGTTTTAGTTTGGCTGGTCACGATTCTTCCACTTATTTCGAATTCTTCCTGTCCCCCCTTTTCGAGCATCTAAGAATCGTTCAATGCGTTCGAAATTAGCGTTGGTATGAAGGTCATCATTACCTCAGCTTTTTTCGTTCTCCGGAGGAGTCCTGGTATTAGTATTTTATTTAGCTTTCTTTCATTTTCAGTGTGGTCCACTATAACGTTAAAAATCCTTTGGACACGTGTCTGATTATTTACATTAGATTCTCGTTTGTGCATATGACTTTTAATTGTATGTTTAACCTTTTCCTATTTTTGCATTTTCGCAACCTCACTGCGGGCGAGTCCTCTTCCTTCTTCCTTGTTTTACATAGATTTTGTCTATTATCTGCCGGATATAAGGTCTTATGCATCGTTATAAAATTTCTTGACATGTTCATTTGTTTGAGTTCCTCTCTGGTTCAAAACCAGTGCCTCTCTATCAGGTACAGTTTAAAGTCAGGAACCCCAATTTTGGGGAATGTCTTACTCCTCTGATGAGGGTACATCCAGAGAATTCTAAGCCCCGTCAACAAGGCAGTCTTCTCTTCTTTTTTGTTCGTATATTATTCGAATCCTATAATTGTTGAATCTACACAAAATTCAAAGCTTGCAGTTTCTTTCCCTCTTTTTTTTCTTGATATATAAAATATGTCTATGCCATTCTTAGGTTGTAAGACCTTGTGCATCGTTACCATTTTCATACTGTAATCTAACATTAAAGATTATGCAAGGCATTTTCATATTTCCTTCTGCTAAATCAGGCTTTGACGAAAAATAAATGAATAAAAAAGGATTATTATATAACTCCTTGTGAATCTTTCATAGTAGCGTTAAAAGATGGTCTTTCACGGAGGTTTGAGGGACAGCCAGTCCCTTCAGGTCTCAGGACGCTTCTCAGTATGCTGATCGATCTCAACAATGCTGAAGTTTGAAAGATCTCGGCTCAATCTCTGATTTCCAAGCCCCTTTATCAAGACTTTTGAGACCACTCCAAGTACATTAATTACGATTTGTATCACCATCACTTCCATGTTCCGTATCTTTTTAGTTCTCTTGGAAGATCTAAGTATTTTTCTCTTTCATTGGCTTCCTAGATTTTCATTTATTGGTCCACCAGGAAGGCAAAGTGCATTTACATTCTTTTTTTTCTTTTTTGTTTGTTTGTTATCATCAGCAGATCTGGTCTTCTACCCGAGATTTGGTGATCTATTCGAATCTGATAATCCTAAACAAATTTGTGTGTCTCATTCTCCTGGACAGAATCCACTTGGTGCTTTTAGTACTTTGTTCAAATCTATATTTCTTGAACAATTACCTGTGAATCGCCTTACCCACCCATCATGTCATATCTAGTCTTGTACTCTTTTTGTACAAGTGTGTTGCCTTCTTTTACAATGCAATTAATTGTTTCATCTCTCTTACCACATAACCAACACTTGCTATTCTGTTGTGTGGAATTTATTTTCACTTTGACATAATTGGTGCATATGGCGTCGTTTTTTGCTGCCCTCTGATGAGATTCAGTCTCTCTCTTAAAGTGTATCTTTCTTAGCCACATCTTGGTCATCTCGAGTGAGATTTCTTCACTTTGTCGCTTGTAATGTCCATACAGTCGTTTTTCTTTCAATTCCTGTTTCCTTGTTGTTATTGTTCACTTGGTATATGTTGTCTGAACTGTTTCTAGTCGCATTAATTAGCTTCTCTTTACACTTTTTTATTCAGTCATAGAGTCCTCGTATTGATTCATCCACGCTATCATCAATCATCACACCATTCCTCAGCTGTTGATATATATATATATATATATATATATATATATATATATATATATATATGTATGTATTCATCACTTTTCTTTTTACAAAGCCTTTGATTCTTGATTTAGCAGAGAGATAGGGCAAATACTTCCAGCATATGGTCTTTCCAAAGAAATTGTAACCACTTTAACGATGCTTCACGAAAGCACGAAAGTATTGATTCGCTCATCCGATGGTGTCAATGATTTCTTTATAGAATTTTGTAAGAAGATATATTGCCCACATTTACTCCTAATAACCATGTATTCACAAAACGAATGAAAATAGATTTAATGAAAGAAAACTGTCGACCCATTCGGCTGGGGCTGTAGAATCCACCGACAGCATCTCTGCAGAGGGGAACCCCCCGCCCCCAGTGAGTGCCCTGGATATATCATTGAACAATCTGATAGCAAGATTTGGGGAATGTGGAGTATCCCTTCAGTGCAATTGCTCCCAGATCTACTCTGACCCAGATTAGTAAAACCGGCTAGGGTTCTGTCTAAGGGTCAAACAGAATTATTTGACATTTAAACTGGGCAAAAAAATAGCTTATGTTAAACTGAATTGTTTGAATAAAAAAGTTTACCATTTAGCTGTGTGTAAACAAATGACTGATTTTTAAAAGAACTGTCAGTGACAGATAGCAGTTTATGGAATAATGTATCTGTGGGCAAATATATTAGTAATATTTAATAAAGTTGTTTTCGTAAAAGTGGAATATTTAAAACTCTTGATCTGTATGCCTAAAACGCAGTTTCTTCCAGGCAGCGGTCGCATCGATACTGCTATATGGATGCACTACATGGACTCTAACAAAACTGCTGGAGAAGAAGCTAGACGGCAATTACACAAGAATGCTGCGAGCAATCTTGAACAAATCCTGGCGGCAACACCCCACAAGACACTAACTGTACGGCCACCTGCCTCCTATCACGAAAACTATTCAAGTTAGACAAACAACACATGCAGGACACTGCTGGAGAAACAGGGACGAACTAATAAGTGATGTACTCTTATAGACCCCCACACATGGCCGTGCAAAAGCAGGACGACCAGCACGAACATACATTCTGCAACTATGTTTGGATACAGGATGTTGTCCAGAAGACCTGCCTGAGGCGATGAACGAAAGGGGAAAATGGCGAGAGAGGGTCAGGGATATCCGTGCTACCAGCACGGCATGATGATGATGATGATGATGATTTGTCATTGCTTGTAGCTCCTAGAAAGGTGCGATCTATGGGTCAAATAGTACAGTCTATGTGTACGAACAATTGACTGATGCTAAATGTTGACTGTAATATACCAATAGTTGTTACAATTTAATATATGCAAAAAGAGCTCGAGTTTGTTTAAGAATGTTATCAATAATATGCATTTACAAATAATATATATATATATATATATATATATATATATATATATATATATATATATATATATATATTTGGGATTTGGCATTGAATAGCTTACAATAGTTAATAAGCCATTAAACCCAACCAGAATAAATCTTATATTTTTAATATATGATTTATGGAGGATTTGGCATTAAATGACCTACAATGGTTGATATGCCATCAACCCAACCAAACCAAATCATATATATATATATATATATATATATATATATATATATATAAAGAGGGTTTGGCATTAGATAACCCACAATGACTGATATCACATAAAACCTAACCAAAGCAATTCATTTATATTTAATGTATATTTATAAATAGAATTTGGCATTGAAAAACCTACAATAGTTGATATGCCATATAACCAAACTAAGCTAGATCATATATATTAAATATATACGTATAAAAGTATTTGGCATTAAATAACCTACAATGGTTGATATGCCATAAAACTCAACCAAACCAGATCCTACAAATTTACTATATTAGTATAAAGAGGATTTTTCATTAAATAAACTATAATGGTTCGTATGCCATAAAATTTAAGAAGAAAATAAGAAGAAAAGAAAATTCATCTAGAAAATATTTCTAATGCAAACAACGCACATTATCAAGCCGATCATCAACTGAATCGCCTCGATATCCAGTTGACCATTGCCATTCCTCGGGAGCAATATCTCATTCACTGAAAGTGATGTCCATGTACTCACAAGTAAATTTTCCACTGCTCTTAACTAGTTACCGACCATACGGAAACCTGATCTCTCTGATAAAATAAAACAGGAACTCTTCCAAATTTTAGCCGTGTAAGTACGCTTCTTTGGTTGCACTATAACGATGTACATCGGGAGGATTAATACTTCATTGAAAATTTGTTACTAAAAAAAGTGAATGAGTTCCTTACCCACCATCCACCAGACCCACTTCAACTTACCAGCATTTCATACCCAGCAACACTACTTCTTATACACCCGCTTCAACATTGTATATTTGAAAAAGATTATATATCTGCTATTGTAAATAAACCTGCATTTCAAAGTTTATTTGCGAATTGAGATTTTTATTTTTCAACTACATCAGATAAATTTACCACGGCACATCATCATTGATCTTATCATTGGTGGTGTGAAACACAACGACCAATTGTTATATAATAGCCGAGGGATTTCCGTTCATGCCTTTGAGTTTACTTAGGCTGAGAACCTTTCGGCTCTGCACATGGGTTAGTTGGGTGCAACATCGAGGCAGGTGTTAACGCGGGCCTGCGCAGGTGGGTGGAGGTGTCACTCAGATGTCATAATAGTCCGAGATGAAAGGGGATGTCAGGGTGCGGGTGACGTCACGCACCGGAAGCGCGCAGAGGTTTGTGTGAGAATCTGAAGAAAGTTAGAGAGTTGGGTACTAGACGCCAAACGAGAAGGATCGACTTCTGGAGCTCGCAGAGGCGAGGCGAACGTGCGCCATATGAGGGCCGCTCGAGATGGAGGCCAAATGAACAATACAGCATAGAAGATTGTGTCTCTCCTCCTTATGTCGAAACCTTTAACTCAAAGTTAATAAAAAGGTTTCGTACCTGAACAAAAAGTCGTTACGTGTTTTCGAATTCCGAGATTCCTATGTCCTTTCTATGCTCTATCGTTATGAATATTATATGGCCATTTCGCACATAGCGTTAATTGTGAATATGGTACACAATGGGGCAGGAACAAAGATGATAAGACGATCAGAACGATAGTCCATAAAACCTTTGTACCGGGAAACCAACGGCTAGATTATCATCGGCAGCAGCTCACTGGGACGGATAGAAACAGGGAGAACCAGAGTTTTGTCAGAGTGGGGTAGCTTTGGGCAGCCGAATAAGAGAAGACCAAGCCAGCTTGAACACCAGTCAATCAGAAAAGAGTCCTGATTGACGCATCTACTGTATCAGTGATCGATCTAAGATACACGGCCGTGGAAGGTGTTTAGCACGACGTCGACTTAAACGAAACGCCTCGTAAAGTATTTCGACCCGAACAATCCCATGATGCTGCAAACTATTTTGAACAAATCACTGATGTAGCACTCTGCAAAACAGAATAGGTACGGCCACTTACTTCCCATCTTACAAAGCATCTAAATTAGGCGAAGTAGATACGAAGGGAACTGTGGGTGAAGTTAGAACCAACATATAAACAACAAGTCTTATGGACTTCTACTCACTCGCATACCAGTTTTTGCAGCTCTGCAAAACATACATTCTTCTGCTCTGTTTAGTCACTGGAATGCCCCTAGTTTGGTTTCTTTTTTTTATGGCATATCAACCTTTGTAGGTTTATCTAATGCCAAAGCCATCCTTCTAGAAGAACAGTAGGGGTATTATTTAACCCATAGCTGGGAGGATAAGGGGGTTCATACGTTTCCCAAGGGTCTTTGCCTGAAAGTGAACTTAGTTGCGTTACTGGAGTACGGACTCGCTTACTACGATCCGCAGTCCATCGCTTTAACCATTACACCATGTGGACACCCCCTGGAATGCCCCTAGAGGATCTACCAAGAGCGATGTACAGTAAAGACGAATGATGAGAGAGAAAAAGAGAAAGACAGACGGAAAGCGCGCGCGCGAATGTGTGTGTATTAAGGGAATCCGTGGTGATTTCACATCTTCATGATGAATGCATATATATATATATATATATATATATATATATATATATATGAGGGGTCTTTATTCTTGGGCGAATATTTCTAGCAATTTTACATTTGGTTGCAGGGTTTAATTATCGTATAATTTACAAATAAATAACATCTTGAAGTATCTGTTTCAAGGTTTTAATTTTTTAAGAGGAATTAAAACATTCATGTAAGTTTTTTGTAAAGAATTATTAAGGGCGTACTTTTTTATAGGCAGTACTGTATTTTTGATTAACTCATGATCCGATATACCTAAATAAATAAACATTGCGTTGTTTTCCATGTTGCTATGTGCACCTTGACATTCCACGACCTGCATAAGACTCTCATCAATTGATTATATTAACTTTTCAACTGATTCAGGTTCCGTATTACTTACAGCATTTGTTATTGCTTCCGAGAGATTTCTGCTTGAATATTGGTTTCCATTCTCATATACAGGACGTTTAATAGTAAACGACAAGTATCGTATTCTAATTATATTTCGAGAAGCCGAGAGTTATAGTATTAATATACTGTCTCTTTTTCTTTTTAGAATAGTAAGCTTTGCTGAATATAAAACAACATCTTTTATGGTTATATACATTTGCTTGAACCTTTATACATGCGTAGATATGACTGGGTTTGCAAGGCAATGCACTGGAAATCGTGCAAGAGACTAGAATTTATCCAAACTGAGAAATTGTTCTATGCACAAAACGAAATTTGTCATAAAAAATGAGACGCAAAAAATTCTCTAGACTTTTGAATTAAAAATGGTTCATATAATTCAAACCAGGAAACTGGACATGAACAGGGAAAATCCAAGAGTGACAGGAAAAGAAAGCGAAAAACTACTAAAATACTTGGACATAGCCGAAAAACATGAAGTTAACAGTGATAACAATCTAGTATTTTCTCGTTTTTCTTTGTGATATTCACTTTTTTTTTCTTCATGCACCTCCCTTCCTTCCTTCCTTCCTTCCTTCCTTCCTTCTTTCCTTCATTGAAAAGAGCCTCTGAGGACTGAAGATCAGAGGAAGAATCAAGACTAGCAGTTTTGTTAAATTCAGTTTGAATTGTAAAACGAATCCAAAAGATAAAACGAGACGTGCTGTCACTCAGCCTTCAGAAAAACGCTACCAATTAAAACTGATGTAAAAAATAAAAGGGTAAAAATAACTGTAACGATTCGTCAAGAGGCAATCAATAGAAATTGCATATGAGATGACATGGATATGTACTTTGTGGTAAAAATCTGAATGGAGAAGCTGAATCTCTATTAATCAAAGCACAAAAAATGCCAAAAAAAACTACGTAAAGTATGATTATATGCAGGATAATAATACTTTTATGCTCATAAAATAAATAAAATCTGTCAAGGTTCCCGTGGTAGAATGGTTATCGCCGTAAAAATAGACACGGCGATACGATTTCAAATCCTGAACAAAGCTGCTTGCATTTCACTTTTCACTAATACCCTTTGGAAAAGTGTGAATGCAATTCTTCTCTCTCTAGCTATGGATAAATAGTAGGATAGACTGTGTACTTTCGCATTGATTTGGCAAACAGTTTAGGAGTAGACAAAACTGTTAAACACCACATAAAAATTGACCTTGTTTCTCATCCTGACTTTTCCCAGGGATTGGTAAATATATATACTAGAAATGAAACGTTTAATCGTATAAAAAGCAATTCAAAGACGGACATGATTGGGTTAGAAAGGTGATCTACCGGGAATTGTACAAAAGACCCATGTTTGGCCCAACTGATAAATAGTATTTATACAAAATATAATCTTTCTTAGAAATGAAAATGCATGAATTTACGACGGATATTGAGACCAGAAAATCCTGACCTGGGGATCAGGCCTATTTTTTTTTTAATTAACAAGAAAAGATTTTGCCTGATTAGGTGTTATATCTTATAAAAAAACCGGTGTTTAAATAATGTTATTAAGGTGCAGCAAAATAGTTAAACGCATTGGAAGTAAATATATGCATTTTAGTAGCCTTACGTGATTTAAAATTAGCTGAGACATAAAGGTTCAAGTATATCATCAATGACAATCGACTGAAAAATTTTATGGAAGGTAAACACTAGAATCACACGCTGAGCTTTTTCGGTCTACCATATATTTCTTCTTGTGACTCTTGCAAATTAGCTGCTCGGAAAAAGCAACTGAATTCCAGAAAAAATGATAGATCAGTAAATCGGTTTCTTTGAGGTATGTTTATAAGTAGACTGTTCAGTAGAGTGTTCGCCAATGGTCCGGGAGACTGGGGTTCAATCTCAGGTCGAGTTATACCAAAGTCTAAAAATGGTACTTGATGCCACCTTGCGTAACACTCAGCATTATAAGGTACGGATCAAGGGTAAAGAGGAGTAATCCAGGGAAAGGAGTTGGTCTCTTCCCCTACACTGGAGTATAATAGCTATTGAAAAGACAGCCTTCGGGTCAACCTCGACTAAGGTCACCAACAACTTACTTATTTATTTGGAGCATATTTCGTTTAAGAAGATAAGAAATTCTCTTTCTTAGAATTATGTTTGTTAAAAACATATTTCGATTGCAAAGAGCAGAAATTCTTTTGCTCTGAGAAACATATTTTGTAGAAATATTTTCTATTAGGAAGATCAGAAATTTTCGAACTTTTAGATGTGAGTGTTTGGAATATATTTCGGTTAAAATTTCGTTTGTTTGAGGTATGTTTTTTAAGAATATATTTCGATTCAGAAGATCAGAAGTTCTATTGATTTGAGGTATTTTTCTTCGAAACATTTCGATTAAGAAAATAGGAAATTATGTACCTTCTGAGTATGTTTGTTAAGAACACCTTTCATTTAAGAAAATCAGAAATTCCTTTGCTTCGAGGTATGTTTGTTTAGAACACATTTCAATTAAGAAAATCAGAAATTCGTTTGCTTCGATGTATGTTAGTTAAGAACACATTTCAATTAAGAAAATCAGAAATTCGTTTGCTTCGAGGTATGTTTGTTTAGAACAAATTTCAATTAAGAAAATCAGAAATTCGTTTGCTTCGAGGTAGTTTTGTAAGGACATATTTCAATTAAGAAAATCAGAAATTCCCTTGCTTCGAGGTATGTTGGTTAAGAACATATTTCAATTAAGAAAATAAGAAAATCCTTTGCTTCGAGGAAAGTTTGTTAAGAACATATTTCAATTAAGAAAATCAGAAATTCCTTTGCTTCTAGGTATGTTTGTTAAGAACACATTTCAATTAAGAAAATCAGAAATTCCTTTGCTTCGAGGTATGTTTGTTAAGAACACATTTCAATTAAGAAAATCAGAAATTCCTTTGCTTCGAGGTATGTGTGTTAAGAACACATTTCAATTAAGAAAATCAGAAATTCCTTTGCTTCGAGGTATGTTTGTTAAGAACACATTTCAATTAAGAAAATCAGAAATTCCTCTGCTTCTAGGTATGTTTGTTAAGAACACATTTCAATTAAGAAAATCAGAAATTCCTTTGCTTCGAGGTATGTTTGTTAAGAACACATTTCAATTAAGAAAATCAGAAATTCCTTTGCTTCGAGGTATGTGTGTTAAGAACACATTTCAAATAAGAAAATCAGAAATTCCTTTGCTTCAAGGTATGTTTGGTAAGAACACATTTCAATTAAGAAAATCAGAAATTCCTTTGCTTCGAGGTATGTTTGTTAAGAACACATTACAATTAAGAAAATCAAAAATTCCTTTCCATCGAGGTATGTTTGTTGAGAACACATTTCAATTAAGTAAATCAGAAATTCCTTTGTTTCGAGGTATGTTTGTTAAGAACACATTTCAATTAAGAAAATCAAAAATTCCTTTGCTTCGAAGTATGTTTGTTAAGAACATATTTCAATTAAGAAAATCAGAAGTTCCTTTGCTTCGAGGTATGTTTGTTTAGAAAAAAATTTCAATTAAGAATATCAGAAAATTCTTTGCTTCGAGGTAGGTTTGTTAAGAACACATTTCAATTAAGAAAATCAGAAATTCCTTTGCTTGGAGGTATTTTTGTTAAGAACATATTTTAATTAAGAAAATCAGAAGTTCCTTTGAATCGAGGCATGTTTGTTAAGAACACATTTCAATTAAGAAAATCAGAAATTCTTTTGCTTCGAGGTATGTTTGTTAAGAACATATTTCAATTAAGAAAATCAGAAATTCCTTTGCTTCGAGGTATTATTGTTAAGAACATATTTCAATTAAGAAAATCAGAAATTCCTTTGCTTCGAGGTATGTTTGTTAAGAATATATTTCAATTAAGAAAATCAAAAATTCCTTTGCTTCGAGGTATTTTTGTTAAGAACATATTTCAATTAAGAAAATCAGAAATTACTTTGCTTCGAGGTATGTGTGTTAAGAACACATTTCAATTAAGATAATCAGAAATTCCTTTACTTCAAGGTATGTTTGTTAAGAACACAATTCAATTAAGAAAATCAGAAATTCCTTTGCTTCTAGGTATGTTTGTTAAGAACACATTTCAATTAAGAAAATCAGAAATTTCTTTTGCTTCGATGTATGTTTGTTAAGAACACATTTCAATTAAGAAAATCAGAAATGCCTTTGCTTCGAGGTATGTTTGTTAAGAACATATTTCAATTAAGAAAATCAGAAATTCCTTTGCTTCGAGGTATGTTTGTTAAGAACACATTTCAATTAGGAAAATCAGAAATTCCTTTGCTTCGAGGTATTTTTGTTAAGAACATATTTCAATTAAGAAAATCAGAAAATCCTTTGCTTCGAGGAATGTTTGTTAAGAACATATTTCAATTAAGAAAATCAGAAATTCCTTTGCTTCTAGGTATGTTTGTTAAGAACACATTTCAATTAAGAAAATCAGAAATTCCTTTGCTTCGATGTATTTTTGTTAAGAACACATTTCAATTAAGAAAATTCGAAATTCCTTTGCTTCGAGGTATGTGTGTTAAGAACACATTTCAATTAAGAAAATCAGAAATTCCTTTGCTTCGAGGTATGTGTGTTAAGAACACATTTCAATTAAGAAAATAAGAAATTCCTTTGTTTCGAGGTATGTTTGTTAAGAACACATTTCAATTAAGAAAATCAGAAATTCCTTTGCTTGGAGGTATTTTTGTTAAGAACACATTTCAATTAAGAGAATTCGAAATTCCTATGCTTCGAAGTATGTGTGTTAAGAACACATTTCAATAAAGAAAATCAGAAATTACTTTGTTTAGAGGTATGTTTGTTAAGAACACATTTCAATTAAGAAAATCAGAAATTCCTTTACTTCGAAGTATGTTTGTTAAGAACATATTTCAATTAAGAAAATCAGAAATTCCTTTGCATGAGGTATGTTTGTTTAGAAAACATTTCAATTAAGAATATCAGAAAATCCTTTGCTTCGAGGTATGTTTGTTAAGAACACATTTCAATTAAGAAAATCAGAAATTCCTTTGCTTCGAGGTATTTTTGTTAAGAACATATTTCAATTAAGAAAATCAGAAATTCCTTTGCATGAGGTATGTTTGTTTAGAAAACATTTCAATTAAGAAAATCAGAAATTTTTTTGCTTCGAGGTATGTTTGTTAAGAACACATTTCAATTAAGAAAATCAGAAATTCCTTTGCTTCGAGGTATTTTTGTTAAGAACATATTTCAATTAAGAAAATCAGAAATTCCTTTGCTTCTCGATATGTTTGTTAAGAACACATTTCAATTAAGAAAATCAAAAATTCCTTTGCTTCGAGGTATTTTTGTGAAGAATATATTTCAATTAAGAAAATCAGAAATTCCTTTGCTTCGAGGTATGTGTGTTAAGAACACATTTCAATTAAGAAAATCAGAAATTCCTTTGCTTCGAGGTATGTTTGTTAAGAACACATTTCAATTAAGAAAATCAGAAATTCCTTTGCTTGGATGTATTTTTGTTAAGAACATATTTCAATTAAGAAAATCAGAAGTTCCTTTGCTTCGAGGTATGTTTGTTAAGAACACATTTCAATTAAGAAAATCAGAAATTCCTTTGCTTCGAGGTATGTTTGTTAAGAACATATTTCAATTAAGAAAATCAGAAATTCTTTTGCTTCGAGGTATGTTTGTTAAGAACACATTTCAATTAAGAAAATCAAAAATTCCTTTGCTTCGAGGTATTTTTGTTAAGAACATATTTTAATTAAGAAAATCAGAAGTTCCTTTGAATCGAGGTATGTTTGTTAAGAGCACATTTCAATTAAGAAAATCAGAAATTCTTTTGCTTCGAGGTATGTTTGTTAAGAACACATTTCAATTAAGAAAATCAGAAATTCCTTTGCTTCGAGGTATTATTGTTAAGAACATATTTCAATTAAGAAAATCAGAAATTCCTTTGCTTCGAGGTATGTTTGTTAAGAATATATTTCAATTAAGAAAATCAAAAATTCCTTGCTTCGAGGTATTTTTGTTAAGAACATATTTCAATTAAGAAAATCAGAAATTACTTTGCTTCGAGGTATGTGTGTTAAGAACACATTTCAATTAAGATAATCAGAAATTCCTTTACTTCGAGGTATGTTTGTTAAGAACACAATTCAATTAAGAAAATCAGAAATTCCTTTGCTTCTAGGTATGTTTGTTAAGAACACATTTCAATTAAGAAAATCAGAAATTCCTTTGCTTCGATGTATGTTTGTTAAGAACACATTTCAATTAAGAAAATCAGAAATGCCTTTGCTTCGAAGTATGTTTGTTAAGAACATATTTCAATTAAGAAAATCAGAAATTCCCTTGCTTCGAGGTATGTTTGTTAAGAACACATTTCAATTAGGAAAATCAGAAATTCCTTTGCTTCGAGGTATTTTTGTTAAGAACATATTTCAATTAAGAAAATCAGAAAATCCTTTGCTTCGAGGAATGTTTGTTAAGAACATATTTCAATTAAGAAAATCAGAAATTCCTTTGCTTCTAGGTATGTTTGTTAAGAACACATTTCAATTAAGAAAATCAGAAATTTCTTTGCTTCGAGGTATTTTTGTTAAGAACACATTTCAATTAAGAAAATTCGAAATTCCTTTGCTTCGAGGTATGTGTGTTAAGAACACATTTCAATTAAGAAAATCAGAAATTCCTTTGTTTCGAGGTATGTTTGTTAAGAACACATTTCAATTAAGAAAATCAGAAATTCCTTTGCTTGGAGGTATTTTTGTTAAGAACACATTTCAATTAAGAGAATTCGAAATTCCTTTGCTTCGAGGTATGTGTGTTAAGAACTTATTTCAATAAAGAAAATCAGAAATTATTTTTCTCGAGGTATGTTTGTTAAGAACACATTTCAATTAAGAAAATCAGAAATTCCTTTGCTTCGAAGTATGTTTGTTAAGAACATATTTCAATTAAGAAAATCAGAAATTCCTTTGCATGAGGTATGTTTGTTTAGAAAACATTTCAATTAAGAAAATCAGAAATTCCTTTGCTTCGAGGTATGTTTGTTAAGAACACATTTCAATTAAGAAAATCAGAAATACCTTTGCTTCGAGGTATGTGTGTTAAGAACACATTTCAAATAAGAAAATCAGAAATTCCTTTGCTTTGAGGTATGTTTGGTAAGAACACATTTCAATTAAGAGAATCAGAAATTCCTTTGCTTCGAGGTATGTTTGTTAAGAACACATTTCAATTAAGAAAATCAGAAATTCCTTTGCTTCGAGGTATGTGGGTTAAGAACACATTACAATTAAGAAAATCAGAAATTCCTTTCCATCGAGGTATGTTTGTTGAGAACACATTTCAATTAAGAAAATCAGAAATTCCTTTGTTTCGAGGTATGTTTGTTAAGAACACATTTCAATTAAGAAAATCAGAAATTCCTTTGCTTCGAAGTATGTTTGTTAAGAACATATTTCAATTAAGAAAATCAGAAGTTCCTTTGCTTCGAGGTATGTTTGTTTAGAAAACATTTCAATTAAGAATATCAGAAAATCCTTTGCTTCGAGGTAGGTTTGTTAAGAACACATTTCAATTAAGAAAATCAGAAATTCCTTTGCTTCGAGGTATGTTTGTTAAGAACATATTTCAATTAAGAAAATCAGAAATTCCTTTGCTTTGAGGTATGTGTGTTAAGAACACATTTCAATTAAGAAAATCAGAAATTCCTTTGCTTCGAGGTATTTTTGTTAAGAACATATATCAATTAAGAAAATCAGAAAATCCTTTGCTTCGAGGTATGTGTGTTAAGAACACATTTCAATTAAGAAAATCAGAAATTCCTTTACTTCGAGGTATGTTTGTTAACAACACATTTCAATTAAGAAAATCAAAAATTCTTTGCTTCGAGGTATTTTTGTTAAGAACATATTTCAATTAAGAAAATAAGAAATTCCTTTGCTTCGAGGTATGTGTGTTAAGAACACATTTCAATTAAGAAAATCAGAAATTCCTTTACTTCGAGGTATGTTTGTTAAGAACACATTTCAATTAAGAAAATCAGAAATTCCTTTGCTTCGAGGTATGTTTGTTAAGAACACATTTCAATTAAGAAAATCAGAAATTACTTTGCTTCGAAGTATGTTTGTTAAGAACATATTTCAATTAAGAAAATCAGAAATTCCTTTGCATGAGGTATGTTTGTTTAGAAACCATTTCAATTAAGAATATCAGAAAATCCTTTGCTTCGAGGTATGTTTGTTAAGAACACATTTCAATTAAGAAAACCAGAAATTCCTTTGCTTGGAGGTATTTTTGTTAAGAACATATTTCAATTAAGAAAATCAGAAATTCCTTTGCTTCGAGGTATGTTTGTTAAGAAAACATTTCAATTAAGAAAATCAGAAATGCCTTTGCTTCGAGGTATGTTTGTTAAGAACATATTTCAATTAAGAAAATCAGAAATTCTTTTGCTTCGAGGTATGTTTGTTAAGAACACATTTCAATTAAGAAAATCAAAAATTCCTTTGCTTCGAGGTATTTTTGTTAAGAACATATTTCAATTAAGAAAATCAGAAATTCCTTTGCTTCGAGGTATGTTTGTTAAGAACATATTTCAATTAAGAAAATCAGAAATTCCTTTGCTTCTCGATATGTTTGTTAAGAACACATTTCAATTAAGAAAATCAAAAATTCCTTTGCTTCGAGGTATTTTTGTTAAGAACATATTTCAATTAAGAAAATCAGAAATTCCTTTGCTTCGAGGTATGTGTTTTAAGAACACATTTCAATTAAGAAAATCAGAAATTCCTTTACTTCGAGGTATGTTTGTTCAGAACACATTTCAATTAAGAAAATCAGAAATTCCTTTGTTTCGAGGTATGTTTGTTAAGAACACATTTCAATTAAGAAAATCAGAAATTTTTTTTGCTTCAAGGTATATGTGTTAGGAACACATTTCAATTAAGAAAATCAGAAATTCCTTTCCTTCTAGGTATGTTTGTTTAGAACACATTTCAATTAAGAAAATCAGAAATTCCTTTGCTTCGAGGTATGTTTGTTAAGGAAACATTTCAATTAGGAAAATCAGAAATGCCTTTGCTTCGAGGTATGTTTGTTAAGAACCCATTTCAATTAAGAAAATCAGAAATTCTTTTGCCTCGAGGTATGTTTGTTAAGAACACATTTCAATTAAGAAAATCAGAAATTCCTTTGCTTTGAGGTTCTATTGTTAAGAACATATTTCAATTAAGAAAATCAGAAATTCCTTTGCTTCGAGGTATTTTTGTTAAGAACATATTTCAATTAAGAAAATCAGAAATTCCTTTGCTTCGAAGTATTTTTGTTAAGAACATATTTCAATTAAGAAAATCAGAAATTCCTTTGCTTTGAGGTATGTGTGTTAAGAACACATTTCAATTAAGAAAATCAGAAATTCCTTTGCTTCTAGGTATGTTTGTTAAGAACACATTTCAATTAAGAAAGTCAGAAATTCCTATGCTTCGAGGTATTTTTGTTAAGAACACATTTCAATTAAGAAAATCAGAAATTCCTTCGCTTCGAGGTATGTGTGTTAAGAACACATTTCAATTAAGCAAATAAGAAATTCCTTTGTTTCGAGGTATGTTTGTTAAGAACACATTTCAATTAAGAAAATCAGAAGTTCCTTTGCTTCGAGGTATGTTTGTTAAGAACACATTTCAATTAAGAAAATCAGAAATGCCTTTGCTTCGAGGTATGTTTGTTAAGAACATATTTCAATTAAGAAAATCAGAAATTCTTTTGTTTGAGGTATGTTTGTTAAGAACACATTTCAATTAAGAAAATCAAAAATTCCTTTGCTTCGAGGTATTTTTGTTAAGAACATATTTCAATTAAGAAAATCAGAAATTCCTTTGCTTCGAGGTATGTTTGTTAAGAACATATTTCAATTAAGAAAATCAGAAATTCCTTTGCTTCTCGATATGTTTGTTAAGAACACATTTCAATTAAGAAAATCAAAAATTCCTTTGCTTCGAGGTATTTTTGTGAAGAACATATTTCAATTAAGAAAATCAGAAATTCCTTTACTTCGAGGTATGTTTGTTCAGAACACATTTCAATTAAGAAAATCAGAAATTCCTTTGTTTCGAGGTATGTTTGTTAAGAACACATTTCAATTAAGAAAATCAGAAATTTTTTTTGCTTCAAGGTATATGTGTTAGGAACACATTTCAATTAAGAAAATCAGAAATTCCTTTCCTTCTAGGTATGTTTGTTTAGAACACATTTCAATTAAGAAAATCAGAAATTCCTTTGCTTCGAGGTATGTTTGTTAAGGAAACATTTCAATTAGGAAAATCAGAAATGCCTTTGCTTCGAGGTATGTTTGTTAAGAACCCATTTCAATTAAGAAAATCAGAAATTCCTTTGCTTTGAGGTTCTATTGTTAAGAACATATTTCAATTAAGAAAATCAGAAATTCCTTTGCTTCGAGGTATGTTTGTTAAGAACATATTTCAATTAAGAAAATCAGAAATTCCTATGCTTCGAAGTATTTTTGTTAAGAACATATTTCAATTAAGAAAATCAGAAATTCCTTTGCTTTGAGGTATGTGTGTTAAGAACACATTTCAATTAAGAAAATCAGAAATTCCTTTGCTTCTAGGTATGTTTGTTAAGAACACATTTCAATTAAGAAAGTCAGAAATTCCTATGCTTCGAGGTATTTTTGTTAAGAACACATTTCAATTAAGAAAATCAGAAATTCCTTCGCTTCGAGGTATGTGTGTTAAGAACACATTTCAATTAAGCAAATAAGAAATTCCTTTGTTTCGAGGTATGTTTGTTAAGAACACATTTCAATTAAGAAAATCAGAAGTTCCTTTACTTCGAGGTATGTTTGTTAAGAACACATTTCAATTAAGAAAATCAGAAATGCCTTTGCTTCGAGGTATGTTTGTTAAGAACATATTTCAATTAAGAAAATCAGAAATTCTTTTGTTTGAGGTATGTTTGTTAAGAACACATTTCAATTAAGAAAATCAAAAATTCCTTTGCTTCGAGGTATTTTTGTTAAGAACATATTTCAATTAAGAAAATCAGAAATTCCTTTGCTTCGAGGTATGTTTGTTAAGAACATATTTCAATTAAGAAAATCAGAAATTCCTTTGCTTCTCGATATGTTTGTTAAGAACACATTTCAATTAAGAAAATCAAAAATTCCTTTGCTTCGAGGTATTTTTGTGAAGAACATATTTCAATTAAGAAAATCAAAATTCCTTTGCTTCGAGGTATGTGTGTTAAGAACACATTTCAATTAAGAAAATCAGAAATTCCTTTACTTTGTGGTATGTTTGTTAAGAACACATTTCAATTAAGAAAATCAGAAATTCCTTTGCTTCGAGGTATTATTGTTAAGAACATATTTCAATTAAGAAAATCAGAAATTCCTTTGCTTCGAGGTATGTTTGTTAAGAACATATTTCAATTAAGAAAATCAGAAATTCCTTTGCATATAAGTATTTTTCTTAAGAACATATTTCAATTAAGAAAATCAGAAATTCCTTTGCTTTGAGGTATGTGTGTTAAGAACACATTTCAATTAAGAAAATCAGAAATGCCTTTGCTTCTAGGTATGTTTGTTAAGAACACATTTCAATTAAGAAAATCAAAAATTCCTTTGCTTCGAGGTATTTTTGTTAAGAACATATTTCAATAAAGAAAATCAGAAATTCCTTTGCTTCGAGGTATGTTTGTTTAGAAAACATTTCAATTAAGAAAATCAGAAATTCGTTTGCTTCGAGGTATGTTTGTTAAGAACACATTTCAATTAAGAAAATCAGAAATTCCTTTGCTTCGAGGTATTTTTGTTAAGAACACATTTCAATTAAGAAAATCAGAAATTCCTTTGCTTGGAGGTATTTTTGTTAAGAACATATTTCAATTAAGAAAATCAGAAGTTCTTTTGCTTCGAGGTATGTTTGTTAAGAACACATTTCAATTAAGAAAATCAGAAATGGCTTTGCTTCGAGGTATGTTTGTTAAGAACATATTTCAATTAAGAAAATCAGAAATTCTCTTGCTTCGAGGTATGTTTGTTAAGAACACATTTCAATTAAGAAAATCAAAAATTCCTTTGCTTCGAGGTATTTTTGTTAAGAACATATTTCAATTAAGAAAATCAGAAATTCCTATGCTTCGAGGTATGTTTGTTAAGAACATATTTCAATTAAGAAAATCAGAAATTCCTTTGCTTCTAGGTATGTTTGTTAAGAACACATTTCAATTAAGAAAATCAGAAATTCCTTTGTTTCGAGGTATGTTTGTTAAGAACACATTTCAATTAAGAAAATCAGAAATTACTTTGCTTCCAAGTATGTTTGTTAAGAACATATTTCAATTAAGAAAATCAGAATTTCTTTTGCTTCGAGGTATGTTTGTTTAGAAAACATTTCAATTAAGAATATCAGAAAATCCTTTGCTTCGAGGTAGGTTTGTTAAGAACACATTTCAATTAAGAAAATCAGAAATTCCTTTGCTTCGAGGTATGTTTGTTAAGAACATATTTCAATTAAGAAAATCAGAAATTCCTTTGCTTCTCGATATGTTTGTTAACAACACATTTCAATTAAGAAAATAAAAAATTCCTTTGCTTCGAGGTATTTTTGTTAAGAACATATTTCACTTAAGAAAATCAGAAATTCCTTTGCTTCTAGGTATGTTTGTTTAGAACACATTTCAATTAAGAAACTCAGAAATTCCTTTGCTTCGAGGTATGTTCGTTAAGGACACATTTCAATTAGGAAAATCAGAAATGCCTTTGCTTCGAGGTATGTTTGTTAAGAACATATTTCAATTAAGAAAATCAGAAATTCTTTTGCCTCGAGGTATGTTTGTTAAGAACACATTTCAATTAAGAAAATCAGAAATTCCTTTGCTTCGAGGTATTATTGTTAAGAACATATTTCAATTAAGAAAATCAGAAATTCCTTTGCTTCGAGGTATGTTTGTTAAGAACATATTTCAATTAAGAAAATCAGAAATTCCTTTGCTTCGAAGTATTTTTCTTAAGAACATATTTCAATTAAGAAAAACAGAAATTCCTTTGCTTTGAGGTATGTGTGTTAAGAACACATTTCAATTAAGAAAATCAGAAATTCCTTTGCTTCTAGGTATGTTTGTTAAGAACACATTTCAATTAAGAAAGTTGAAATTCCTTTGCTTCGAGGTATTTTTGTAAAGATCACATTTCAATTAAGAAAATCAGAAATTCCTTTGCTTCGAGGTATGTGTGTTAAGAACACATTTCAATTAAGAAAATAAGAAATTCCTTTGTTTCGAGGTATGTTTGTTAAGAACACATTTCAATTAAGAAAATCAGAAATTCCTTTGCTTCGAAGTATGTTTGTTAAGAACATATTTCAATTAAGAAAATCAGAAATTCCTTTGCTTCGAGGTATGTTTTTTTAGAAAACATTTCAATTAAGAATATCAGAAAATCCTTTGCTTCGAGGTCTGTTTGTTAAGAACACATTTCAATTAAGAAAATCAGAAATTCCATTGCTTCGAGGTATGTTTGTTAAGAACACATTACAATTAAGAAAATCAGAAATTCCTTTGCTTCTAGGTATGTTTGTTAAGAACACATTTCAATTAAGAAAATCAGAAATTCCTTTGTTTCGAGGTATGTTTGTTAAGAACACATTTCAATTAAGAAAATCAGAAATTCCTTTGCTTCGAGGTATGTTTGTTTAGAAAACATTTCAATTAAGAATATCAGAAAATCCTTTGCTTCGAGGTAGGTTTGTTAAGAACACATTTCAATTAAGAAAATCAGAAATTCCTTTGCTTCGAGGTATGTTTGTTAAGAACATATTTCAATTAAGAAAATCAGAATTTCTTTTGCTTCGAGGTATGTTTGTTTAGAAAACATTTCAATTAAGAATATCAGAAAATCCTTTGCTTCGAGGTAGGTTTGTTAAGAACACATTTCAATTAAGAAAATCAGAAATTCCTTTGCTTCGAGGTATGTTTGTTAAGAACATTTTTCAATTAAGAAAATCAGAAATTCCTTTGCTTCTCGATATGTTTGTTAACAACACATTTCAATTAAGAAAATCAAAAATTCCTTTGCTTCAAGGTATTTTTGTTAAGAACATATTTCAATTAAGAAAATCAGAAATTCTTTTGCTTCGAGGTATGTGTGTTAAGAACACATTTCAATTAAGAAAATCAGAAATTCCTTTACTTCGAGGTATGTTTGTTAAGAACACATTTCAATTAAGAAAATCAGAAATCTCTTTTGCTTCAAGGTATGTGTGTTAGGAACACATTTCAATTAAGAAAATCAGAAATTCCTTTGCTTCGAGGTATGTTTGTTAAGAACACATTTAAATTAATAAAATCAGAAATTCCTTTGCTTGGAGGTATTTTTGTTAAGAACATATTTCAATTAAGAAAATCAGAAGTTCCTTTGCTTCGAGGTATGTTTGTTAAGAACACATTTCAATTAAGAAAATCAGAAATGCCTTTGCTTTGAGGTATGCTTGTTAAGAACATATTTCAATTAAGAAAATCAGAAATTCTCTTGCTTCGAGGTATGTTTGTTAAGAACACATTTCAATTAAGAAAATCAAAAATTCCTTTGCTTCGAGGTATTTTTGTTAAGAACATATTTCAATTAAGAAATTCAGAAATTCCTTTGCTTCGACGTATGTTTGTTAAGAACATATTTCAATTAAGAAAATCAGAAATTTCTTTGCTTCTAGGTATGTTTGTTAAGAACACATTTCAATTAAGAAAATCAGAAATTCCTTTGCTTCGAGGTATGTTTGTTAAGAACATATTTAAATTAAGAAAATCAGAAATTCCTTTGCTTCGAGGTATGTTTGTTTAGAAAACATTTCAATTAAGAAAATCAGAAGTTCCTTTGCGTCGAGGTATGTTTGTTAAGAACACATTTCAATTAAGAAAATCAGAAATGCCTTTGCTTTGAGGTATGTTTGTTAAGAACATATTTCAATTAAGAAAATCAGAAATTCTCTTGCTTCGAGGTATGTTTGTTAAGAACACATTTCAATTAAGAAAATCAAAAATTCCTTTGCTTCGAGGTATTTTTGTTAAGAACATATTTCAATTAAGAAATTCAGAAATTCCTTTGCTTCGACGTATGTTTGTTAAGAACATATTTCAATTAAGAAAATCAGAAATTTCTTTGCTTCTAGGTATGTTTGTTAAGAACACATTTCAATTAAGAAAATCAGAAATTCCTTTGCTTCGAGGTATGTTTGTTAAGAACACATTTCAATTAAGAAAATCAGAAATTCCTTTGCTTCGAGGTATGTTTGTTTAGAAAACATTTCAATTAAGAAAATCAGAAGTTCCTTTGCGTCGAGGTATGTTTGTTAAGAACACATTTCAATTAAGAAAATCAGAAATGCCTTTGCTTTGAGGTATGTTTGTTAAGAACACATTTCAATTAAGAAAATCAGAAATTCCTTTGCTTCGTGGTATGTTTGTTAAGAACACATTTCAATTAAGAAAATCAGAAATTCCTTTGCTTCGAGGTATGTTTGTTAAGAACACATTTCAATTAAGAAAATCAGAAATTCCTTTGGTTCGAGGTATTATTGTTAAGAACATATTTCAATTAAGAAAATCAGAAATTCCTTTGCTTCTAGGTATGTTTGTTAAGAACATATTTCAATTAAGAAAATCAAAAATTCCTTTGCTTCGAGGTATTTTTGTTAAGAACATATTTCAATTAAGAAAATCAGAAATTACTTTGCTTCGAGGTATGTGTGTTAAGAACACATTTCAATTAAGAAAATCAGAAATTCCTTTACTTCGAGGTATGTTTGTTAAGAACACAATTAAATTAAGAAAATCAGAAATTCCTTTGCTTCTAGGTATGTTTTTTAAGAACACATTTCAATTAAGAAAATCAGAAATTCCTTTGCTTCGAGGTATGTTTGTTAAGAACACATTTCAATTAAGAAAATCAGAAATGCCTTTTCTTCGAGGTATGTTTGTTAAGAACATATTTCAATTAAGAAAATCAGAAATTCCTTTGCTCCGAGGTATGTTTGTTAAAAACACATTTCAATTAGAAAAATCAGAAATTCCTTTGCTTCGAGGTATTTTTATTAAGAACATATTTCAATTAAGAAAATCAGAAAATCCTTTGCTTCGAGGAATATTTGTTAAGAACATATTTCAATTAAGAAAATCAGAAATTCCTTTTGTTCTAGGTATGTGTGTTAAGAACACATTTCAATTAAGAAAATCCGAAATTCCTTTGCTTCGAGGTATTTTTGTTAAAAACACATTTCAATTAAGAAAATTCGAAATTCCTTTTATTCGAGATGTGTGTTAAGAACACATTTCATTTAAGAAAATCAGAAATTCTTTTGTTTCAAGGTATGTTTGTTAAGAACACATTTCAATTAAGAAAATCAGAAGTTCCTTTGCTTCGAAGTATTTTTGTTAAGAACATATTTCAATTAAGAAAATCAGAAATTCCTTTACTTCGAGGTATGTTTGTTTAGAAAACATTTCAATTAAGAATATCAGAAAATCCTTTGCTTCGAGGTATGTTTCTTAAGAACACATTTCAATTAAGAAAATCAGAAATTCCTTTGCTTGGAGGTATTTTTGTTAAGAACATATTTCAATTAAGAAAATCAGAAGTTCCTTTGCTTCGAGGTATGTTTGTTAAGAACACATTTCAATTAAGAAAATCAGAAATGCCTTTGCTTCGATGTATGTTTGTTAAGAACATATTTCAATTAAGAAAATCAGAAATTCTTTTGCTTCGAGGTATGTTTGTTAAGAACACATTTCAATTAGGAAAATCAAAAATTCCTTTGCTTCGAGGTATTTTTGTTAAGAACATATTTCAATTAAGAAAATCAGAAATTCCTTTGCTTCTCGATATGTTTGTTAAGAATATATTTCAATTAAGAAAATCAAAAATTCCTTTGCTTCGAGGTATTTTTGTTAAGAACATATTTCAATTAAGAAAATCAGAAATTCCTTTGCTTCGAGGTATGTGTGTTAAGAACACATTTCAATTAAGAAAATCAGAAATTCCTTTACTTCGAGGTATGTTTGTTAAGAACACATTTCAATTAAGAAAATCAGAAATTCCTTTGCTTCGAGGTATGTTTGTTAAAAACACATTTCAATTAAGAAAATCAGAAATAACTTTTGCTTCAAGGTATGTGTGTTAGGAACACATTTCAATTAAGAAAATCAGAAATTCCTTTGCTTCTAGGTATGTTTGTTTAGAACACATTTCAATTTAGAAAATCAGAAATTCCTTTGCTTCGAGGTATGTTTGTTAAGGACACATTTCAATTAGGAAATTCAGAAATGCCTTTGCTTCGAGGTATGTTTGTTAAGAACATATTTCAATTAAGAAAATCAGAAATTCCTTTGCTTCGAAGTATTTTTGTTAAGAACATATTTCAATTAAGAAAATCAGAAATTCCTTTGCTTCGAGGTATGTTTGTTAAGAACACATTTCAATTAAGAAAATCAGAAATTCCTTTACTTCGAGGTATGTTTGTTAAGAACACAATTCAATTAAGAAAATCAGAAATTACTCTGCTTCTATGTATGTGTGTTAAGAACACATTTCAATTAAGAAAATCAGAAATTCCTTTGCTTCGATGTATGTTTGTTAAGAACACATTTCAATTAAGAAAATCAGAAATGCCTTTGCTTCGAGGTATGTTTGTTAAGAACATATTTCAATTAAGAAAATCAGAAATTCCTTTGCTTCGAGGTATTTTTGTTAAGAACACATTTAAATTAATAAAATCGGAAATTCCTTTGCTTCGAGGTATGTTTGTTAAGAACACATTTCAATTAAGAAAATAAGAAATTCCTTTGCTTCTAGGTATGTTTGTTTAGAACACATTTCAATTAAGAAAATCAGAAATTCCTTTGCTTCGAGGTATGTTTGTTAAGGACACATTTCAATTAGGAAAATCAGAAATGCCTTTGCTTCGAGGTATGTTTGTTAAGAACATATTTCAATTAAGAAAATCAGAAATTCTTTTGCTTCGAGGTATTTTTGTTAAGAACACATTTCAATTAAGAAAATCAGAAATTCCTTTGCTTCGAGGTATTATTGTTAAGAACATATTTCAATTAAGAAAATCAGAAATTTCTTTGCTTCGAGGTATGTTTGTTAAGAACATATTTCAATTAAGAAAATCAGAAATTCCTTTGCATCGAAGAGTTTTTGTTAAGAACATATTTCAATTAAGAAAATCAGAAATTCCTTTGCTTCGAGGTATGTTTGTTAAGAACACATTTCAATTAAGAAAATCAGAAATTCCTTTACTTCGAGGTATGTTTGTTAAGAACACAATTCAGTTAAGAAAATCAGAAATTCCTCTGCTTCTATGTATGTGTGTTAAGAACACATTTCAATTAAGAAAATCAGAAATTCCTTTGCTTCGATGTATGTTTGTTAAGAACACATTTCAATTAAGAAAATCAGAAATGCCTTTGCTTCGAGGTATGTTTGTTAAGAACATATTTCAATTAAGAAAATCAGAAATTCCTTTGCTTCGAGGTATTTTTGTTAAGAACACATTTAAATTAAGAAAATCGGAAATTCCTTTGCTTCGAGGTATGTTTGTTAAGAACACATTTCAATTAAGAAAATAAGAAATTCCTTTGCTTCGAAGTATGTTTGTTAAGAACATATTTCAATTAAGAAAATCAGAAATTCCTTTGCTTCGAGGTATGTTTGTTTAGAAAACATTTCAATTAAGAATATCAGAAAATCCTTTGCTTCGAGGTATGTTTGTTAAGAACACATTTCAATTAAGAAAATCAGAAATTCCTTTGCTTGGAGGTATTTTTGTTAAGAACATATTTCAATTAAGAAAATCAGAAGTTCCTTTGCTTCGAGGTATGTTTGTTAAGAACACATTTCAATTAAGAAAATCAGAAATGCCTTTGCTTCGAAGTATGTTTGTTAAGAACACATTTCAATTAAGAAAATCAGAAATTCCTTTACTTCGAGGTATGTTTGTTAAGAACACAATTCAATTAAGAAAATCAGAAATTCCTCTGCTTCTATGTATGTGTGTTAAGAACACATTTCAATTAAGAAAATCAGAAATTCCTTTGCTTCGATGTATTTTTGTTAAGAACACATTTCAATTAAGAAAATCAGAAATGTCTTTGCTTCGAGGTATGTTTGTTAAGAACATATTTCAATTAAGAAAATCAGAAATTCCTTTGCTTCGAGGTATTTTTGTTAAGAACACATTTAAATTAAGATAATCGGAAATTCCTTTGCTTCGAGGTATGTTTGTTAAGAACACATTTCAATTAAGAAAATAAGAAATTACTTTGCTTCGAAGTATGTTTGTTAAGAACATATTTCAATTAAGAAAATCAGAAATTCCTTTGCTTCGAGGTATGTTTGTTTAGAAAACATTTCAATTAAGAATATCAGAAAATCCTTTGCTTCGAGGTATGTTTGTTAAGAACACATTTCAATTAAGAAAATCAGAAATTCCTTTGCTTGGAGGTATTTTTGTTAAGAACATATTTCAATTAAGAAAATCAGAAGTTCCTTTGCTTCGAGGTATGTTTGTTAAGAACACATTTCAATTAAGAAAATCAGAAATGCCTTTGCTTCGAGGTATGTTTGTTAAGAACACATTTCAATTAAGAAAATCAAAAATTCCTTTGCTTCGAGGTATTTTTGTTAAGAACATATTTCAATTAAGAAAATCAGAAATTCCTTTGCTTCGAGGTATGTTTGTTAAGAACATATTTCAATTAAGAAAATCAGAAATTCCTTTGCTTCTAGGTATGTTTGTTAAGAACACATTTCAATTAAGAAAATCAGAAATTCCTTTGCTTCGAGGTATGTGTGTTAAGAACACATTTCAATTAAGAAAATCAGAAATTCTTTTACTTCGAGGTATGTTTGTTAAGAACACAATTCAATTAAGAAAATCAGAAATTCCTTTGCTTCGAGGTATGTTTGTTTAGAAAACATTTCAATTAAGAATATCAGAAAATCCTTTGCTTCGAGGTATGTTTGTTAAGAACACATTTCAATTAAGAAAATCAGAAATTCCTTTGCTTGGAGGTATTTTTGTTAAGAACATATTTCAATTAAGAAAATCAGAAGTTCCTTTGCTTCGAGGTATGTTTGTTAAGAACACATTTCAATTAAGAAAATCAGAAATGCCTTTGCTTCGAGGTATGTTTGTTAAGAACACATTTCAATTAAGAAAATCAAAAATTCCTTTGCTTCGAGGTATTTTTGTTAAGAACATATTTCAATTAAGAAAATCAGAAATTCCTTTGCTTCTAGGTATGTTTGTTAAGAACACATTTCAATTAAGAAAATCAGAAATTCCTTTGCTTCGAGGTATGTGTGTTAAGAACACATTTCAATTAAGAAAATCAGAAATTCTTTTACTTCGAGGTATGTTTGTTAAGAACACAATTCAATTAAGAAAATCAGAAATTCCTTTACTTCGAGGTATGTTTGTTAAGAACACAATTCAATTAAGAAAATCAGAAATTCCTCTGCTTCTATGTATGTGTGTTAAGAACACATTTCAATTAAGAAAATCAGAAATTCCTTTGCTTCGAGGTATGTTTGTTAAGAACACATTTCAATTAAGAAAATCAGAAATGCCTTTTCTTCGAGGTATGTTTGTTAAGAACATATTTCAATTAAGAAAATCAGAAATTCCTTTGCTCCGAGGTATGTTTGTTAAAAACACATTTCAATTAGAAAAATCAGAAATTCCTTTGCTTCGAGGTATTTTTATTAAGAACATATTTCAATTAAGAAAATCAGAAAATCCTTTGCTTCGAGGAATATTTGTTAAGAACATATTTCAATTAAGAAAATCAGAAATTCCTTTTGTTCTAGGTATGTGTGTTAAGAACACATTTCAATTAAGAAAATCCGAAATTCCTTTGCTTCGAGGTATTTTTGTTAAAAACACATTTCAATTAAGAAAATTCGAAATTCCTTTTATTCGAGATGTGTGTTAAGAACACATTTCATTTAAGAAAATCAGAAATTCTTTAGTTTCAAGGTATGTTTGTTAAGAACACATTTCAATTAAGAAAATCAGAAGTTCCTTTGCTTCGAAGTATTTTTGTTAAGAACATATTTCAATTAAGAAAATCAGAAATTCCTTTACTTCGAGGTATGTTTGTTTAGAAAACATTTCAATTAAGAATATCAGAAAATCCTTTGCTTCGAGGTATGTTTCTTAAGAACACATTTCAATTAAGAAAATCAGAAATTCCTTTGCTTGGAGGTATTTTTGTTAAGAACATATTTCAATTAAGAAAATCAGAAGTTCCTTTGCTTCGAGGTATGTTTGTTAAGAACACATTTCAATTAAGAAAATCAGAAATGCCTTTGCTTCGATGTATGTTTGTTAAGAACATATTTCAATTAAGAAAATCAGAAATTCTTTTGCTTCGAGGTATGTTTGTTAAGAACACATTTCAATTAGGAAAATCAAAAATTCCTTTGCTTCGAGGTATTTTTGTTAAGAACATATTTCAATTAAGAAAATCAGAAATTCCTTTGCTTCTCGATATGTTTGTTAAGAACATATTTCAATTAAGAAAATCAAAAATTCCTTTGCTTCGAGGTATTTTTGTTAAGAACATATTTCAATTAAGAAAATCAGAAATTCCTTTGCTTCGAGGTATGTGTGTTAAGAACACATTTCAATTAAGAAAATCAGAAATTCCTTTACTTCGAGGTATGTTTGTTAAGAACACATTTCAATTAAGAAAATCAGAAATTCCTTTGCTTCGAGGTATGTTTGTTAAAAACACATTTCAATTAAGAAAATCAGAAATAACTTTTGCTTCAAGGTATGTGTGTTAGGAACACATTTCAATTAAGAAAATCAGAAATTCCTTTGCTTCTAGGTATGTTTGTTTAGAACACATTTCAATTAAGAAAATCAGAAATTCCTTTGCTTCGAGGTATGTTTGTTAAGGACACATTTCAATTAGGAAATTCAGAAATGCCTTTGCTTCGAGGTATGTTTGTTAAGAACATATTTCAATTAAGAAAATCAGAAATTCCTTTGCTTCGAAGTATTTTTGTTAAGAACATATTTCAATTAAGAAAATCAGAAATTCCTTTGCTTCGAGGTATGTTTGTTAAGAACACATTTCAATTAAGAAAATCAGAAATTCCTTTACTTCGAGGTATGTTTGTTAAGAACACAATTCAATTAAGAAAATCAGAAATTACTCTGCTTCTATGTATGTGTGTTAAGAACACATTTCAATTAAGAAAATCAGAAATTCCTTTGCTTCGATGTATGTTTGTTAAGAACACATTTCAATTAAGAAAATCAGAAATGCCTTTGCTTCGAGGTATGTTTGTTAAGAACATATTTCAATTAAGAAAATCAGAAATTCCTTTGCTTCGAGGTATTTTTGTTAAGAACACATTTAAATTAAGAAAATCGGAAATTCCTTTGCTTCGAGGTATGTTTGTTAAGAACACATTTCAATTAAGAAAATAAGAAATTCCTTTGCTTCTAGGTATGTTTGTTTAGAACACATTTCAATTAAGAAAATCAGAAATTCCTTTGCTTCGAGGTATGTTTGTTAAGGACACATTTCAATTAGGAAAATCAGAAATGCCTTTGCTTCGAGGTATGTTTGTTAAGAACATATTTCAATTAAGAAAATCAGAAATTCTTTTGCTTCGAGGTATTTTTGTTAAGAACACATTTCAATTAAGAAAATCAGAAATTCCTTTGCTTCGAGGTATTATTGTTAAGAACATATTTCAATTAAGAAAATCAGAAATTTCTTTGCTTCGAGGTATGTTTGTTAAGAACATATTTCAATTAAGAAAATCAGAAATTCCTTTGCTTCGAAGTATTTTTGTTAAGAACATATTTCAATTAAGAAAATCAGAAATTCCTTTGCTTCGAAGTATGTTTGTTAAGAACACATTTCAATTAAGAAAATCAGAAATTCCTTTACTTCGAGGTATGTTTGTTAAGAACACAATTCAGTTAAGAAAATCAGAAATTCCTCTGCTTCTATGTATGTGTGTTAAGAACACATTTCAATTAAGAAAATCAGAAATTCCTTTGCTTCGATGTATGTTTGTTAAGAACACATTTCAATTAAGAAAATCAGAAATGCCTTTGCTTCGAGGTATTTTTGTTAAGAACATATTTCAATTAAGAAAATCAGAAATTCCTTTGCTTCGAGGTATTTTTGTTAAGAACACATTTAAATTAAGAAAATCGGAAATTCCTTTGCTTCGAGGTATGTTTGTTAAGAACACATTTCAATTAAGAAAATAAGAAATTCCTTTGCTTCGAAGTATGTTTGTTAAGAACATATTTCAATTAAGAAAATCAGAAATTCCTTTGCTTCGAGGTATGTTTGTTTAGAAAACATTTCAATTAAGAATATCAGAAAATCCTTTGCTTCGAGGTATGTTTGTTAAGAACACATTTCAATTAAGAAAATCAGAAATTCCTTTGCTTGGAGGTATTTTTGTTAAGAACATATTTCAATTAAGAAAATCAGAAGTTCCTTTGCTTCGAGGTATGTTTGTTAAGAACACATTTCAATTAAGAAAATCAGAAATGCCTTTGCTTCGAAGTATGTTTGTTAAGAACACATTTCAATTAAGAAAATCAGAAATTCCTTTACTTCGAGGTATGTTTGTTAAGAACACAATTCAATTAAGAAAATCAGAAATTCCTCTGCTTCTATGTATGTGTGTTAAGAACACATTTCAATTAAGAAAATCAGAAATTCCTTTGCTTCGATGTATTTTTGTTAAGAACACATTTCAATTAAGAAAATCAGAAATGTCTTTGCTTCGAGGTATGTTTGTTAAGAACATATTTCAATTAAGAAAATCAGAAATTCCTTTGCTTCGAGGTATTTTTGTTAAGAACACATTTAAATTAAGATAATCGGAAATTCCTTTGCTTCGAGGTATGTTTGTTAAGAACACATTTCAATTAAGAAAATAAGAAATTACTTTGCTTCGAAGTATGTTTGTTAAGAACATATTTCAATTAAGAAAATCAGAAATTCCTTTGCTTCGAGGTATGTTTGTTTAGAAAACATTTCAATTAAGAATATCAGAAAATCCTTTGCTTCGAGGTATGTTTGTTAAGAACACATTTCAATTAAGAAAATCAGAAATTCCTTTGCTTGGAGGTATTTTTGTTAAGAACATATTTCAATTAAGAAAATCAGAAGTTCCTTTGCTTCGAGGTATGTTTGTTAAGAACACATTTCAATTAAGAATATCAGAAATGCCTTTGCTTCGAGGTATGTTTGTTAAGAACACATTTCAATTAAGAAAATCAAAAATTCCTTTGCTTCGAGGTATTTTTGTTAAGAACATATTTCAATTAAGAAAATCAGAAATTCCTTTGCTTCGAGGTATGTTTGTTAAGAACATATTTCAATTAAGAAAATCAGAAATTCCTTTGCTTCTAGGTATGTTTGTTAAGAACACATTTCAATTAAGAAAATCAGAAATTCCTTTGCTTCGAGGTATGTGTGTTAAGAACACATTTCAATTAAGAAAATCAGAAATTCTTTTACTTCGAGGTATGTTTGTTAAGAACACAATTCAATTAAGAAAATCAGAAATTCCTTTGCTTCGAGGTATGTTTGTTTAGAAAACATTTCAATTAAGAATATCAGAAAATCCTTTGCTTCGAGGTATGTTTGTTAAGAACACATTTCAATTAAGAAAATCAGAAATTCCTTTGCTTGGAGGTATTTTTGTTAAGAACATATTTCAATTAAGAAAATCAGAAGTTCCTTTGCTTCGAGGTATGTTTGTTAAGAACACATTTCAATTAAGAAAATCAGAAATGCCTTTGCTTCGAGGTATGTTTGTTAAGAACACATTTCAATTAAGAAAATCAAAAATTCCTTTGCTTCGAGGTATTTTTGTTAAGAACATATTTCAATTAAGAAAATCAGAAATTCCTTTGCTTCTAGGTATGTTTGTTAAGAACACATTTCAATTAAGAAAATCAGAAATTCCTTTGCTTCGAGGTATGTTTGTTAAGAACACAATTCAATTAAGAAAATCAGAAATTCTTTTACTTCGAGGTATGTTTGTTAAGAACACAATTCAATTAAGAAAATCAGAAATTCCTTTACTTCGAGGTATGTTTGTTAAGAACACAATTCAATTAAGAAAATCAGAAATTCCTCTGCTTCTATGTATGTGTGTTAAGAACACATTTCAATTAAGAAAATCAGAAATTCCTTTGCTTCGATGTATTTTTGTTAAGAACACATTTCAATTAAGAAAATCAGAAATGTCTTTGCTTCGAGGTATGTTTGTTAAGAACATATTTCAATTAAGAAAATCAGAAATTCCTTTGCTTCGAGGTATTTTTGTTAAGAACACATTTAAATTAAGATAATCGGAAATTCCTTTGCTTCGAGGTATGTTTGTTAAGAACACATTTCAATTAAGAAAATAAGAAATTACTTTGCTTCGAAGTATGTTTGTTAAGAACATATTTCAATTAAGAAAATCAGAAATTCCTTTGCTTCGAGGTATGTTTGTTTAGAAAACATTTCAATTAAGAATATCAGAAAATCCTTTGCTTCGAGGTATGTTTGTTAAGAACACATTTCAATTAAGAAAATCAGAAATTCCTTTGCTTGGAGGTATTTTTGTTAAGAACATATTTCAATTAAGAAAATCAGAAGTTCCTTTGCTTCGAGGTATGTTTGTTAAGAACACATTTCAATTAAGAAAATCAGAAATGCCTTTGCTTCGAGGTATGTTTGTTAAGAACACATTTCAATTAAGAAAATCAAAAATTCCTTTGCTTCGAGGTATTTTTGTTAAGAACATATTTCAATTAAGAAAATCAGAAATTCCTTTGCTTCGAGGTATGTTTGTTAAGAACACATTTCAATTAGGAAAATCAGAAATGCCTTTGCTTCGAGGTAATTTGTTAAGAACACATTTCAATTAAGAAAATCAGAAATTCCTTTGCTTCGAGGTATGTTTGTTAAGAACACATTTAAATTAAGAAAATCAGAAATTCTTTTGCTTCGAGGTATTTTTGTTAAGAACATATTTCAATTAAGAAAATCAGAAATTCCTTTGCTTCGAGGTATGTTTGTTAAGAACATATTTCAATTAAGAAAATCAGAAATTCCTTTGCTTCTAGGTATGTTTGGTAAGAATACATTACAATTAAGAATATCAGAAATTCCTTTGCTTCGAGGTATGTGTGTTAAGAACACATTTCAATTAAGAAAATCAGAAATTCCTTTGCTTCGAGGTATGTTTGGTAAGAATACGTTACAATTAAGAAAATCAGAAATTCCTTTGCTTCGAGGTATGTTTGTTGAGAACACATTTCAATCAAGAAAATCAGAAATTACTTTGCTTCGAAGTATGTTTGTTAAGAACATATTTCAATTAGGAAAATCAGAAATTCCTTTGCTTCGAGGGATGTTTTTTTAGAACACATTTCAATTAAGAATATCAGAAAATCCTTTGCTTCGAGGTATGTTTGTTAAGAACACATTTCAATTAAGAAAATCAGAAATTCCTTTGCTTCGAGGTATTTTTGTTAAGAACATATTTCAATTAAGAAAATCAGAAATTCCTTTGCTTCAAGGTATGTTTGTTAAGAACACATTTCAATTAAGAAAATCAGAAATTCCTTTGCTTCGAGGTATGTTTGTTAAGAACACATTTCAATTAGGAAAATCAGAAATTCCTTTACTTCGAGGTATGTTTGTTAAGAACACAATTCAATTAAGAAAATCAGAAATTCCTCTGCTTCTATGTATGTGTGTTAAGAACACATTTCAATTAAGAAAATCAGAAATTCCTTTGCTTCGATGTATTTTTGTTAAGAACACATTTCAATTAAGAAAATCAGAAATGTCTTTGCTTCGAGGTATGTTTGTTAAGAACATATTTCAATTAAGAAAATCAGAAATTCCTTTGCTTCGAGGTATTTTTGTTAAGAACACATTTAAATTAAGATAATCGGAAATTCCTTTGCTTCGAGGTATGTTTGTTAAGAACACATTTCAATTAAGAAAATAAGAAATTACTTTGCTTCGAAGTATGTTTGTTAAGAACATATTTCAATTAAGAAAATCAGAAATTCCTTTGCTTCGAGGTATGTTTGTTTAGAAAACATTTCAATTAAGAATATCAGAAAATCCTTTGCTTCGAGGTATGTTTGTTAAGAACACATTTCAATTAAGAAAATCAGAAATTCCTTTGCTTGGAGGTATTTTTGTTAAGAACATATTTCAATTAAGAAAATCAGAAGTTCCTTTGCTTCGAGGTATGTTTGTTAAGAACACATTTCAATTAAGAAAATCAGAAATGCCTTTGCTTCGAGGTATGTTTGTTAAGAACACATTTCAATTAAGAAAATCAAAAATTCCTTTGCTTCGAGGTATTTTTGTTAAGAACATATTTCAATTAAGAAAATCAGAAATTCCTTTGCTTCGAGGTATGTTTGTTAAGAACATATTTCAATTAAGAAAATCAGAAATTCCTTTGCTTCTAGGTATGTTTGTTAAGAACACATTTCAATTAAGAAAATCAGAAATTCCTTTGCTTCGAGGTATGTGTGTTAAGAACACATTTCAATTAAGAAAATCAGAAATTCTTTTACTTCGAGGTATGTTTGTTAAGAACACAATTCAATTAAGAAAATCAGAAATTCCTTTGCTTCGAGGTATGTTTGTTTAGAAAACATTTCAATTAAGAATATCAGAAAATCCTTTGCTTCGAGGTATGTTTGTTAAGAACACATTTCAATTAAGAAAATCAGAAATTCCTTTGCTTGGAGGTATTTTTGTTAAGAACATATTTCAATTAAGAAAATCAGAAGTTCCTTTGCTTCGAGGTATGTTTGTTAAGAACACATTTCAATTAAGAAAATCAGAAATGCCTTTGCTTCGAGGTATGTTTGTTAAGAACACATTTCAATTAAGAAAATCAAAAATTCCTTTGCTTCGAGGTATTTTTGTTAAGAACATATTTCAATTAAGAAAATCAGAAATTCCTTTGCTTCTAGGTATGTTTGTTAAGAACACATTTCAATTAAGAAAATCAGAAATTCCTTTGCTTCGAGGTATGTTTGTTAAGAACACAATTCAATTAAGAAAATCAGAAATTCTTTTACTTCGAGGTATGTTTGTTAAGAACACAATTCAATTAAGAAAATCAGAAATTCCTTTACTTCGAGGTATGTTTGTTAAGAACACAATTCAATTAAGAAAATCAGAAATTCCTCTGCTTCTATGTATGTGTGTTAAGAACACATTTCAATTAAGAAAATCAGAAATTCCTTTGCTTCGATGTATTTTTGTTAAGAACACATTTCAATTAAGAAAATCAGAAATGTCTTTGCTTCGAGGTATGTTTGTTAAGAACATATTTCAATTAAGAAAATCAGAAATTCCTTTGCTTCGAGGTATTTTTGTTAAGAACACATTTAAATTAAGATAATCGGAAATTCCTTTGCTTCGAGGTATGTTTGTTAAGAACACATTTCAATTAAGAAAATAAGAAATTACTTTGCTTCGAAGTATGTTTGTTAAGAACATATTTCAATTAAGAAAATCAGAAATTCCTTTGCTTCGAGGTATGTTTGTTTAGAAAACATTTCAATTAAGAATATCAGAAAATCCTTTGCTTCGAGGTATGTTTGTTAAGAACACATTTCAATTAAGAAAATCAGAAATTCCTTTGCTTGGAGGTATTTTTGTTAAGAACATATTTCAATTAAGAAAATCAGAAGTTCCTTTGCTTCGAGGTATGTTTGTTAAGAACACATTTCAATTAAGAAAATCAGAAATGCCTTTGCTTCGAGGTATGTTTGTTAAGAACACATTTCAATTAAGAAAATCAAAAATTCCTTTGCTTCGAGGTATTTTTGTTAAGAACATATTTCAATTAAGAAAATCAGAAATTCCTTTGCTTCGAGGTATGTTTGTTAAGAACACATTTCAATTAGGAAAATCAGAAATGCCTTTGCTTCGAGGTAATTTGTTAAGAACACATTTCAATTAAGAAAATCAGAAATTCCTTTGCTTCGAGGTATGTTTGTTAAGAACACATTTAAATTAAGAAAATCAGAAATTCTTTTGCTTCGAGGTATTTTTGTTAAGAACATATTTCAATTAAGAAAATCAGAAATTCCTTTGCTTCGAGGTATGTTTGTTAAGAACATATTTCAATTAAGAAAATCAGAAATTCCTTTGCTTCTAGGTATGTTTGGTAAGAATACATTACAATTAAGAATATCAGAAATTCCTTTGCTTCGAGGTATGTGTGTTAAGAACACATTTCAATTAAGAAAATCAGAAATTCCTTTGCTTCGAGGTATGTTTGGTAAGAATACGTTACAATTAAGAAAATCAGAAATTCCTTTGCTTCGAGGTATGTTTGTTGAGAACACATTTCAATCAAGAAAATCAGAAATTACTTTGCTTCGAAGTATGTTTGTTAAGAACATATTTCAATTAGGAAAATCAGAAATTCCTTTGCTTCGAGGGATGTTTTTTTAGAACACATTTCAATTAAGAATATCAGAAAATCCTTTGCTTCGAGGTATGTTTGTTAAGAACACATTTCAATTAAGAAAATCAGAAATTCCTTTGCTTCGAGGTATTTTTGTTAAGAACATATTTCAATTAAGAAAATCAGAAATTCCTTTGCTTCAAGGTATGTTTGTTAAGAACACATTTCAATTAAGAAAATCAGAAATTCCTTTGCTTCGAGGTATGTTTGTTAAGAACACATTTCAATTAGGAAAATCAGAAATTCCTTTGCTTCGAGGTATGTGTGTTAAGAACACATTTCAAATAAGAAAATCAGAAATTACTTTCTTTCGAGGTATGTTTGTTAAGAACACATTTCAATTAAGAAAATCAGAAATTCCTTCGCTTCGAGGTATGTTTGTTAAGAACACATTTCAATTAAGAAAATCAGAAATTCCTTTGCTTCAATGTATGTGTGTTAAGAACACATTTCAATTAAGAAAATCAGAAATTCCTTTACTTCGAGGTACTTTTATTAAGAACACAGTTATATTAAGAAAATCAGAAATTCCTTTGCTTCAAGGTATGTGTGTTAAGACCACATTTCAATTAAGAAAATCAGAAATTCCTTTACTTCGAGGTACTTTTGTTAAGAACACAGTTATATTAAGAAAATCAGAAATTCCTTTGCTTCGAGGTATGTTTGTTAAGAACACATTTCAATTAAGAAAATCAGAAATTCCTTTGCTTCTAGGTATGTTTGTTAAGAACACATTTCAATTAAGAAAATCAGAAATTCCTTTGCTTCGAGGTATGTTTGTTAAGAACACATTTCAATTAATAAAATCAGAAATTCCTTTGCTTCGAGGTATGAGTGTTAAGAACACATTTCAAATAAGAAAATCAGAAATTCCTTTGCTTCGAGGTATGTGTGGTAAGAACACATTTCAAATAAGAAAATCAGAAATTCCCTTGTTTCGAGGTATGTTTGGTAAGAACACATTTTAATTAAGAAAATCAGAAATTTCTTTACTTCGAGGTATGTTTGTTAAAAACACATTTCAATTAAGAAAATCAAAAATTCCTTTGCTTCGAGGTATTTTTGTTAAGAACACATTACAATTAAGAAAATCAGAAATTCCTTGGCTTCGAGGTATGTTTGTTGAGAACATATTTCAATTAAGAAAATCAGAAATTCATTTGCTTCTAGGTATGTTTGTTAAAAACACATTTCAATTAAGAAAATCAGAAATTCCTTTGCTTCGAGGTATGTTTGTTAAGAACATATTTCAATTAAGAAAATCAGAAATTCCTTTGCTTCGAGGTATGTTTGTTTAGAACACATTTCAATTAAGAAAATCAGAAATTCCTTTGCTTCGAGGTATTTTTGTTAAGAACATATTTCAATTAAGAATATCAGAAATTCCTTTGCTTCGAGGTACTTTTGTTAAGAACACATTTCAATTAAGAATATCAGAAATTCCTTTGCTTCGAGGTATGTTTGTTAAGAACACATTTCAATTAAGAAAATCAGGAATTCCTTTGCTTCGAGGTATTTTTCTTAAGAACATATTTCAATTAAGAAAATCAGAAATTCCTTTTTCTTCGAGGTATGTTTGTTAAGAACACATTTCAATTAAGAAAATCAGAAATTCCTTTGCTTCTAGGTATGTTTGGTAAGAACACATTTCAATTAAGAATATCAGAAATTCCTTTGCTTCGAGGTATGTTTGTTAAGAACATATTTCAATTAAGAAAATCAGAAATTCCTTTGCTTCGAGGTATTTTTGTTAAAAACATATTTCAATTAAGAAAATCAGAAATTCCTTTTTCTTCGAGGTATGTTTGGTAAGAACACATTTCAATTAAGAAAATCAGAAATTCCTTTGCTTCTAGGTATGTTTGTTAAGAACACATTTCCATGAAGAAAATCAGAAAATCCTTTGCTTCGAGGTATTTTTTTTAAGAACATATTTCCATGAAGAAAATCAGAAATTCCTTTGATTTGAGGTTTTTTTGTTAAGAACTCATTTCAATTAATAAAATCAGAAATTCCTTTGCTTCGAGGTATGTTTGTTAAGAACTCATTTCAATTAATAAAATCAGAAATTCCTTTGCTTCGAGGTCTGTTTGTTAAGAACACATTTCATTTAAGAGAATCAGAAATTCTCTTGCTTTGAGGTATATTTGCTAAGAACAAATTTCAACGAACAAGATCAGAAATTTGCTTACTTTGAGGCAGATTAGCTTGGAATACATTTTCATAAAGAAAATAAAACATTGTTTTTGTTTTATGTTGAAGTATATTTGTTAAGAATACATTTTAATTTAGAAAATCGGAAATTCCGTTCCTTTGAGAAATGTTTGCTTAGAATACATTCTCATGAAGAAAATTAAAGAAGTATTTTGCTTTGAGGTATGATTCTTCATAATATATTTTGATAAAAATCTATGTGTCAGTCAGCAACCAGATCCTACTATAAACTTATAAGATATGCCATTATAATCAATCTAATAGAAGAATGATAGGAAGCAAGTTATCAAGAAAAGAAGCATATACACTTGAATATAAACTTTCAATTGAAAGACTTTAGGAAATGATGTCTCACAAAGCCTCCAAGTAAGACGAACCAGACATGCGGGGGACTGATGGAGAAGAAAGGACGAACTCAAAAGCGACGTTCTTTTATGGTTGACCAGCAAAAACTAACTTACATCACGTCTATACAGACAAGCTTAGATGGCTTGGACCAAAGTATTCGCTGACGGCCACTATGCAGGGTTTATGACCTCAACCCTAACGATTGTCTTAGATATGACATTAAACAATCTCATGGTGAGGCCCCACTCTTAAACCTCTGGGGAATGTGGAGAACCCCATTGCTCCTAGGTTCAGTCTGGCCAGAGTGGTAACATCGGATAGGGTCCAATCTATGGGTCCAAGAAAACTGATTGACATTGGAAGAGTATGCTAAATTGAATTGCAAAAAATAGAAATGTTTAATCATTTAGTTTTGTGTAAACAAATGACTGATGTTTAATTGAAGTAAGACATCGAGACACGACTAGTAAAACAAGAACAGCTATCGATAGGCTATCAGTCATATGAAAGTCAAACCCGACCGATAAAATGAAACGCAGTTTCTTCCAAGCAGCGGTCGTTTCGATACTGTTATATGGATGCACTACATGGACGCTGACAAAACGGCTGGAGAAAAACCCTGACGGCAACTACAAAAGAATGCTGCGAGCAATATTGTACAGGTCCTGGAGCCAACACCCAACAAAGCAGCAGCTGTACGGCCACCTACCTACCATAAAAAAAAAACTATCCAAGTTAGCCGAACCAGACATGCAGAACATAGGTAGAGAAGCAGAGACGAGCTCATAAGTGATGTTCTCCTATGGACCCCTCACATGGCCGAGTAAAAGCAGGGTGACCAGCTCGAACCAACATACAGCAGCTCCGTGAGGATACGGGATGAACTATAGGGAGGAATGGCGAGAGTGGGTGGCACGACAAGATGATGATGATGGCAGTGATAGGAATACTTGGAACAATTTAACAGTGTGCAAACTAATGAGTATCATTGACTAGAATTATTTGTGTTGAATAGCAATACTTAAAACTCTTTAACTGTGTGCCAAAACTAGAATAATGGAATTGTTTAGTAGTACTTTAAAAAAATTGAATGTGTGCATATAAATTGTGTCAAATTTTTAAAAAATGAATAGCAATGCTTGTAATGACTTCGCTGTCCGCAAAAGAATTTGATCAATATCGAACAGAATTGTTTGTATTTGATAATAATAATTGAAACTATTTAAATGCGTGACTTGATCATAATGAAACCGAGGACATAGTAAGAGTTGGGTTACAAGATGGTATACATAGATCGTAGTTGCAGTCTTCTCAACCCCCTAGGAATCTGATGACTGACAAAAAAGGTTAACCTAGAAACCCTCAAGGTAATTATGAGAAACGGTCGGGGATTTTTTAAAGGGTTGGCAAGTTATTCCGATAGTAACTTGCAAAGAATTCTGGAGCTTTATTTTCGCACCCAGCAAAACCATCCAGGGTCGTCTACGATTTTTAGAACAATATGGTATTTCCTTTATCAACCCTAAAATAGTACGTAACGTCTTTCAGACAGGAGACTGTACTCTAGAAAAGCTGAAACATACTCAAAAAGTGAGTGGTATTTTTGTTGGATAACATGTTTGATTTTTTCGACAAATTATTATCTCTTCTTCTCATCTTTGTCTCTGGCAAATTTCTTTAAGACCCAGCTAAGCAACAAAAGTTGTATACTAATGGGTAGGTAGTTGGCTTCAGTATAGCAAAGGAAGAAAATTCAACGCATGTTTTACGCGAATAATGACTTCTTTTATTTTATGCGTTTTATCTTCGAACACAAAACCCTGTGAGAAAACCAGGAATACAGAGAGAGAGAGAGAGAGAGAGAGAGAGAGAGAGAGAGAGCGAGAGAGAGAGAGAGAGAGTGTGTGTGTGTGTGTGTGTGTGTGTGTGTGTGTGTGTGTGTGTGTGTGTGTGTGTGTGTGTTTTCATTCACCGTTAATATGTACGTCATCAATTCTATATTCGGCATCTCGGTGTCACCTTAAGCGCCACATATATGTCACCATGCACAATCATTCCTGACAGCGGGCTTCCAATTTTTTGATCAGTAAAGTTTGTCCACACGATTCAGATCTGCACGCTCGTGAGTGTGCTACACCTGTGCTCAAATTTGGCTCTCCCATTTTGTGTCACATTTGTCCAGATGCTTTCCACTATGAGCGTCTCTTTTTCGGTTGTTCGGTTGTTTTTATGGCATATCAACCATGGTATGTTATGTAATGTCAAATCAATTTTATACAAATTAACAGTACTATTTAATGGAATTCAGTATAGCATAAATACCGTGTGTCAAAAACAGTTATATTTCAAGCTATTCAGTTAAGTCTAGTTTAGAAGAAAAGCCTAGAATGCTACCACAGCCCCCCCCCCTCAGAAAGGGAAAAAGGAAAAAAAAAAAAAAAGAAAAAAAAAAAACCCAACAAAAACGAATTCTCCCCTCCACCCCAGTAGACCGCCACCCCCAAAGCTACCTAAAATATCAGTAGTAAATAAAAGTCCAAACGAAGAAGAGCTTTTGAACTCAGGAGCCGAGTGGAAGAAATGTCAATATTGGTCAGTATGTCTTTAATTCCAATTTAAAATGCTGAATTTTACAAAATGTTATGCTGTATTTTGTTTGTGAAATAATGCTTAAACTATGCGTTTTAAATGTAAAGGCACGCTTACTCTACTATAAAGCCAATTTGATATTAAGCCTATCCACATGTCAGCGAACAAGGCAGAATGTTTTTGAATATCTTCTATCGAATAATTTAAAAATTCGTAAAGAAAGCCCTAACAGTAGTTTAGAAGAAAAGCCTAGAATGCTACCACAGCCCCCCCCCCTCAGAAAGGGAAAAAGGAAAAAAAAAAAAAAAGAAAAAAAAAAAAACCCAACAAAAACGAATTCTCCCCTCCACCCCAGTAGACCGCCACCCCCAAAGCTACCTAAAATATCAGTAGTAAATAAAAGTCCAAACGAAGAAGAGCTTTTGAACTCAGGAGCCGAGTGGAAGAAATGTCAATATTGGTCAGTATGTCTTTAATTCCAATTTAAAATGCTGAATTTTACAAAATGTTATGCTGTATTTTGTTTGTGAAATAATGCTTAAACTATGCGTTTTAAATGTAAAGGCACGCTTACTCTACTATAAAGCCAATTTGATATTAAGCCTATCCACATGTCAGCGAACAAGGCAGAATGTTTTTGAATATCTTCTATCGAATAATTTAAAAATTCGTAAAGAAAGCCCTAACAGTAGTTTAGAAGAAAAGCCTAGAATGCTACCACAGCCCCCCCCCTCAGAAAGGGAAAAAGGAAAAAAAAAAAAAAAGAAAAAAAAAAAACCCAACAAAAACGAATTCTCCCCTCCACCCCAGTAGACCGCCACCCCCAAAGCTACCTAAAATATCAGTAGTAAATAAAAGTCCAAACGAAGAAGAGCTTTTGAACTCAGGAGCCGAGTGGAAGAAATGTCAATATTGGTCAGTATGTCTTTAATTCCAATTTAAAATGCTGAATTTTACAAAATGTTATGCTGTATTTTGTTTGTGAAATAATGCTTAAACTATGCGTTTTAAATGTAAAGGCACGCTTACTCTACTATAAAGCCAATTTGATATTAAGCCTATCCACATGTCAGCGAACAAGGCAGAATGTTTTTGAATATCTTCTATCGAATAATTTAAAAATTCGTAAAGAAAGCCCTAACAGTAGTTTAGAAGAAAAGCCTAGAATGCTACCACAGCCCCCCCCCCTCAGAAAGGGAAAAAGGAAAAAAAAAAAAAAAAGAAAAAAAAAAACCCAACAAAAACGAATTCTCCCCTCCACCCCAGTAGACCGCCACCCCCAAAGCTACCTAAAATATCAGTAGTAAATAAAAGTCCAAACGAAGAAGAGCTTTTGAACTCAGGAGCCGAGTGGAAGAAATGTCAATATTGGTCAGTATGTCTTTAATTCCAATTTAAAATGCTGAATTTTACAAAATGTTATGCTGTATTTTGTTTGTGAAATAATGCTTAAACTATGCGTTTTAAATGTAAAGGCACGCTTACTCTACTATAAAGCCAATTTGATATTAAGCCTATCCACATGTCAGCGAACAAGGCAGAATGTTTTTGAATATCTTCTATCGAATAATTTAAAAATTCGTAAAAGTATAAGTCAGTACTAGTGAAAGTCTTAAGAAAGTACCTTAATGTTGGACTTTAACTAAGTTAAAACTTAAAACAAATTCCCCCACCCTTTTCTTTTTTTATTTTTTATTTTTTTTTTTATTTTTTTTTTATTTATTTTTCTTTTTAAATTTTTTTTTTTTTTTTTTTTTTTTTTTTTTTTTTTTTTTTAAATGTACACATGGGAAGCAGCATGATGTACGTAAAGGTATTTGAATAAAACAATGGACGACCAAACTCAATACCCAAATGGGTCCTGGACGTGAGTCTGAAGACTTTTCGCTCAGGATCGACAGTTCGATCGGGGAACTACTGCTGCTCCTCTATAAGAGTGGCTTCTATAGAAGAGAATAAAACAGCCATCGAAAGATAACCATGACCCACACTCAAACCACTTACACAAACCGCATCGCTCTTCGCGCGGGTAAAAAAGGGGCGCGTCCTGCTGAGGTTGGAGCCCTGGCCTCGGTGTTCGAAAAATCAGCTACAGAGCTCAAACAATCAAAACTACTAAAATGCAAGCAAACACTACAAATAGCCACATTTAACGTAAGAACCTTAAATAGAATAGGACAACTCCCAGAGCTAATCGCATCGGCCGAAGAACATAAAATAGACATAATATGCATACAAGAACACAGATACACACACACAGAAGATATCAAATATCACGAAACTAGCAATGGATGGTCGCTCGCCACTGTATCCGCATGGAAAAACTCTGTCAACGCCGCAGTGGGAGGGGTAGGATTGCTTATAGGACCTAGAGCACTAAAAACGCTTAATAGAATAGAGAAAATACAACCTAGAATGATGGTAGCTACATTTAACGGAAACCCCAGAGAAACAATCGTCTCATGCTACAGCCCCACCAATGTTAGTGAAGAAAATGAAATAGTCACCTTCTACGATGAGTTATCCTCATTAGTGCGTAGCATCCCGAAACACAACATGTTAGTCATTGGCGGAGACATGAATGCACAAATCGGGAAAAACGGAAACAACAAAAACAGCCTCCACAACACGTCAAATAGAAATGGGCAACATCTAACAGATTTCATGATAGAAAATAGATTAGCATGCCTCAATACAAACTACCAAAAAAGAGAGGGCAAACTATGGACATACACGTACGCAAACAATACTAAAGCTCAGATAGACTACGTCCTTATAAACAAGAAATGGAAGAATAGTGCATTGAATTGCGAGGCATACTCCTCTTTTGAGGGTGTGTCCACCGATCACCGAATAGTCACGGCGAAAATACGGTTAAGCCTACGAAAAAACGACAAACGAACAGCGACCACCAAACACTATGACTGGGCCCTATTAAACAACAAAGATGTAAGAGATAAATACGTATTAGAATTAAGAAACAGATTCGAAACACTACAAGAAAAGACGGAAAAAAGTACACCAAACGACGAATACGAAAATTTCGTCAATGCACACCTCGAGGCAGCAGCAAAATACATTCCAACAAAAATTAAAACTAAATATAGAGTCCCATGGGAAACTTTAGCGGTGAGAGAAAAACGTGCACTAGTGAAAACAGCCTCCAAAAACTATCGAAAAAACCCAACAAACACAAATGCCTTAAAACTAAAAACGGCACAATATCAATTAACAGGCATATATATAAAGGAACAGACAGAATACATTCAAAATCAGATAGATAAGATTAGAGACTCGGTGGAAGATAGACAATCTAGAATTGCCTGGCAAACAATAAACGAAGTGAGCAGAAGAAAGAACACGGCCAAAGCAAAACTTAAAGCAGCAAACCAACAAGAAAGAATAAAACTGTGGAAACAGCACTTCGAAAACTTACTTGGAAACCCACCAAAAATAACGCCTGAACCAATCACCAGAATAATTAGCAAACAATTAGACATTAAACTTGGACCGTTCACACAAGAAGAACTCGACTCGGTTCTCAGAAAAATTAAAAATAGAAAAGCTGCAGGACTGGACGAAATTCCCCCGGAAGTATGGAAGACCAGACAATTCGACGACATACTGCTCCGACACTGCAACGCAGTATACAATCAAAATCCGATAGATAGATGGACGAAGGGATGCATACTCCCCTTCCCTAAAAAGGGGGACCTCGGATTAGCCAAAAACTACCGAGGCATAACACTTACATCCATAGCTGCCAAAATCTACAATGCCCTACTACGAAACAGAATAGAACCCAAAATCGACAACATACTTAGAAAAAAACCAAAATGGCTTCCGAAGAAATAGATCTACGACCTCACAAATATTAACCATCCGCAGAATCCTTGAAGGTGTACGGGCAAAGAACCTACAAGCGACATTAATATTTGTCGACTTTACCAAGGCTTTCGACTCCATTCACAGAGGAAAGATGGAACAAATCCTACTAGCGTACGGCATACCTAAAGAAACCGTAGCGGCAATAACGATTCTCTATAGAAACACTAAAGTAAAAGTACGATCACCAGATGGAGACACAGAATACTTCGACATAGTAGCAGGAGTACTACAAGGAGACACGCTGGCTCCGTATCTCTTTATCATTTGTCTAGACTACGTACTTAGAACATCGATTGACAAAATCAAAGAGAATGGCTTCGAACTGACGAAGAAAAGAAGCAGAAGATACCCCGCAACAACAATTACCGACGCCGACTACGCCGATGACATAGCGATACTGGCAAATACACCTGACCAAGCCGAAACACTTCTGCATAGTTTGGAACGAACAGCAGCAAGCATAGGCCTCCATGTTAATGCACATAAAACGGAATATATGTGCTATAACCAAACGGGGGACATCTCCACTCTAGAAGGAACCCCTCTTAAACTAGTAGACAAATTCACGTACCTAGGAAGCAGCGTCGAATCAACCGAAAAGGACATCGAAACGAGGTTAACGAAAGCATGGACAGCTATCAATAGGCTATCGACTATATGGAAATCAGACCTAACCGATAAAATGAAACGCAGTTTCTTCCAGGCAGCGGTCACATCGATACTGCTATATGGATGCACTACATGGACGCTAACAAAACGGCTGGAGAAGAAACTAGATGGCAATTACACAAGAATGCTGCGTGCAATCCTCAACAAGTCCTGGCGGCAACACCCAACAAGACACCAACTGTATGGCCACCTGCCCCCTATCACGAAAACTATTCAAGTTAGACGAACCAGACATGCAGGACATTGCTGGAGAAGCAGAGATGAACTCATAAGAGATGTACTCTTATGGATCCCCACACACGGCCGCGCAAAAGCAGGACGACCAGCACGAACGTACATTCAGCAGCTATGTGAGGATACAGGTTGTTGTCCTGAAGACCTACCTAGGGCGATGAACGATAGGGAGGAGTGGCGAAAGAGGGTCAGGGATATCCGTGCTGCCAGCACGATATGATGATGATGATGATAAGTATAGATTTTGTTTACGCACAGTTAAATGTCAAAATAGTTACATATCAAACAATTCAGTTTAGAGTGAGTACAGTTTCAATTTCAAAACAGTTCCACTTCAAATGATTCAGTTTAGAATAAGTACAGCGTTTAGTTCTATTTAATCCATAGATAGGACCCTATCCATATTTACCAACCCCTCCGTTCGGGCAGGATATGACACAAGCTCAATTCTTAAGCGGAGTTTAACAAGTTTGAATTCAGAGTTTTCCTTCTCCTAGACTAGTTGCCTCACCAAGGCTGAAGAACCCATTCTTCCCTACTATTTACCCAGAGCTGGAGGGAGAATAATTAGATTCATACATTTCCCAAAAGTTTTAGTGTTATGTGAAATGCAATCAGTCTCGTCCAGGATTTGAACTCGTGTCGCCATGTCCATTGCCGTCGATGATACCACGGGCATCTCCTACGACAATACCACGGGCACCTCCTACGACGATACCACGGGCACCCAATCAGGTGATACCACTCGAGGTCAGAGTGGACCTAGAAGCGATGCCAATGAAGGGGTACTCCGCATTCCCCAAAGACCAAGCATTACTGGAACCGCACCATCAGAGTAATTTCAGGACATTCATTGGGTGGGGGTCTAACCCCTGTACAGCCCCAGCCGACTGGGCAAACAAGCGTCTCTCTCAGAGTACATGTTATAAACACAAACATACCGACAGAAAGAAGATACTCATGGCGTAATGGTTATTGTCGTAGAGAATGGGATGACGGTGAACTGAGTTCGAATCCTGGACGAGTTTGTTTAAATTTCTCATAGTGCGAATAACCTTGTGAAATTTATGAATCCAACAGGTGTTTGTTATATGCCCAATCAAACGTACAAGTGTGGTACAACGCCGTTTTTTAGGTGGGTCCGGTCGCAGGGCCGTAGCTCAGATGCGTCCGGCAGTCCCCAAAATTTCTAGGGCCCCGTCAGCATTCCCGTTAAAAGTGGCACCTCAGGCACCAGGCGATTTACCTAACCCTTCCGAAGAGGGTTAAAGCCTGGGGGACGCCCCCCTGAGACCAGAGATATCTCCAGTGATGAGGCACACCCGACTGGAACCACGTAGTTCACGACACGGCTGGCCGAAATGTGACCCAAGTAACTGGAGAGGCGAAACTAAACAAGCGGGTCTGGTGAATTCCAGAATCCAACTATTCTACCTGCAGCCATGGATTAGTAGCAGCGAACACTGGGCTCTTTAACCTTGCTATAGACCCGGATTTAGTAGAAGATAACTCTAAAGTCAAACCTTTTAAACTTTTCTTAAACATTAACTTTGTATCCCATCCTGCTTGATAGTCGGTAAATACATACGGATTACAAATAGCTACAGTGAATTATACAATGAATATTTCAAAACAAATATGGTAAAATAATGGCTAAAGATAAAGAATGGAAGCTGTTGAATTGTAGGTTTGATGAGGAAAAGGTATGAGTCAGAAGTCAATGGAGACTTACTGCTTATTTCTTTTATGCACTGCTGACTGATGTCAATTTTTAAAAAAGTCATATCCCGTTTTAGGTGCTACTCAAGTAAAATGTCTTTTGCGCGAATAGCCTTGTGGAGACCATCCCTCTCCAGATCTACGACCAGTTTTGTGTTCAGTGTTCTTTCTTTCTTCATGATTGGTTGCCATGCCAAGCTAAAAGAATATGCTCTTCGATTAAGTTATCGTTGGATAGAGATTACTTGGATTCAAACCTTTCCCGAGGGTTTTTGTGTAATATGAAGTGCAAACACCCTTGTTCAAGATTTTAACTAGAGTAGCCGAGTTCAAGTCCTTATAATTATAACCAAGAAACCACGAGCGGCTCCATGCAGACAGACTGACAAAAACACCCACACACATAAACACACACACACACACGCAAACACACACACACACACACACACACGTAAACACACACACACACATATAAACTCACACACACATAAACACATACACACACATAAACACATATGCACACATAAACACATAATCACACTCACACATAAACACACAAACACAACCACCCAGCCCCACACACACATAAACACACACACACACACATATAAACACATACACATAAACACACACACACACACATAAACACATACACGCACATAAACACACATGCACACATAAACACACATAAACACATAATCACACACACACACACACACGTAAACACACACACACACACACATATAAACTCACACACACATAAACACATACACACACATAAACACATATGCACACATAAACACATAATCACACTCACACATAAACACACAAACACAACCACCCAGCCCCACACACACATAAACACACACACACACATATAAACACATACACATAAACACACACACACACACACACACATAAACACATACACGCACATAAACACACATGCACACATAAACACACATAAACACATAATCACACACACACACACACACGTAAACACACACACACACACACATATAAACTCACACACACATAAACACATACACACACATAAACACATATGCACACATAAACACATAATCACACTCACACATAAACACACAAACACAACCACCCAGCCCCACACACACATAAACACACACACACACACACATATAAACACATACACATAAACACACACACACACACACACACACATAAATACATACACGCACATAAACACACATGCACACATAAACACACATAAACACATAATCACACACACACACACACATAAACACACACACATAAACACATACACGCACATAAACACACATGCACACATAAACACACATAAACACATAATCACACACAGACAGAGAGAGAGAGAGAGAGAGAGAGAGAGATGGCTATGCAATATTTATTAATTTATGAATCTTTATAAATACTTGAACGAAATTCAAATAAGGATTAAAATTTAAAACATTTTGTTTTTTACGGCATCGGTGAATAAAATTATTTATGCAAATGGGCTCTTAAAAATAAGTGAACTGTTTTTGTTTAATCTTGATATACAGCCCCAGTGAAGAGTCTGGGTAATTACGATTAATCAGGAATAGGTTTTACATATCTTAAAATATAACTCAATTGAAAACGGAGAAATGATAATTTAAAGCCAGAGAGACAGACAGACAGACAGACAGAGACAGACAGACAGACATATAGATAGACAGACAGAGAAAACAGTGCCAGGGCTAAAATTATACCCTTAATCGGAATATTTTAAACGGATGTATAATACTTGATGTATTGATTTCTTTGGCAAAATTTATTCTTCTATAGTTGCTTGTCTATGCAAATTTTTGTTTACACACACGTATACACTTACACATCTATGAAGATACACTCACACAATTACACTCACATAAATAATCACACACACACACACGCGCGCGTGCACAAATATATATATATATGTGTGTGTGTGTGTGTGTGTGTCGTGTCTTCAATAAGTTTCCAGACCTTTTTCGTATGGGCATTTAAAATTGCCGTAGACTCTTCAGTATGTTATTGCTATACATTTTATAAGATGACAGACCAATTTTTATGATTTCAGATTCAAATGAACAGCTACAGCAGCAATTGGAATAGACCCTACCAAAGCCTGATTATCAAAGGTGGTGAATTTCAAAAATGCAATCTGGACTTTAGAAAAATGACATGCAATAAAATTCTGTTTTAAACTTGGAAATAACGGCCATGCGATGAAAGCTGGATCTACTGCTGTAAACGAGAGACCCAAAGACCAAGAGACAGAGTTCCCAGACACAAGAAGGCCAGACAGAGCAAATCTACCCACAAACTCTGGATGATCCCTTTTTTTTTTGACAGCACTGGCATTATCTACCTGCAGTGGGTTCTCACTGGACAGTCAACAAGGAATACTATGATGACGTTTTAAGGGAATTCAGCAAGAGATTCCGTCGGAAGAGGCCAGCACTCTTCAAATCAGCTCAGTGGCATTTCCACCAGGACAAAGGAGCTGTCCACAAATCCTTCCTTGTCACAGACTATTTGACCAAGATGGGAATCAAGATAGTGCGTCAACCTCCCTATAGTCCAGACCTTGCTCCCTGTGACTTTTGGTTATTTCCTAAGCTCAGAGGCTGTCGTTATGAGACAATTGAGGAGATGAAATAGGCTGTGACAAAGGTGATTGACATGCTCATACAAGAGGACTTCCATGGGGCCTTCCAGAAGTTGTTGGAACGGTACAGCAAGTGCATTGCAGCCGGAGGAGATTACTTCGAAGGGGACTAGAGTTTCATGAGTGTACTATCAATAAAAGTGCCCATACGAAAAAAGTCTAGAAACTTATTTAATGATCCCGGTATATATATATATATATATATATATATATCCAAGAAACCCTACATATAAAAACAAAATAAACCTAGAATCAATAGAAATACTTTTGAAAATAGTGAAAATGTTTTGAAATGCTTTTAGATTTTTTTAATATTCCGTATTTCTTGATAGTATTTTATTTCCGTTGATAACATTCCGTGTTTTAAATTCATCAGCAACTCAGTTTTATCCAACTCCACGTTTGCCTATTTTTTCTTATGTTATAAAACAAAAAAAACTTTCAAAACTCATTTTAAAAAACAACAACACTCTTTACACATGCTAGCAACTCCTGATGATGGCCTATGAAGCGTCCCGAAGTGTTCGGGACAATTTTGGTAAATTCATCCGCAATTTCCTACCTGAAACCAAGACACTTATCAGGAAACCCGAAAGGATCCTAATTAATTTACACAGACATAAAGTGTCTTTATTATTTAATGAATTATAGTTAAATGTACGACTGCTGCCTAACCACAACACACACACCTATGTGTGGGTGTGTAAATCTCTGTGTGTTTGTGTGCGCATGTAAATTTTTAAAAATTATATTTTAAGTATAAAATAAGATAACAATTAAAGAAATAAGCGATAAAGCCGCAACGTTGGTTTACACTAGCCCACTTAAGGAAAGACAATCTGCACCTGTTAGGCACGATTTTTCATCCAATTTCAATATATATATATATATATATATATATATATATATATATTGAAAATCAAATGATTTCCTCGCTGAAAAAAATGTTAATTATTGTGCCAAAAATAGGTTCGAAAAACCGAAACTTTTGAGTCAGTATTATTACGTTCCTTGATGAATCAGCGAGTACCGACTAAAATTTCTCGGAGAATTCGCTGTTGATGATATTTGACTTGTCGCAATATATTTAAAAGATCAAAACCCAAAATAATTTCCCCAATATTTTTCTTCTTCCATTGTTAAAATACATTTTTCAACCTCTTAGATTCAGAGATTAAGCATAAACATTTTAATATAATTTCGTATCGACGTCAATCTTATATATAGCAATAAAAATATTTCTTTAGTGGGTATGGAATTATTTTTGTATATTGACCTCCGACCTGGCCGGGCAGTCAAAATAGAAAATGCACCCGTGTAAATAACTGGTGCATCCGGTCGAGGAATATCAGAATGTAACCTTGACCGTGGACGGGTTGAATGAGTGCGATTTGTGACACCCACAAGAAGAAGGTGGAAGTTGAATTATTATATAACTCGGTGCATAGGAAGTTCAATCAGTTGGAAATAAGATGCGGTAGAGAAAACCAGCACCCAGCCGAGTGGGCCACCAGGCGCCCGGTTGAGCAGCCCAGGAGAACGGGAAAGAAACGCGGTTATGGCCATAAGAGTGGGGGTCAGTATGTTGTAGTTCTGTTAGGTCTTCAACTCCCTCTCACAGTAAAACTCTTTGTAACCCTTTCGAACCCTTTCAAATAAAGTGAGAGGTATATTTTTCTAAAGAACTGTATCGCTCGTCTTTATTGTGTCGTCGTTATGATTCTACGTGGATATGTGTTTTTATAGTTGGTCATGGGTATATAATATAATATGTACATTCTCCAAAACTTTCGGTGTATTTATTTTAAGTGGAAATTTACATTATTTTCCTTTGAGAATGGAATTAAATTTCCATATCACTTAATTATCTGAAATTGAACGAATGTGTTGTAGTTTTCATATGTTAACTATTAGAACAGCTTCCACGCCCAACGCTGACTAATTAATGAAATTCACCAGCAGTCGCATAAATATTTAATACATAAATATATTTTCTCTTTTACATAATGACATATTCACACAAAGATCTTTTATTCACAAAAGTAATCTATTAGATTGAGACTGAAATAGTAAGTAAAGTTGGCGACTAAAGTCGAGGACGACAAGAAGGTTCCCTTTTCAATAGCTACCACACCGAGGTGTTGAGGTGGGCGCTATTCCTTTCCCTAGATTGATCCACTTTACCCTTGATACGTAGTTTATGTTGCTGAGTGTAAAGCAAGGAGGTATCAAGTACCATTTTTGAAGTCTTTGGTGTGACACGCAGTGGGATTGAACCCATGTCTCCCAGACCATTGGTGGAAACTCTACTCAACTGAAATAAAACTGCTATATTTCATGAATGAATCGTTACATTTTCCCTTCTACTCAACTGAAATAAAACTGCTATATTTCATGTATGAATCGTTACATTTTCCCTTCTACTCAACTGAAATAAAACTGCTATATTTCATGTATGAATCGTTACATTTTCCCTTCTACTCATCTGAAATAAAACTGCTATATTTCATGTATGAATCGTTACATTTTCCCTTCTACTCATCTGAAATAAAACTGCTATATTTCATGTATGAATCGTTACATTTTCCCTTCTACTCAACTGAAATAAAACTGCTATATTTCATGTATGAATCGTTACATTTTCCCTTCTACTCATCTGAAATAAAACTGCTATATTTCATGTATGAATCGTTACATTTTCCCTTCTACTCAACTGAAATAAAACTGCTATATTTCATGAATGAATCGTTACATTTTCCCTTCTACTCAACTGAAATAAAACTGCTATATTTCATGTATGAATCGTTGCTTTTTCCTTTAAAATGTTTAGACTCTGACTTATATTATATTTTCTTAGAAGAAAAGACTTTGTACTTTTGTTTTTCAGAAAACTCCTCAAGCAGCAAAAGGAATAAAGTTATAAACTTGTATATCATTTCTTCTTTAAATCATTTACTCCTTTGCCCGCCATACACACACACTCATAAAAACGCACGCACGCGCGCACACACACACACACACACACACACACACACACATATATATATATATATATATAAAGGATAGTTGGCTACCATAGTCGAGGGTAACCGAAAGGCTCCCTTTTCGATTGCTACTACAATGTGTAGGGGAGGGCCCTATTCCTTTCCCTGGACTGCTCCACTTTACCCTTGATCCTTACCTTATAATGCTGAGTTTAAAGCAAGGAAGGATCAAGTACCATTTTTTGAGTCTTTGGTATGACTCGACCAGGGATTGAACCCGGGTCTCCCGGTCCATTAGCGAACACTGTAACCCCTTCACACGTGCAGGATTCGACGTGATGTCAATTTTTGATAGGACGTTAACATGTTTGAATTCACGGTTTTTCTTCTTGTTGGCCAGTTGCCATATCAAGGCTTAAGAGTCTAGTTTGCCTATTTTCCCATACCGGGAGAGAAAGAGATGCATACACTTTCGCTGTATATTAGCGGTATGCAAAATGCAAACAACATCATTCTTTGTTAGAACTCACTCTCTCCGTTTCCTATGATGGTCAACATTACATCACACACACACTCATATATATATATATATATATATGTATATATAAGTATTATTCAGTCCAGTTAAACTGGAGTCGGGAATAATTCCCTCAGGACAATAAAATCATTCAACTATGAACATTTAAATTTTCCTGGTAAAGAGCTTAATATAATTTGCATGGATGGAAATAAATTTATAATCCTAATGTGACCTTTTTTTTTCTTAAAGATATATATATATATATATATATATATATATATATATATGTACTGACACTGTGGTGTGATGACTAACCAGCTAATAAAGGAGCTCAAACTCCGGTGACGGTATTACACTCACTTTCAAATACCTTTGGGAAAGGCATGAACCCTAGTATTTGTCAAGCTTAGTACTACTACTGTGGCTTTAGGATGCCTTTAGCATTAAATTATCATTCTCGAAGTTTGATACGCAATTGAATAAAGAAACCAATTGTTAGATATATAGATAGATATTTATTCGGTGTGCACAAAAAGTAAAAAAAAAAAAAATCAAGCAGTTTTTATCACGTTAGAAATGTACACTGAACGAAGCATCATTATTTCAACAATCTTCCTGCTTTTACACACATTTATTCCAACGAGTTTTTCATTGGTCTAGGCACTTCCGTTTTTAATCTTTTGCAAAAGTATCAAGATGCACAGTCGTATTTTTAATGACTGCATTTTCTTCAGGTCTTTCTTTTGAGGTAAATTTTCTATTATAGATACAAGAATAAGTCATTTGAAGCTAATGCAGCCAGAACTCACAAGACGTTCCATTCTGGAAAAAAAAACTGTCACCTAATCGTGAGGCCATCAAGTATTTTCCTTTATCAAATTAAAATCTATCTTACTCTACCAAACTACGAGATTCTACACATCTGATTCTGACAATGATATGCGTTATTAGGCAAGATTGATTCATTGATTTTAACGGCATGTCAATTCTTCCATGGTTATCTTATGCCTGTTGGTTTTGGAATTACATTCATTATATATTGATTTTTACATTTTTTGTGCAGTTGTTGTTTGAGAATTTTTTTTTTTTTTGCACACGGTCCTAACAAATACGAATACATTACAAACATTTCCATTTGGTCTGTATGATAGGTCCTGCTATTCCGGATTTTAGGGGACCTGGCAATGAAGAGATACTCCACTCCCCAAACAACTCTAAAACTGGAACCTCACCATCAGATAAAGTTTAGTGTCTTTCCCAGAACACTGATTTTGAGGGCGTCTTACATTTCTGCAGGGAATGCAGTCACCATAATCTAATCTCCACCGAAAAGGGTGATATTACGAGGCAGTAGCTGTCATTCATTCTACATTGGCTGATCTACATTTTGACATATCAGATTATGTATTATAGCTAATAAGTAAAAATATAGAACGCCAGCAAATCGTTGATTCTTCGCCTTCAGAAAAAGAAATAAAAGAGTTATCACTGTGGTCTTCTTTGCAGTTACCATATTTACCCAACCCCTCCGCTCGGGCAGGATATGACACAAGGTCAATCTTTTTAAGCGGAGTTTAACACGTTTGAATTAAGAATTTTTCTTTCTCCTAGACTAGTTGGAGGGAGTTTAATTGGATTCATACCTTTCCCAAAGGTTTTAGTGTTATGTGAAATGCAATCAGTCTCGTCCAAGATTTGAAATCAGGTCGCCGTGTCCATTTCCTACGACGATAACCATTACACCACGGGCACCTCCTAATGGAGCACGGGCACCTCCTTCTTTCTGTTACTTATTTTTTTTTAAATTTGTTGGTTGTTCTTCATTGCATGTCAACTTTTGTAGGTTATTGAATGCCAAATCTGCTTCATAGATATTACATAAATAATTTTTTACGTATAGTCTGTTTATAATATTCGTAAATTGGCAAGATTCATTTGTTTACACTCAGTTTAATGGTTTCTAGTCATCATCATCACGATGTCGTGCTGCCAGCACGGATATTCCTGACCCTCTCTCGCAACTTCTCCCTATCGTTCATCGCCTCTGGTAGGTCTTCAGGGCTACATCCCCTATCCTCACATAGCTGCTGTTGGTATGTTCGAGCTGGTCGTCCTGCTTTTGCTCGGCCATATCTGGGGGTCCATAGGCTTACATCACTTATGAGCACGTCCTTGCTTCTCATGCAGTGTCATGCAAGTCTGGTGCCTCTAACTTGGATAGTTTTCGTGATGGGAGTTAGGTGGCCGTATAGTTGGTGGCTTGTGCGGTGTTGCCGCCAGGACTTGTTCAATATCGCTCGCAACATTCATGTGTAATTGCCGTCTAGTTTCTTCTCCAGCCGTTTTGTAAGCGGCCAAGTAGTGCATCCATACAGCGGTATCGACACGACCGCTACTTGGAAGAAACTGTTTTTAGGTAATGGTTCGAAGGTAATTCAATTTTGAAATGTTACAGGTTATTTGTTTGCACCCAAGAAAGTTTGCAGATAGTTAAATGGTTTCCAGTATTGCCATTTGGCACTAATAATTCTGTTCAAAATCACTCCTTCCTATAGAGTTAAATGGTTAAATGGTTCCAAGTATTGTTATTTGGCACTTATAATTATATTGAACATTACTCATTCCTTAACAAACATTTAAATGGTTCCAAGTATTGCTATTTGACATTAAAAATTATATTCAACATTACGCATTCCTTTACAAAAATTTAAATAGTTCCAAGTATTGCAGTTTGGCACTAATGATTCTATTCAACATCACTTCTTCCTTTACGCGCATTTAAATGGTTCCAAGTATTGATATGTGACGCTAACTATTCATTCATTTGTTTTCACACTTTTGAATGGTCAGAAATTTCTCTTTGAGTCATAGATGCGACCCTCTTATGTACTACCACTCTGGATCAGAGTGAACCTAGGAGTAATGTCAATGAAGGTATACTCTACGTTTTGAAAAGCTCCCGAGTTTTAAGAATGTTCAAGTATGGTTATGTAGTCTTAAAACCGTGGATTCTGAGACTTATCCAAGCTATTGAGGTAAATCTGGCAAGTTGCACACGGAGAGTATAAGGAAATCTCATCCTCTCTCTGTTAAGTGTAATTTGTCACCTTTAGTACACCAGAAAAATTATCCAAAGTCTCTAAATTGTGTCCTACATGTATAAAAATGAAAATAAATAAGTAAAATAGAAACAATCCTGAAAGTCATCAAAAACGTTGGTTTCTAGTGGCAAATTGTTACAAAATGAAATGTGAAAGAAAAGTGTTTTACAAATGTTAAAATAAAACAAAATAGAAATCCAAGCTAAGATGGAGTGATACACTTACAAAGTTTGGTCATCATAAGATCAAGATTATAACTGAAAGGAAAATATTCCAAGGGGCGTTTTATCCATACTTGAGACATTCTATGAAAAAAAAGCTGTCAGAAGAAGATTCAGAAAGAGTGGATGCAACTTGTAAAAGACAGCAAAATTAGTTTTTACTGGGATCTCTTCAATTGGTGGAACCATTGAATGCAGCTCATGTAAACACTTTCATTGGAGTAGCAACAGAAGTGGAACAATCTGGCTACATTTTGCTTATAAAATGGCTGAATTGATAAGAAGTGATCCTCTCTCACAAGGCAAAAAAAAAAACTGATTATGTAACATGTCAAAAGGAGAAAAAATAAGCTTAAAGGATGTCCTTAAAATTTGGAGTAGCATTCCATCTTTTGGTGAATCCTTTTAGTGGTACCACAAAAAGTCAGATATTAGATGAAGCAAAAAAGCGTACATTAGAAGAAATGAAAACTCCTCGAAACCAAACTTTGCTGCAAAAATCTAACCAAAGGAGTAATAACCTGGGCAGTCTCCCTTGTAAGATACTCAGGACCCTTCTTAAACTAGGTAAGAGAAAAGTACAGAAATCTGGATAATAGTTCAATGAAATTAATTACAATGCATTATGGATATGACATAAATCTATTTTAAATGACAATAAAAGCAAGAGGAAGCATCAAAAGTTTAAGTTTTATGGTGAGAGTAATGGAACTCGCAGTCATATAAATGAACGCAGCAAACTGGCACAAAAGGATATCCAAGACAGGCATGACAGGACAGAAAAAAAAAGCAATTAATTAGAATGTATATTGTTTTTTGTTTTTTTGCATATCAACCATTGTTGGTTATTTAATTCCTATCCTGTGTTCACATATATACGTATTAAATATATGATTTGTTAATACATTTTATGCCTGTGGTGTAATGGTTTTCGTCGTAGGAAATTGACACGAGTTCAAAACCTGGACGAGATTGATTGCATTTCACATAGCACTAATACCCTTGGGAAAGGTATGAATCCAATTATTCTCCCTCGAGCAATGAGTAAATAGTAGGGCAGACTAGGTTTATCAGCCTTGGTGAGGCAACTAGTCTTGGAGAAGGACAACTCTGAATTCAAACCTGTTAAACTCCGCTTAAAAATTGACTTTGTATCATATCCCGCCCGAGCGGAGGGGTTCGTAAATATGGTTAATACATTTTGTTGATACACTCAGTTAAAGAATCAAAAAGTTCTATTTCAAACGATTTAATTCTGCAAAAGTGACCAAAGTTAAATGATTCCAAGTATTTCTATCTATCACTTATAATTCAATTAAACACCATTCATTTAATAATTCATATTTACATCGTCAAAGAGCATTCTTTGTAGTTAATCAATTTGATGTGAGTCAACAAAGTTAAATGGTTCAAAGTAGTTCTATGTACCACAATTAAACATCTATCGTCTGTTTACACGCATTCAATTGATCAAACAGTTCGATTTCAAACAATTCAATTCAGCATAAGTCGTTTTTTGTACTCAGTTTAAATTTCAAACAGTCCTATTTGACCCATAAATAGAATCCAATCAGGTGCTACAATTCAAGGCCAGAATGAACTCCGGAGCGATTGCAAAGAAGGGAGACTCCGTATTCCATTTCATATTCTGAACACTCTTACTGCCCTGCTGAGATGCAAGCGGTGATTTCTTCAGTCACAGCTGATTGGACTGAATTGACTTAGAAACAAATTTTTGACAGTACTAACTAATAGTGATTAGTCAAACCAAACCCTGTCTAAGAAAATAAACGCATAAAGTTCTGTGGAAATTTACAGTATAAACAAATCACAAATTCTTGCCAGTCAACCAGGCCAAGTTTTAACTTTTAAGAAAAAGAAAATAACTTTTCTTCGACTGTATTTTAAACGTTCCAGTTGATCACAGAGTGAACATGAACAAAAGTGAAAGACAACATATTCATGAACCTTAATAAAGAGCGGAAAAATCTCGTAAAGCATATAGGTAATGGTAATCATATTCGCAGACAGATCCCTTTGAACAGTCCACAAGAATCTAGACTATAGATTTGTTGAAAGGAAAAAAATCGAAACAATTCAAACCGCAGATCTGCAAAAATCAGCCAAGATAGTAGGAAGGGTCCACAAGATCTGAGGAAACTTGTGGTCACTTGGTACCCTGAGAAAAACTACAACTTAGTTCCTGGTGTGATAAACTCACAGGAGGAAAAATAATAATAATAATAATGATGATAAGAATAACAATCAATCAGAAAAAAATTAGGCATCGCTAAAAAAGCGAAACCTTAAGTGAGAAACTGAATCTCTTCTGATAGCAGCATAAAACAACGCCATAAGGACTAAGTATGTCAAAGCAGTGATAGACAAGACGCAACAAAATTTCTGACGTAGATTATATGGTGGTAGAAACGAAACTATCAATCACATAATAATGAATGTAGTAAAATAGCACAAAAAGACTATAAGAATACATACGACTGGGTTGAGAAAGTGATCAACAGGCAATTGTGCAAGTTTAAATTTGACCAAATGAACAAATGGTACATGCACAACCCAGAATGCGTCCGAGGAAATGAGATGCACAACGTTCTTTAGGATTTTGAGATATAAACAGATCCATTTATCACCGCAGATAACCAGACCATCTGAGAGTAAAAAAAAAAAAAAAAAAAAAAAAGAAAGAACTGAAAGCGCCGAAAAGACAGATACGTTCTACGACCTTGCGTGCGAACTGAAAAAAAATGGAATATGAAAACGTCGGTGATACCAATTGTAATTTTGCGCCCGGTATATTTATCTAAGTATTGGTACAGAAACCAGAAGACTTCGAAATAAGAAGACAATTAAATACCATCCAAACTAAAGAAGTGTTTAGATCGGCAAGATTATTAGGATGTGTCCAGAAGACTTGAAGTGACTTGCTGTCTTTCAGATTCCATTGGAAAACAACCACCTGACGCCTGTAATAAAAACAACCATAAAATGAATAAAATAATTACATGGTAGAAATAAAATCATTGGTTTGGTTTCTTTGTTTTAATGGCATATCAACCTTTCTATGTTATTTAATGTCAAAGCTGTTCTCCTAGAAGAACAGTAGCGGTACTATTTAACCCATAGCTGGGAGGATAAAGGGGTTCATACCTTTCCCAGGGGTATTTGCCCGAAAGTGAACGTAATAGCGCGATTGTAGTACGAATTCGCTTACTACGATTCCCCAGTCCATCGCTTTAACCATTACACCACGAGGACACCCCCCAGAATTAAAATGAGATCAATTACTCACGTGAAAGTCTCAGGCTTCTTCCTCAAGAACGTAAAACATATCGCAAGGGAACAAAAGGATCAGCTGACCTATCATATATAGACAGTACGTTTTCAAGGGGGAAAATACAACCCCGTCATGCAATGTTAACAAAGGGATATATGACATGATCCCAAAAACATGGATAATTTCTCAAAAATGATCAAGATATTAATGCAAGTCAAAAAGTTCATCTCGCGAGTTATATAAATCTGGAGAGTGAAATTAGCAGTCAAACGACAAAGGTAAAAAAAAAATGTCAAAAGATATAATTCCAGGTTGACTCACTCTCGCTTCGACGCTTTGTTGTTGCAATCATCATCATCATCATCATATCGTGCTGGCAGCACGGATATCCCTGACCCTCTCTCGCCACTCCTCCCTATCGTTCATCGCCCTAGGCAGGTCTTCAGGACAACATCCTGTATCCTCACACAGCTGCTGAATGTACGTTCGTGCTGGTCGTCCTGCTTTTGCGCGGCCGTGTGTGGGGATCCATAAGAGTACATCTCTTATGAGTTCATCTCTGCTTCTCCAGCAATGTCCTGCATGTCTGGTTCGCCTAACTTGAATAGATTTCGTGATAGGGGGCAGGTGGCCGTACAGTTGGTGTCTTGTGGGGTGCCGCTGCCAGGACTTGTTGAGGATTGCACGCTAATGAAGTCAATGGAAAAGAAAGACTGTTTCATATTCTAGAATTGTTCGAAAAAGTTATTTGCCGCTCCAAGTTTTCTAGTTTTATAAGAAGCTTAAGTGTGTTGATACAACCAAAAAGTTCCGCTATTATCTCCTTTCATAGGGAAGTTTAGAGATTTTTAAACGGACGTTGTTTATGAATGATATTAAGATTATTATCAAGAAACTAAAAGAACAAGAAAACTTTTAAAAATCTATCTGCATCGATGGTCAGTATATTGGTTAGGTTGGTTGGTTGGTTGGTTGGTTTTTATGGCATATCAACTTTTGTAGGTTATTATCGCCAAATCCATTTTTATGTAAATAATCAGTTCTATTTAAAACAATTTAGTTTAGAGTGAGTACACAGTTCAATTGTCAAAACCATTTCTATTTTAAACAATTCAGTTTATTTAAGTAGTTATATATAACAACTCAATTTAGAGTAAGTACAGTTTCAATGTCAAAAGAGTTCATTTTCAAGCAATTCACTTCAGCATAAGCAGACACTTTAAATGTAAATTGAGTTTAATTGAGAAAAGCATCTCCTTTTCTAGCTATTCAGTTTAGTCAAGCAGTTCTAATTCAGCTAATTCAGTTTGTATAAGTACAGATTTAGTTTGCACATAGTTTATTGTCAAAACAGTTCTATGTTAAACAATTCAGTTTGGTGTAAATACAGCTTGAATGTCAAAAACAGTTCAATTTCAAATAATTCAGTTTACCACAAGCATGTAGTTTAAATGTAAGTATGGTTTAATCGTCAACAACATTTCTATTTTAAGCTATTTAGTTTAGTCAAACAATTCAGTTTAGCATAAGTATACCGTTAGTTCTATGTAACCCATAGAGAGGGCCCTATCAGGTGTTACCATTCCGGGCTAGAGTGGACCTGGGAGCAATGGCAATGAAGGGGTGCTCCGTATTCCCCAAGGCTCCAGCATTACTGGGACCTCACCATCAGATCATTATATTGGAATGGAATTTGATATTAAAAAAAAGTGTGATGCTTATAATGATAAATGAAAAACGGTGAAACATATAGAAAAACGGTTCAATCAGGAAGGCATCAGACAACGAAGAAAAATCTTTGGAATCTTTGAAGCGAAAAGCATCAAGCAAATAGAGATAAAAGAAAAGTTGGAAAATGGTATCTCAGAAGAACAGGAATATTTCTTGAAACCATACTTTACTGCATAAATCTAATGAAAGAAATAAATAACAGGGCAGTTTCCCGTATAAGATATTATTGACACATGAGATGATCTCATAAATCTGGAAATTTGAACCAAGGAATTGGTAAATTAGCACAAATCTTAACACCAGAGAGATGACTTGTTATGGGACCGTTACCTACCCATTGATGGACTCTTCCAAATCCTTTATTAATCGAGAGCCAAGTACTCTCGTTGGTCTTTGTGACATGGGATAGAGACTGGATATTCGACGGACAAGTAAGCCGACCTTACGCTCCCACTTTTCTCTGTATCTCAGTTATTTCAATATATCCTTAAACTTTTACCGTGTTACGAGTTATCTTTTCCTGGTCCTAAACTGGGTCCACATCGCTAAGTGAAAAGAAAATTTGGAGATTGAGGACTCGAAAGAATTGAGAATAACCTGGATGCATCAATTCATGGACTCGAAGAATATACAAAAAATAGTTCAAGAAAGACTAATCACAGAAGCCAGTAAAAGAAATTAAGACTGAAATAAATAAAATACAGTAGGGAAAAATAACAATAGAAAAATCAAGAAAACAATAATGGAATGAAAATCTATAGGTATGCCTCAAACGACAAAAATAGAAATTGCTAAAGAAATTACATGGTTCGGGCTACGCTGAGGAAAACTCAAACAAGAAAACGAATACATATAAAGACCAGCAGTATATAATGCCGGAAAAGCTAATTATATCAAAGCAAAACTCCATAATACGCAACCGAATAGCAACATGTTATATGGTGACAGGCATGAAATAATTAATCCCTTCATTAGTGAATAGAGCAAACTGGTACTAAAGGATAAACAAAAACAGACACGGCTAGGTAGGAAAGATGACTCAATGGGAATGATGCAAGTTGGCGATCTTCGTAGACGGTGACCCTACGGCTCCTTTTTCAATGGCTACTACACCGAACAGTAGGTGAGGGCGCAACTCTATTCCCAGGTTTGCTCCACTTACCCTTGATCCTTAACTTAAAATGCTGAGTGTTAAGCAAGGCTGAATCAAGTACCATTTTCTGAGTCTTTGGTATGACTCGACCTGAGATTGAACCTCGGCCTCTCGGACCACTGGTGAACACTCTACTCATTAGCCCAAAAATATATCAACAACCGAGAATCTAGGGCCTTGGGCTCAATTATGAATGTAAGATTTTGCAATGAGCATAAATCACCTTCTCAGAATCTATTCAAGAAATTGAAAAGAAAAAAATTCTCTGAGACTTTGAGATATAAACAGAGCTCCCAATCTCGAACGTTTTGGCCTATACATCCTTCGGCCTTCATCAGGTGCTTTATGTCGAATTCGGGAGTTTATGCAGAAGATCGAACTGAACCCTTTATTTTAACCAATGGAGTAGACTGTTCCGATGTTGTTAACCATGAGCGGGTATAAAATTTAAGTTATAGTATATATTCATTGTTATTCTTGCCTTTTGTTGGGATTGAACCGGCAAGCACAAGATTATTTAACTCAGAAGTACTTTCCGACAAAACGCCTTGTCCACTGTGTCATGTGTCATTGCCCTCCCGAGTTCGACATGAAATCTCTGAAGTAAGAAAGGCATAACGGCCGAGACGTTGTAAATATAACAATAAAGATGAGGATATTAGTCCGAATATTTTAAGTAATAACAGTTATCAAGCTTCATCATAGGAATTTAGACTAATAAGGTAAATTGTGTCTTTGAAGAAAAAGGCAACATAACAAGGTTTCCTAATCCTATGAGATAGGAGTTAGCGTCAAAATGTCGACATGAAGCCTAATATTTGCTACTGATTATATCTGGAGTTGCCTAAGCCGAAACCCAACTGCATAGTCTAGAACGAGCTGCCGCAGACATTGGCCTCCATATCAATGCACACAAAACGGAATATATGTGCTTTAATCAAACGGACGACATTTCCACACTAAACGGTAACTCTCTAAAACTAATAGACAAGTTCATCTACCTAGGAAGTAGTGTCTCATCGACCGAGACAAACATCGACTCGCGACTAGCAAACGCATGGACAGCTATCAATAGCCTATCGATCATATGGAAGTCAGGCCTGACCGATAAAATGAAACACAGTTTCTTCCAAGCAGCGATCGTGTCGATACTGCTATATGGATGCACTACATGGACGCCAACTAAATTGCTGGAGTAAAAGCTGGGCAGCAACTACACAAGAATGATGCGATTAATATTGAACAAGTCCTGGAGGCAATACTCGACAAAGGAGCAGCTATACGGCCACCTACCACTCATCACGAAAACTATCAAAAGTTAGACGAACCAGACATGCAGGACACTGCCGGAGAAGTAAGGACGAGCTCATAAGTGATGTACTCCTATTGACCCCTTCATGTGGCCGAGGAAAAGCAGGGCGACCAACTCGAACCTACATACAGCAGCTCTCTGAGGATACAGGGTGTTGCCCTGAGGAACTGCCGGATGATGATGATGATGATTAAATTTGGATGTGACAAAACACAGGAACGCACATAACATTATACTTTTTCCTCCATTAGCGTAATATGTATATATATATATAATTGTATGTGTGTGTGTGTGTGTGTGTGATACAACGAAACAGTCTGTCTGTTGGTGACAATATATACGCTCCCAACGTGTGTTTGAGCATTCTGGCGAAGGAAATTATGGCTGCCACTCGTATAATGCAAAGCTCTTCGAATGAATTGAGCATTCTGGTATCCGGTAAGGCAAAAATGTAAACAAACGAAGGCTGCTACACAATGCCTTATAATTCCCAAGCTGACGTGGTTCGCTTGCTGGCTGAGCGGTATGATACAAAGACTAACGTAAAGTTGGGTGGGTTCCGATCCCAGCTTCAAGTGTCCAACGTGTCTAGCCACACTGAAATGTTGTGATACAACGAAACAGTCTGTCTTAGGATGACAATATATATATATATATATATATATATATATATTGTCATCCATGGACAGCACCTCTCTTCAACTCCCTCATACTATCCCCTCCCACTACCATGTGTATATTCTAATTTTTTTTATCCAAAAGATCTGAAGAAGTCCTGTTACTTTTTTCGTGTTTTTGGAAACTTCAAATATACGTAACAGGATGGAAATAAATTTATAATCCTATGTGACCGGTTTCGTTGTTTTTCTTAAAGAATATACATATATATATATATACATACATACATATATATATATATATATATATATATATATATATATATATCGGTAGAGAGATGGAGTTTAGAATAGGTAACCTGACGACCGTCTACGTGAAATCCAGAGTCGTATTTTTATATTATAAAATAATTTATCACGGTGATATTTGGTCATAATTTTTTTTTCTCCCAAAGACTGAGTATGATGCACTGTAATACTTTCACTGATTTTTTAGATTTTACCGTAATGTGAGTGTACCAATTATATATATATATATATATATATATATATATATATATATATATATATATAAATATATATTTGTCGGACGTTTTGATGTTAATGTGCGTGCAGAAACAAGTACATTAATATCAAAATTCCTTAAATCATGTTAAGTCCTTAATACGCGTGATCAACATGGAATGCGTTTCATACGTACTGAGGCGAGGTGTTCGAATTTTCTTAATGAATTTAGAAAGCCGGTTTTAATAAATAACTGTACCGTGATATTAATTTAGAATAATGCTTTTATTTTCGTATATTTAATCAATAATTATAGAAAGACAAAAAAGTTATCTTAATTTTATTAAGTTTTAATGAATATTTTCAATTTGCAATGTAGGTTAATGTTGAGTTTTTTCATTGCATTCGGAAAATACACCTCCTACACCGATGCACATGCGAGTTAACAGACATGAAAATAGGATATTGTTCTTGCTTTCTTTTGTCGCTAAAAAGTTATATAGAGATAGATGTTGTTTATATGGATGGTGAAGTATTTGCAAAATGCTTTGCTTCGCCAAAAACAATTAGTTTAAGATCTATCAAGATATATTTCCTTTTTTCAAGTATTCAGATTAGTGGTTCAATTAGATTGGTCTAAAATTCTGACTCATCACATTTTGGTAAATTTTTACCCTTTAACCCATCCTTTTTTAGCGTTAAATAAAAATCAGATATTCCACTTTTTTTTTAGCGAATACAAGTAAAAAGCCAGAAAAATATCCGCAAAGAAGAAATTTTCCAGAAAATCCTAATACCTTAAAATTTGTGAGAGGGGGTTCACTTTGTTATTTAATCTAACTTAAAATGATCATCACATTTTTTTCTTTTTATAAGCGATGAACAGATTTAAAATGTAAAAGAAAAAAACGCGTACGTTTCAGCAGAAAAAAAAACAAAAACTGCGAGGTGTGTGTGTGTGGGGGGGGCTCACAGTTTTGGTATGCAAAAAAAAAAATGAGAATCTGATTTTTAGTTTTCGCTAAAATAGGATGGGTTAAAAGGTAAAATTTGGATGAGGTGGAGGTGCCTGAGATGTAATGGTTATCGTCGTCGGAAATGGACACGGCGACACGAGTTCAAATCCTGGACGAGACTGATTGCATTTCACATAGCACTAATAACCTTGGGAGGGGTATGAATCCCATAATACTCACTCCAGCTATGGGTAAATAGTAGGGCAGACTAGGTTCTTCAGCCTTGGTGGGGCAACTAGTCTAAGAGAAAGAAAACTCAATTCAAACGTGTTAAACTCCGCTTAAAAAATGACCTTGTGTCATATCCTGCCCGTGCGGAGGGGTTGGCAAACAAGGTTAAAGGGTAAAATCTTTCCCACATTATTTTCAGATGAGTAGCTTAGATATGTGCACTTCATTATTTGACTTTAAAAAAGCAATCCAATACGATTATATATATATATATATTCTCACCGTTCGTATACACATTTTTATTCCTCTTATCCCCCAGTTATGGGTTAAATAGTATCACTACAGTTCTGCGTGTTTAACTGATGTCTAAGGCATATTTTCTTTAATAATTAAATATTCTAGGAAAAACCATTTTTTTTAAATATATCGAGGTTGTTGTCAATGAACTTTGACGATGCTGTCAAATGGTATATGCACAAACTAGCTCCAGGAAAATAAAGTCTCTAGACCATTAACTAAAAAATGGAGAACCCAACAGAGTCTAGAAAATTAGATCTAGTTTTAATAAACCAGAAGAAAATAATTTGTCATTTAATGGATTTCCATTCCAACCGACCTAACCGTGAAATAGCTCAGTCGACTGGAGCTGTAAAATACACCGACTGCTTCTCTACAAAGAGATAAGACCCCCACACCCAATGAATAACCTGGATATGACTCAAAACAATCTGATGGTAAAGCTCCAATATTGCTGGGGCTTTGTGGAATGTGGGTTTGCAATCGCTTCGAGATCCACTCTGACCTGGAGTGAGAGCACCTGTTAGAGTCCTATGCATAGCTTAAATAGAACTGTTTGACATTTAAACTGAGTGCAAACAAATAACTTATGCTCAGTTGAACTGTTAGAAAAAAAAACTGTTTGAACATTTAACTATCTCCAAACACATGATTGATTTTTAATTGATTTGTAAGTAATATTTAGCAATATTTGGAACCATCTAACTTTGATGACGTATACTAAATAATGTATGAGATATAGGACTGGTAGATCACTTCACCCTTTGTATCAACAATATGAGTTTACAAATCATATGTTTGATACATATGTAAAAACAGTATTTGACATTAAATAATCTAACCTGGTTGATATGCCATAAAACCAAATCAAACCAATCAAGCAGAGAAAACAGAAGAAGACGAACATAGGAGAAACATCTCGACCTTGCCTAAGACCTAAAAACAAAATTATGGTACATGAAAGTGACGTTGATGAATTCAACTTAGCACTTGATCGAGATTAGGCGGCCAAGATATTTCTGAGCCAACAATATAATGGACAGATGTGTTCACGTCATCATTCAATCGTTAAATTAAAAAGTAAATAAATAAACTTCCGATACGTTCTTTGATCACGCTTCTTAGATATATTATTATTCATCTTAGGATATACATAGTATTTTTCGACTTCACGCCCGTCAGAAGTGACAGACTGTCATTTTAAAGTGGGGCTCACACTCGAATTAAGACTCATTCATATCCGTTTAAGAAATGAAAATGCATTGTCGCTTCGTCATTTCTCTTAAAGGACACCCTAGGCGCTCTTCAATAGACTCAGATTTAGGTTCTTTTTTTTTTTACATTAGGTGGTAGATGATAGGGAGGAAGGCACCGAGCAAATAATTCTAACCTTACAAATAATTCTTACCTTATCCCTACCTGTAAGAATGCCGGGTGTTGTCTTTGTTTAACGCATTCATCTCAACTATATACACTGCAAGCACCTTCGTCTCTTCGTTTTCATTTTTTCTTTTTGTTGCTGGTTGATATATTAATATCCTCATGGGAAATACTTTTTAATATCATTTCAAACAATCACTATCTGTTCACCAACACTGTCAACTAATTCTAAGAATCATACAAAGATGATTACAAAACCACATTCCGCTGAGGTATCTTTATTAGAAAAGTAGAACTGATATTCTAGAGATCATCTAGGGAAATTATGTTGATGTATTTGTTAAATATTGACCCTCAACCGAGCCATCAATCAAGAAATGCACCTGTGGAAATAAGCGGAAGAACAGCGGAAGCAGGTGAACGTTAGGAAATAATAAACGCAGGTGCCCGGGCGGCGTATAGACAGTCGGAGACTGGATGCTAAAGCGAGAACCAACTGTGCAGCCTTGAGTGACCCACAGTTGAGCAACCCCAGCTAACATGCGAAAGAAGTGCTGCTATGACCAAGGGAAGAATTCGGGCCAACATAGCAGTCTGTCCCACTCTACACTCATCTCTCACACACAACAGAACATCACCCTTTCGAAAATAAAGTGTGAGAGATTTATATTTTTGTAAAGAAGTGTATTCGATCGTTATTGAAGTCGTTCATTACCGGTTAATGATATTTTTTTATCATTAAGGGTTTTCGGACTATTGTCTTTATCTTTATTGTTATTTCCACAACGTTTCGGCCGATGTGTCCTCCGGCCTTCTTCTCGTGTTTGTCGAACTCAGGAACCTTCATGGAACTTCGAACTACGTGCTTTATTGAATCCACGGGGATCGCATGTTCTGATTCCGTTAGCCATAACCGGGCACAGGTGTTAAGTATTCCAGTATTGTTACTCGCCTTTTGTGAGGATTGAACCTACAACCTCCAGATGATTGTCTCCTTAGAAGCTTAGGGAACCAATGCCTATAACCGAGATAATATTTACTACCCTTAGAATCTGAAATTATACTTGATTTTTGGGGGCACAAAACCAGAATAATGAGTTATCCGGTGAAAATCAAATCCTATGAAACATACTAGCTTATATTTCTTACCATTACAATTATCCTATTGACCAACCCCTCCGCTAGGGCAGGATATGACACAAGGTCAATTTTTAAGCGGAGTTTAACAGGTTTGAATTCAGAGTTTTCATTCTCCAACACTAGTTGCCTTACCAAGGCTGAAGAACCTAGTCTGCCCTACTATTTACCCATAGCTGCAGGGGGAATAATTGGATTCATACCTTTCCCAAGGGTTTTAGTGCGATGTGAAATGCAGTCAGTCTCGTCCAGGATTTGAACTCGTGTCGCCGTGTCCATTTCCTACGATGATGACCATTACACCACGGTCACCTCCTAATTAATTACTAATTACCATTACAATAATAAAAGAAATGGTTCTACTTGTTTATTATTTTTGGCAAAGTTCAGACACAAAACAAAAATTCTTGAGCAATTTGTAAAAATCAAATTCACTAGTACTTCTCTACTTTATTGCAAAGTATTTTTGTAAATAAAAGCCTCCTTAAAATAATATACGAAACATAACATTGTTCTTTCAAAAAGCACGAATTATAATGCAGCCTCTGAGAATCGAACTCAATCATTATAATCCACAAGTCCAGCTCGATTATCATTAAAACTCGAGAAACAATCAAGACGCACAGCGTAGTTTGTTGCAGATTTATCCACTCTAGACACTCAGTGAGATTCGGGATCTTTACTTGATAGCAGTTGCCGGCTATTTAATATTGCTAACCACCACCTCAGAAAAGGCATCGCTAAAACTGTTCATTAAGATTGTCGAAGTTGTGACACTATGCCAGTAAATATGGGGCACCCAGCGAGAATCAGACTCACTCGTCATTAACGATGGCCTGCTAGATGATTCTGCGAACGACTACCTACGAAAAAGAGCGCGTATAATAATTTATTAATTTGATCATAGGTGTGGCAAAAGGCCAGAAATGTGGTACTTATTGGTTTGAAGACGTTGTTAATTATTACAATTCTACGAGTGGACTTAACAAGGATAAAAGCTAACTAAATAAACAAGTAAGTATTACAAGATGAGTAAGAAAGAGATGGAAAGAAAGACGCTGTATGAAGTTTTAAAAAAAGAATTAATTTCTGAGATGAAAAGTGAGTCCATAACAATGATGAAAAGAGAGTAAGTAGAAAGGCAAAAAGTTTATTATATATATATATATATATATATATATATATATATATATATATATATATATATATATATATATCTGTGTGTGTGTGAGTGTGTGTATCATGAAGACTTACAAAGACACATACAGAGAGAGAGACAGAGAGAGAGAGAGAGAGAGGGGGGGTTGATAGTTGTCTTTCGCTGGAATTAACAAATAAAGACGATCTCTTGTGGAAGTAATCATTAACCGTAGTTTGAAATCAAAATTATCTTCTTCGTTGAACGCCGAGGTTGAAACATCAGGTCTTGCGAATGCCTGTCTTCTGCTCGAACCAACGAGATAATCTAGCGACTTCTCAATCGGTTACTTCATTCGTCGGGCTTTCTTCATAGCCAGACTGTTTGTCGCCCAATAAAAACAGAATATAATAATAAATAAGAACAGAAAGGAAAGGAAATAAAAATATATAAAAAAGACAAACAAGCAAAATGAATACCGTATTTAATGAGACATACATAAAAACGAATGATATAAAGAACGCCATAAAATTGTCAAAATATTTGTTTTCAAGGTATTTTCGTTTTTATATACGTTTTTTTTTTAACTTTCCATTACATCTTCATAATCAGAGTCGCCAATTGCGGTCGCTATTTTAAGCAAAGCTATACGGTGTGAACAATGAAAAAGAAAAAAAACAGAAATAGTTATCAAAGACAACGAAGTAGCCATGGCATAATTTCTGTGTATGATATATTATTGATGTTTAAAAAAAGAATTTTTAATATTTCTATGGGAGTTCCTTTAGGTGATAATAATTCTGAGGTCTCCAAAGAGAGAGCCTACGTAGCGTAAAAGTAAAAATTCTTGACTTAGGCCTTAAAGTAAGTGAGTTTGAACTCCAGTCGCAGTATAACGTTCACTTTTGGACTAATACTTTTGGGAAAACGTATTAGGCTCCCTATTCTGTCAGCTATTGGTTAAATAATATCACTGATTTCTTTCTACAAGTATTATTGTGGCATTAAATAACTCTGAAACATTGATATATCAAAGAACCAGACTAAAGTTCCTTCTTGTCAATATGTTGTATACCCATAGTACAACTACAGGGTGGAAAGATAAAATTGTCGTCCTAAAGAAGACAACACTACAGCTTTATTTTAAAACTTTCATTGAAAAAATCAATTCAGGTAACTTGATTATGTAGTAGAGTTAACATCTACAGGGTGGAACGATAGAATTGTCGTCCTAAAGAAAACAACTCTACAGCTTTATTTTAAAACTTTTATTGAAAAAATCAATTCAGGTAACTTGATTATGTAGTAGAACTGACATCTGTTCAATGTAGCCGCCTTCAGCCTCAATCACCGCCTTGATATGGATCCGGAACTGGGAGCATGCCTTTTTCCATAAGCGTCAGCGGGAGCTCGGTGAATACTCGGCGGATGGTGGCGATCAGGCTGGCTTTGATGTTGTGGGAGGTCATGTTAGTGATGTTCTCGGTGTGTGACCAAACGAAGTATTCTAGCGGGTTCAAGTCGGGGGAGAAGGAGGGCCAGTGAGAGAAGGGTACAAAGTCATAGCACTCCTTCTGAAGCCAAACCTGGTTCTCTTTGGACTTGTGGAATAACATTCTTTTTCCTATTTGTACCCTTAAAAAGGTAATGACCCCCTTATAACTCCAGTTATAGAATAAATATAACCGTTACTGTTTGTTTATTTATTTTTTTATTTTTTTGTTGTTTTTTTTTTTTTGTTTTTTTTTTTGCAAGTATGGCTTAAACATTAAATTACCCATGAAACAAAACAACCAGAAAATAAGACTAATCTAGTTTCACAGACTAATGAGTTTGATTAACACTTGGTGCCAGAAAGTGATTGTCTTGAACCAAATAAAATAACGCTTGTAACGTTTAGATTAGTCATTTTAATCTTTCTGTTGATGGCTAAGTTGTTTGGGTTTAAAAGAATATCAACCTGTGTAGGTTATTTAATACCAAATCCATTTTTATAAAAATAAACAGTTCTATTTGAAACCATTCAGTTAAGCATTGGTACACAGTTCAATTTTCAAAAATATTTCTATTTCAAGCTATTCAGTTTTGTCAAACAGTTCTAATTAAAACAATTCAATTTAGTGTGAAGATAGTATTCGTTTGCACACAGATAAATGTTAAAACAGTTCCATTTCACTCAATTTAGTTTAGCATTGGTATGCAGTTTCATTGTAAAAACAGTTCTATTTTGAATAATACAGTTTTTACAAAAATAAACAGTTCAATTTCAAACAATTCTCTCAAGCGTAAGTATTGTTTCAATTTCAAAAACAGTTCTGTTTACACAACTCAGTTTTGCAATCATACGCAGTTTATATGTCAAAACAGTTCTATTTCAAACAATGCAGTTCAGCTTATGTACGCAGTTTAGTTCTATTTGACCCACATATAGGACACTACCGGGTGCTTCTACTCCGGGCCAGATTAGACAAGGAAGCAATGGCAGTGAATGGGTACTCTGCATTCCAAAAACCTCCAACATTAGAGGAACCTCACCATCAAAGTGTTTAATGTCATGTTTTTTTTACCCTCTGTAGAGGAGCAATCAGTGTATTCTACAGCCCCAGTCGACTGGGCAATACACAGAGTTAAGGTTTTGTTTTAAATAATTCAGTTAGGGCATCAGTACGCAATTCAGATGTCAAAACAGTTCTATTTCAAGCAATTCAGTTCAGCATAAATTCGCAAGTTAAAGGCAAAAACTGTAAACTTTAGGAACCACAGTTTAGTTCTACTTGATGCATAGATAGGACCCTTTCAGGTGCTACCACTCCGGGTCAGAGTGGACCTGGGAGCGATGTCAATGAAGGGATACTCTGCATTCCAAAAAACATTACTGGAACCTCACCATAAAATTGTTTAATGTCATATTTCGGACATTCTTTTGGGTTTATAAACCTTCTGCAGAGATGCCGTCGGTGTATTCTAAAGACTCAGCTGATTGGGCAATAATCTTTCGGTGCTTGTTTGTGCTTGCTTATCCATAGATGCCACTCTTATTGATGAATATCAGCTATTCCTATGTGATGCCAGTGTTTTTTCAGCAACAAAAAAAGACTCGCTTACAGTGCGGATACAGGGTGCTGTTTATTCGAACATCACAACGACGATGATGATGAAGATAGTAACGTTTAAAACCGATTCAAACGTTGCAATCAACATCATCATCTCAAAAATCACCGAATATTTCAAGCTTTATTTAACAATTAAGTCGAAAGGAAGGGAGCACTCATTTGATGTAAAAATTACAAGGTTATTCTCGTTAACCAGTGAGTTCGATTCTCACTAGATGCAACTAAACATGTAGCATTATATCAAATCTAAGTTACTCTTTGCAAATGACAAAATACGATTTTTGTTGGGGAGGGACTTATTATGCTTGTCACGCAGACCACTTAGTCGTGAGTTCGATCCTCATTCAATGATCTATTTTTCTGCCCGGGTTTCAAACTTAAGTTTCACTCTGTAAATCCTCCCAAACTTTATCTTCTTAACCAGCTTATTTGAATTCTTCTTCATTGACTTTTATTCAACAATTCCCCAATCTCTCTCTGTCTCTCTCTATGACTCTCTCTGTCTCTCAGTCTCTTTCTCTCTCTTTCTGTTGGTCTCTCTCTCTCTCTCTATCTCTCTCTCTCACTTTATTCTATTTCTTTGTTTTTTTATTCCAGTTTTTTCATTTCTTTTCTTTCCCTTCTTTTCTTATTCTCCCCCACCTCATTCAATTCATTTGTCTTTTATCTATCTCACTCTCTCTCTCTCTCTCTCTCTATCTCTCTCTCTCTCATGCACTTTATTCTGTTTGAAGGTTTTCCCTCTCATTCTCAATTCTATTTTTTCTTTCTTTGTCCACCATTTCTTTCTCTCTCTCTCTCTCTTTTTTTTTTCTTCTATTTCTTATTATCTCCCTTCCTCTCTAAAAATTTAATCCTGTTTCTTTGTCGGTTATCTCTCTCTACCAACTCACTTCGGCCTCTCTCTTTCTCTCTCTCTCCACCTTTCTCTCTCCCACTCTCTCTCTCTCTCTCTTCATTCAATATATTTTTATTTATTTTTATTCAACCTATCCTCATCCTCTCTCTCTCTATTTCTCTTTTTCTCTTTCTTCATCCTATTTCGTTGGTTTTCTTTCCACCTTTCCACAGACACACTCTCTATCTCTCTCTCTATCTTTTTTTCTCCCCGCCTGTACACACTCTTTGTTCCTTCTTTTTTCTTTTTCTTTATTCTCTTTAATTCTATTTACATAATTCATTCAATTGATTTCCTTCTAGTTTTTTCCTCCTCGGCTTTATTGTCTATCAAAAGGAACTTTTCTATATGGACTTTTTACGCGGTTTTCGCTTCTTCAACATCCGAAACATTTCTACTTGCATAATTTTATGATCTGCTCTCACGTGTTCATCATATTTTCATTTTTTTAATTCTGTTTTCATGTTTTTCTTTTTTTTTTTTTTTTTTTTTGATTTTGTTTTTTTAGAACTACCTTTTTAAAAATTTATATTCAGAACGTTTTACAAACAATTGCGGAATTATGTCTTTCAACATCAATGGTTTTTGTTTCGTTTTTTTCTTTGCTTTTGTATTCTATTTTCTTTGCCTTCAGTGAGAAACAATTTTTGCTTTCGATCTACGTTCTTCATTCACCTTTGTTCTTTCTTTCTTTCTTTTTGCTTAGCATTCCCTTCTTCTCATTCACTCTTTCTTTATTTCTTTCATTATTTCTTTCAATGATTCATTCACTCGTTTTCTTTCTTTCTTTCTTTCTTTCTTTCTTTCTTTCTTTCTTCAGTCTTTCTTTATTTCTTTCATTATTTCTTTCAATGATTCATTCACTCGTTTTCTTTCTTTCTTTCTTTCTTTCTTTCTTTCTTCACTCTTTCTGTATTTCTTTTATTATTTCTTTCAATTATTAATTCATTCATTTCTTTCTTTCTTTCTTTCTTTTTTCTTTCTTTCTACTAAGTTCTTATTTCTTTCCATTCACTCTTCCTTTATTTCTTTCATTATTTCTTTCAAACATTCATTTTCTTTCTTTCTTTCTTTCTTTCTTTCTTTGTTCCTTCCTTTCTTTCTTTTTTTTTTTTTTTGCTTAGCACTTCCATCTTTCCCTTCACTCTTTCTGTATTTCTTTTATTATTTCTTTCAATTATTCATTCATTTCTTTCTTTCTTTCTTTCTTTCTTTCTTTCTTTCTTTCTTTCTTTCTTTCTTAGCACTTCCTTCTTTGCCTTCAATCTATTTTTATTTCTTTCATTATTTCTTTCAATTATTCATTCATTCATTTTTTCTTTATTTCTATCTTTCTTTTATTCATTCATTCACGTTTTTTTTTTTCTTTTTTCCTTATTTCTTTGAATCGTTTTACTGAGTTCTTCTTTTTTCCCTATTTCTCTGTTTTTTTAATTCTTTCATTATTTCTCTTAATTCTTCATTTATTCATTCCTTTTCTTTCTTTCTTTCTTTCTTTCTTTCTTTCATTCTTTCTTTCTGTTTACCCAGTTCTTCCCTCTTTACATTCACTCTTTCTTTATTTCGCTCATTATTTCTTTCACTTATTCAATAATTCATTCATTTTCTTTTTTTCTTTCTTTCTTTCTTTCTTTCTTTCTTTCTTTCTTTCTTTCTTTCTTTTTACCCAGTTCTTCCCTCTTTACATTCACTCTTTCTTTATTTCGCTCATTATTTCTTTCACTTATTCAATAATTCATTCATTTTCTTTCTTTCTTTCTTTCTTTATTTATTTATTTATTTATTTATTTACTGGTTATTTGTTCGTCCTTTTATTGATTTCTTTTTAGCTCTGATTTTGTCAAATTCTTTCAGCCGTTTTTTTTCTTTATTCTTATCCTATTCTTTCTTTTTTCCTCCCTTACTTTTTTGGCGTTTCTTTCTTTCTTTCTTTCAATGCTGTTCTTTATTTATTTATTCCTTTATATATTTATGATCCTTCTTTATTCATCTTTTTATCTTATTTATACATATATGTATCCACTTTGGATTCTTTCTTTCTTTTCCTTCCGGCTCTCATTTCTTTCTTTCTTTCTTTCTTTCTTTCTTTCTTTCTTTCTTCTATTTTCATATCATAGTAACTAATAAGCCTTCCTTTTCTATCTCCTTTGCCTCTTCACCGTTATTCTGACTGGACTGTTTTCCTTTTGCATTCGATAACTTCCTATCTGTACTCCGGGTCATGCTTCCATCTATCAATCATATTCTGGTCACCGTTCTTTTTACTTTATTCTTCTCTTTCCAATCTCACAAGACCCTCTACCTTTTCTGCTTTCTCGTTATCATCTCTCTCAAACTCCTTCTTATTCGTAATTTACTTCAGTGTATACATTACCGCCATCACAGCCAACCACAACAAAGACCGCCACCATCAGCATCCTTAGGAAACAACAATGACGTCCCAGCATGACTACCACCATTTTCTTTTGCCACCGTCCAGCGCCGTATTCATGAGATTAGCCTCGGGGTTCTCTCTCGGTGTCTACAGCAATAAAGAAGATGAACAGCGAGTCAAACTGATGGTTCCACTGAAGCGTCAAACACGAAATATATTAAACTCTCCTCAACCTGGAGAAGAGTTCGTTTGTACGTTCATTCACGTATGCGTCAACGCCAATTGAGCCCACACGGTGACAAACCACATGACTTCAATCGAATGACTTAGTCAGTAACACGGCCATGCGCCAAAAAAAAAAAAAAAAAAAAAAGAAAGAAAACTTTCAAGTAGCAAAGAGTATTGCGCTCCAAAAGATTCATAACGCTTTTTGCTACTCTTTGAAATAATCATATTCTTATCCAACCTGCAAAATGATTTGTAATAAATTTTGAAAAAAATATGATAATAATAAATGCAAAATATTTTTTCTTCCATTCGTCTCTCAACAAAGAACTGCGAATATATTGAAAGATATAAAACGTATTTTCAAATTGCAACGCATCTAAAGTGTTCTGTTAGATTTAGGTCATTATTAAAACTATATTTGTCAGATACAAGGCCTCTATTCTATAAATGACGAATGTAATTATTCAAGAACATTGGTATATATATATATATATATATATATATATATATATATTAATTCACTTTTTTAAAAATATATGTGAAGCCATGGCCCATGTAGAGGTTAGAGATTTGTGTGAGGCTTTGAACTTTTACAACGACCCTTATATATATATATATATATATATATATATATATGCGTGTGTGTGTGTGTGTGTGTGTGTGTGAGATTTGAATGAAAAAATTGTTATGAAAACTTTTTCCTAAAATCAAGAAAATTCCCGAATAATGGGAAATAGAGTGAGATAAAGCCAAAACCAAAATATTTACTTTGCTCACGTTTTGAAGTCAGGTTCCTAACTGAAATTCTCTTTTATTTGAATAATCAGATATTTGATCTCTCTCTCTATATATATATATATATGTATATATATATACATAAAAATATATATACATGATTTTTTTCCCAATCAAGTCCAAAAATACACATATACGGAACAATCCCATAGAGAATATATAATTATCCAATATCTTCCAAAAATATGCTTAATAATATATGAAAAATATATTTTTAAAAACTCGCATACAGAACATTTATATAATTGATATTAAGTAAAATTCAACAGTAAAATCTACAATGCCATGATAAATCTATTTCAACGAAATGTTTGCATGGATTACTTCATTAGATGGCGAACAGTTTACTGAAGGGACTCTTATGAACTGTATGCTATATGACGAAGCAATCTATGAAAGCTGATTGGTGAAATTAATTTGTAATCGATTAACATAATGGATACATATATATATATATATATATATATATATATATATATATATATATATATATATATATACCGGACATTGGTATAATGGTTAGAGTGTTCGCCAAAGACTTTAAAAATGGTACTTGATGCTGCCTTGCTTAACACTCAGCATCATAAGGGGAAAATCGAGGATAAAGTGGAGCAATCCTGGTAAAGGAGTAGCGCCCTTCCCTACACTTTGGTGTTGTAGCTATCGAAAAGGTCGGGTCACCCTCGACTACGGTCGCCATCTTTACTTATATATATATATATATATATATAAGTATGCGTGAGCGTGTATGTGTTTGTACATCGATCTATTTCTCTCTCATAATGTATATATATATATATATATATATATATATATATATATATATATATAAAGCAGGGTACACATAATCGGTGTTAGACTATATATATACATATATATATATATATATATATATATATATATATATATATATATATATATATATATTGTGTGGACACTGAGGCAAATGACAGTCAACAAGCACCGATTTGTTGTGTACAAAAGGATTATATGTATATATAAATATAACCATTTCATCCTTAAACACATGCAACCCATATTAGACTTTTCAAAGAAATATAATTAGTACCCTAGATCTACTTAAAATTCTACCGCAACCTTTGTTTTACAAGGATGGCTTAAGTATAAAATTAAAAGGTTGATATGCCATTAAACAAAGAAATCGAAACGAACCAAACCTGTATCCGTTAACCCAAATTTCTTTTTCTAAAAATTATCTCTTCAAAATTCGAATTATATACGAGTACATACTAAAATGATGCAAAATTGATTTTAAAATAATATTACTTTATGTGTTGACTTTACTCATGCTAACATTACTGTTGGCCAGGTCTTGTGAGTTCGATTCTTATTAGAGGAAAACCGGAAAAATATTTTACGTGAAGAAATGAAAAATCAACATTTGTATCGAAATCTTAAAATGACAGCAATTAAATCTTTTAGGGAAAATATCTTAATACCTAAGCGCATATATTCATCATAAGAATCAATGCTGACGAGGATTCAAGGAACATTATTTGCAATGGGTGATATAAAAAAACACTGACTATATAAAATATTTTTGTCAAAATAAGGGACATTTGCACCACTAATATAGTTTTACTAAAATATCACTATTTTTAACAGTCTTTCATTCACGAAGGAGTAGTAGATGTTTTCTTTTTTCATAACCCAGATATCTAAGAAATGAGGACCAGGAAATATAAGAAAACAGAAATCATTAAGTAAAAAGAGAGGAAAAAATAATTAAGAAAGATGAACCACAGAAGAAAAATAAAACTTCTCAAAGCCAAACTCTTGAGCAAAAATCTATTTAAAGGAATAGACAAATAGGCCAAGATACTTTGTCAGATGTTGTAGGATATTCTTAAAATGGACAAGAGAACTATGAAAAAAAAAAATTGATGACGATACCCGAAAGATGACGTAGACAGATTATACGTGTTGTAAAAACAAAGAATAGGAGGACATGCCGCCTTACTTACATAAATTAAAGATATTCATAATGCTGCTGCCTTCTATAATTGATATTATATAGTAAAGAATCGACTTCAATATATATATATATATATATATATATATATATATATATATATATATATATATATATATATATTTGTGTGTGTGTGTGTGTGTGTGTGTGTGTGTGGCTCTGTGCGTGTGTGGCTCTGTGCGTGGGAATATGTGTTAGTGTATGTATCTCTTTCTTTTTTTTCTCTCACTCTCTCTCTCTCGCCCGTATTTACTCTTCACTTGTTCTCGCTCTTTCTTTCTCTCTCTCTCTCTTTCTCTCTCTCTCACATTTTATTACTCTGTCTGTCTGTCTGTCTGTCTGTCTGTCTCTCTCTCTCTCTCTCTCTCTCTCTCTCTCTATATCTATATATATATATATATATATATACATATATATATATATAACAAGAGATTTGGTTGTCCTACAAAGAAATAAATATGATCGAACATATAATATTTCTGTTGGTACCAATCGGGCTAAACTTTCACGAGAAAATTAATGATTATATTAATATTTAGCTTTGAGTTCATCTGGGGTCAGTAAAATTAATTTATCGGATTTTGTATGAAAACCATCTCGAACTAAATATATATTTCGTTTGGAAGCTAAAAATTACATAAAATGAATTTCATGAATAAAACATTACTTTTTTCCCCCTTAAATAAAGTAAAATATCGATATTAATTTAATTAATAAAATAGCATTTTTTTATTCGATTTATTTACTCAAGTATTTTTGTAGAAGAAATATTTATTTTAATAAATGTGTTTCCCTTCATAGAAAATGCTTTTGTTTCATATATATATATATATATATATATATATATATATATATATATATATATATATATATATAATAATAATAATAAACGATGTCTTTTCTCAAAACACAACAACATTCTTTTGCGATAAATATGGACTTAATGGATTAAAAAATCAATACCTAATAAAACGCATTTGTAATAAAATAATTTTATATTTTAAATGAAAATAATCTACGAAAGATGATGACTACAACTACTACTCGTGCAACAACTACCACTGATTTGTTTATATTCAATCCGTTATGAAGATATTTTCATCGTTTGAGAAAAGTCATTTCAATTGAAAAAATGATTTAATCAATTAGAAAATTTAACTAATGCTCAAATTTTAAAAAAATATGGATAACAAATATATATCTTTGTAGATTATTAATTGTTTAAGCGCAAACATGATCCTGTGCGTTAAGGTAAAAATTTAAAACTTACATGGAAAAAAATCTTATTTTAATTCGTTATGCATGTTGATGTCAGATATTTATCCAACATATTCAATTTTGTTGCTGTTATTATTAATTACTTCTGGATGAAATTGATTTAGATTGATCTATCTTGAATAACTTCCAAAGAACCAAATTCGCCGAATCTAATATCTGAACTTTTTTACATGAATGATTATATTCTTAAGATGATATCCATTAATTCATTTGACATTTAACAATGATAAATTAACGAATAAAAAATATTAAATATACATTTTTTATATTTCTATAATAAGAAATTTACGACGACTGATCCGCATGGCACAGAAGCTGATGGACTACTTGCTTGTATCAAATAATTCCGCCTTCGCCAGTTTTTTTTCAACAATGTGTCTTTCTGCAAAATGAGAGTCATGTCTTCTAGAGGCCAAATATCACACAAGTTTAGCCTAAATCTTTTACGGTTTGTTTATGGATATATAACGCTATATACCAAAGGTATATTTAATCCAGATCAAATAAGCTCATTGGCTACATTATCTCAAGATTTGGAATCTTCCTAATTTTCTGTATCATTATAAGAAAAACCGGCTCATTGGCTTAATGGGTAGAGTGTTCGCCAGTGGTCCGGGAAACCTGGATTCAATCCCAGGTCGAGTCATACCAAAGACTTTTAAAATGGTACTTGATACATCCTTGCTTAACACTCAGCAATATAAGGTACGTATCAAGGGTAAAGTGGAGCAATCCAAGGAAAGGAATAGCGCCCTCCCCTACATCTTGGTGCTGTAGCTATTGGAAAGGGAGCCTTCTGGTTGCCCTCGACTAAGGTCACCAACAGCTTACTTTATAAGAATAATAAATGTTTATGTGAAAGATTTGCCTTAAAACCCAAACAATCCACAGTAAGTGAAGTGAATTATCTTCAATTGGCTATTCCAACAAATGTTCATATTTATAAATCTATTGAAACTCTGGTTGATCCAGCTGATATGATTTACTAGCATATTGAGTTTCTAAGTTCAACCGGGATGATCTCCACGTAGACTTTGAGTGAAAAATGTTTTTCCAGTAATGCTTGTTCGAAGTTTAGATCAGTGTCCGATTTGCAATGGTTCTAGACTGATTCCACACGTTATTGAAATTACTGTTGTAGAAGTTGCAGGAAGGTGGATCTTTTTTTTTAATTCCGTTTATTCTCCTGGCACTAACAGTTAAACCATTTTCGTTTAATAAACTGCAGTTTCCCATTTGACTAAGTTCTGCAATGTCTGTAGATAAGTTACAAGGTCACACACTGCCTGTAGTTGTATTGCATTTAGAAGAAGACTGTTTTTTTCCTTATAAAATCATATGTAGGTTTGTTTAGCTTTGGAAGTCCCAATTACATGCATATCCGAGAAACATTTTTAAAAATCGGTATACAGTAAAGTACTTAGATAATGTGCAAGAATTGTTTTCCCTCTCGATTGTAATAGTTTAACACTTTACAAAAAAATCACATATCATACTACCTTATACACACACACACACACACACACACACACACATATGTATATATATATATATATATGTGTGTGTGTGTGTGTGTGTGTGTGTGTGTGTGTGTGTGTGTGTAATATCATGGATGCTAACATGTGCCCAGTGGTTTCATGCCGTCTTTACAGGGCAATCATCTGGCAGAAAATGATAAACTGAAAAAACGTTCAAAACCCAACTTCCACTTCGTTTTGATACTTGAATTTTAAATGAAATATTCATTTTCTTCGAAATGAAATGAAGATGATATCTTTGTTTCTTAGCTAAAATCATCTAAATATACAACAGAAATTCTCATTCAGTGAAATCCCTAACCATCTCTTGACATCCGCCACTTTTTGCTACACATCGCTTCACATATATTCATGAGACAATTTCAACTCTCCCACACTCATGTATCATCATATACACACATGCACACTGACAAACAAATATACGACCACACATAAGGAAACGCAAATGCAATTGACAATCATACAAAAAAGGATTTCTACGCAATTCTAACATAAAAATTCTTTTGGCCCTATCTTTTCGATTTTTCCGATTTCTCCCAAATCTTTCTTTTTCTGCCCGATGATTGCCCTGAAAAAGACAGCATTAAACTACTGGTTGCAGATAAGGGTCCATGCTATTAAATATACATATAAAGTTGTATATATGCATATATCATTATTTTATAGTTCTATCACAGATATTGAACACTCTCCAAATTACACTGCATTTAGGCTACCAATTACCCATCAATGAGATAGTGACAACTATAGACTGTTGAAATATATATATATATATATATATATATATATATATATATATATATATATATATATATATATATATTCATTTCTTAATTGATAAAACTTTTCTTATTTAGAGATTAATTAACTCCAGAAAAGTTGTAACATTTCAGAATAGTAATGGTTCCGTAATAGCTTCTTCCATAAATTCTATAATATATTGATTAATCATTAAGGGTTTTCTGACTATTGTCATCATCTTTATTGCTATTTCCAGAACGTTTCGGTCAGTATGTCCTCTGGCCTTCTTCAGGTGCTTGTCGAACTCGGGACCCTACACGAAACTTCGAACTACGTCCTTTATTGAATCTACGGGGGTTGCCTGTTCTGATTCCATTAGCCATAACCAGGTACAAATTTAGACAACTAATAAATAGAATAAACTATATAGATTAAATCATATTGATTAAACAAGAAAACTCATTGATATAAACTAAATGAGATCTACACAAGAATCATACATGCTATTTTGAAAAATGCTTGCCGCAATATACACCAAAACAGCAGCTCTTCGGCCTTGTAGCTTTTATCTAACAAACCATAGATGTAAAACGGAAGAATGCGGGGCACTGCTGGAGAAGTAAGGGTGTCCTATAAAGGTTGCCCAGTCGGCTGGTTCTGTAAAATATACTGACTGCTTCTCAGCAGAGGGGTAAGACCCCGACCACGAATGTCCTAAACTATGCTAAACTGAACTGTTTGGAATAGAACTGTTTTTAAATAGAACTGTGCTGTTTGACATTTAACTGTTTGTAAACCATAAATGTTCTGACCCTAAAGTGAATTGTTTAACATCTAATTCAGCGTTAAATGACCCGGAAAGAGTTGATACGCCGTAAAACAACCAACAAACCAACCAATCAACCTATAAGTAAAAAAAGTAAAGTTGGCGACCTTAGTCGAGGATGACCCGAAGGCTCCCTTTTTAATAACTACAACACTGAGGTGTAGGGGAGGGCGCTACACCATTCCCTGGGTAGCTCCACTTTATCCTTGATCCCTTCCTTATAATGCTGAGTGTTAAGCAAGACAGCATCAAATACATTTTTTGAGTCTTTGGCATGATTCTCTTTTGGATTGAACACCGATCTCCCGGACCATTGGCGAACACTCTACTCATTAGGCCAGTGGCTCGGTACCTATCCTATAAGGTACATTAATTTTGGCTGACTAATATGCGGACACTGGATGCAGCCTAGAGGACCTAACAGGTGGGATGTGTAATAGAAACGAACAGAGAGAGAGAGAGAGAGAGAGCGAGAGAGAGAGAGAGAGAGTCTGCTGTCATTGCATCTGGATAATGAAGACGACGACGATGATGATGATGATTAATCTGAACATGTTATGTTTCTCTTTATTCTTCGAGTCTCAAGTGTTAAGCAATGCTCTTGAAACATATGTTTCTGAAAGTCGTCTTTTATCTTATTTTACTAAAATCTTACATAGAAACAAGTTCAGAAAACTAATTCGAATTTCTCATTTTGGGCAATGTCACTTATCCTCCTCTGCGATTAAACAACCAATTTATTGTTTTTGTGGGGAGGTTTTGTGTGTGTTTTTAATTTCTACTTTGTCCCATCTTCCCTGTTTCATTTATTTTTGATTCAGTCTTCTACAGAATCTTCCGCCACAAACTACCCCACCCTGGCCCCCATCAAAGTTTTTGAAACGCATAACACTCTTCCACCTGTACTCACGAATCCTCTTATGAAGTTGATATTAACTTGCTCCTCCACCCCATCTCTTCGGTCAATCTACCCACGAGGAAACAGCCACCTTCGTCTCCGCTAGAATTCAGACGGCACCGACTAACTCAAGCCATTTTGGAGAATTTGCGAAGAAAATGACTATTGGCGCGAAAACACGAGTTCAGTCGGAAGGAAACGAATAGCGAATCGACAAACGATGTAGAAAGATAGTCAAAGGAAGAAGAAAGAAAGGAAGGTAGGAGGAAAGAAAAGCAGGAAGTAGGGAATATAGATTAAGGAAGAAGAAAATAAACGAATGAATGAATGAATGAAAATATAAAAGATTGTATAAGAAGAAAGGAAAGAAAGCAGAAAAAAAGAGGAAGTAGGAGGAAAGAAAACAAGAAAGAATAGGGAGCGGATAGTAGGAAAAACTAATAGGAAAGTGAAAGATGAACAAAGATGGAAGGAAAGAAAGACGAAAAAATTGAATGTAGAAATAAAGAAAAAATGAAATTATATGATGAATAAGGGGAGGATGCATGAGAAGTTAAAAGAAAGAAAGAAAGAAAGAAAGAAAGAAATAATGAAGAAGAAGAAGAAGAAAGGGAAAATGAATGAGAATGTATGAAATGTAAAGGAAATAGTGAGAATGAATGAAGATGTAATAGATATTTAAAAAAAAAGAAAGAAAAGAAATTGGAGAAGGGAAAGTGGTAAAAAAATAAAATGTTACCGATAATTGAGATAGATAGATAAAGAGAGAGAGAGAGAGAGAGAGAGAGGGAGGGAGAAAAAAAGAAAGGGAACGAATAAGCATATGAAAAAAGAAAGATGGTCAATTAAGAGGTAAAGAAAGAAAACAGAAAAGAAAAGAAAGAAACAACGAAAATTAAATTGAAGGAATATAAAGAATTACAAGAAATGAAAGGACTCATAAAAATAAATTTGAGAAGAAATCATGGGAAAAGAAGAAACAAAAAATTGAGTTTCTTTGTTTAATGGCCTGTCAACCTTTGTGGGTTATTTAAAGCCGAAGTCAAAGCCATCCTCCTAGAAGAACGGTAGTGGTACTATTTCACCCATAGCTTGGGGGATAAGGGTCATACCATTTCCCAAGAGTATTTGACCGAAAGTGAACGTAATAGCCCGCCTGGAATTCGAATTCGCTCTCTCCGATTCCACAGTTCATCGTTTTAACCATTACACCACGAGGACTACCCCAAAATAGAAATTGAAGCATGAGGGAAAGGAGGAAAACATTGGAAGAGCCATTCAAAGAAATATATAAAAGAGAATAGAGAATGAGAACAATGATTGAAAATATGGAAGAACAATGAGGATAGAACGAAGAAAAGAAAGAAGGAATAAATAATTAGAAAATGAATGCGAACGTATGGAAAGGAGATAAAGAAAAAAATAAAGAAATAATGCGAAGAGACGAAAAATTGGTAAATCAAAGGAAAAAGCTAAGCTAAATGAATTGAAGAAGAATTTAGAAAAAGGAAAGAAAGAGATTTGAAAATAGAACGAAATAAAGGAAGAAGAAAAGAATATAAAACATATAGGGTCAAGACAAATAGAAACGAAACAAACTGACTGATTTACGGTGGAGAAGACAGAAAAGAAAGAAGCAAAACAAAATACGATGAAGAAAAGAGAAGAATTATAAGAAGAGAAAGAAAAAAAATGGAATTGAATTGAAGAAAAAAGAGAAAAAAAGATTTAGATTGAAGAAAAAAGTAAACTAAGACAGGATGGTAAAATAGGTAATATAACGAAGAAGAAGAAGAAGAAGAAGAAGAAGAAGAAGAAGAAGAAGAAGAAGAAGAAGAAGAAGAAGAAGAAGAAGAAGAAAACAGAAAATAAATTATCAATAAATAAAGAAACACCCGAAAAACAAAGACTAGGAAAATACATAAATAAATATATAAAGGAAGGAAGGAAGGAAGGATGGTAGGAAGGAAAGTGGGGGACTGAACAAGAGTAGTATATCGAAATAAAAACCAAAAAAAGGAAATGGAAGAAGAGAATATTTTCCAAATTCTGAGGAGTCATTTTTCTCATCAGTGTTCATTCATTTGAGATTAGCAATACTTTTTGGACTCTTGTCTTTAATTACTGCATCATCAATAGAATCTTAAGTGATCCCTTGCCAAACAAGGCAGCACATTTTTCGAAAATAAATCTAAAAAGAAATAACTGCTGTACGCTTTTTTATATCCAGATATTAAATCTATTTAATATACTTTGCCCCATTACTTCTAAAACTCTACAGAGTACTGCATAAAGGCCATCTTAGTTGATCATGAAGCTCGATCTTATGTCACATTTTAAGCACAGTGTCGAGCGGGGTCCGGAAGAAGCTTATAAATGCCTCAGTAAACGTGTAATATCACAGCTATCTCCATAAAAATAAACCAAAGAAATGACTTCCCACCCAAATTTTGGTTTGCTGAAGACTGTTTTGAGAAAGAATAGAATAAAATGTCTTAAATTTATTTAGAAGGCATGCAAATCGTTTCGAAGGAATGTTGATACAATAATTGAAAAAAAAATGTGGCCATATTGAATAAATTAAATGTTTTGGGTGTATCTTCTTATTTTGTTGTTTATTTCTTAAAATTAAAATTTATCTTGTAAGATAACCAAGTCCTTTATTATTATTCTAGTATTTTCCTAATTTTGCTTCCGCACCCTGTATATGTATATATGTATTTACATATGTATATTACAAAAGAGGTTTATATAACATAAAGTCCTACATAAAAGAGGGAAAAGAACGTTTAAGAGAATATACTCATAGTGGAAGTTAAATTAAAATGATAAAAAAATCCCCGGAAGAATCAAAACGGAATGGGAAATAATTAAACAGAAACGAACGCGAATCAGGAAAACGAAGCACGAAAATAGTTTTTTTCCTATGTATAAAAAAGCAATGGGTGTAGTTAGTGATGAAGAAAAAATGCATTTTAAAAAGAAATTCTGATGTAGGGGTAGACAGTTGTTGGGTAGCTATAAATCGAAGACGTATAGGTAAAAAAAGAAACGGAGAAAGGAAGTGGAATATAGAGAAGAGGTGGTTAGAGAGTTTCTAGTAAAATAAAAGAAAGAGGATATCGCGTTTTGGCCGTTGATCAGATCAATAGAAAACGTTAATAGCAATATCTATTTATATCGGAATATATTGGCACAGTTTAATTATTTTAATGTACTACAAAATTCTGTTTCGTGGATAGGGAACAGAAAAGGGGGGGATAAAATATCAGGAAGATTGAGTGCGCCAAAAGTAACAATTTTTGGTTAGTTATTTCTCTCAGCGATTCTCAAAAAGAAAAAAAAGCTGTTATTCAATATATAAGATTGTCTGCACGGGCAGATTTTAATATACGAGGACCATTAAATAAGTTTCCAGACTTTTTTCGTTTGGGCACTTTTATTGATAGTACACACATGAAACTCTAGTCCCCTTCGAAGTAATCTCCTCTGGCTGCAATGCACTTCTTGTACCGTTCCAACAACATCTGCAAAGCCACATGGAAATCCTCTTGTGTGAGCGTGTCAATGACCTTCGTCACAGTCTCTTTCATCTCCTCAGTTGTCTCATAACGACTGCCTCTGAGTTTAGGGAATAACCAAAAGTGACAGGGAGCAAGGTCTGGACTATAGGGAGGGTGAGGAACTGTCTTGATGCCCATCTTGGTCAAATAGTCTGTGAAAAGGATGGTGTTGTGGACTGGTGTATTGTCCTGGTGTAAATGCCACTGACCCGATTTGGAGAACGCTGGCCTCTTCCGACGGAATCTCTTCCTGAACTCCCTTAAAACCTTAACATAATAACCCTAACCCTAACCCTTTGCCTACTCAACTCTGGTTTTCTGACTTCCTTACTCCTCCCAAACCTCTCATCAACCCACACAGACTTCCTGCCTTCCTTGAATCTCTTATGCCACTCAAAAAATGATGCTCGATTAATGCAAGATGGTCAAAAAGCAGTCTGAAGCATTCCATACGTTTCTGGGGCATTTTTTCCGAGTTCAAAACAATTTTATTGCATATCGTTCTTCTAAAGTGTCCTCACGTCCAGTTTGCATTTTTGAAATTCCCCAGCTGTGACAATCAGGCTTTAGTAGGGTGTATTCCAACTGCTGTAGCTGTTTATTTGAACCTGAAATCATAAAAATTGGTCAGTCATCTCACAAGATGTATAGCAATAACATAGTGAATTTTCAAGAGTCTACGACAATTTTAAATACATGTACAAAAACGTCTGGAAACGTACTATGGAGGAATGCCATGTTGTTGTGGCTAAAGTGCTCGATTGTGACATCGTTTAAAGCGGGATCGAACTCCAGTCACTCTGGCACGTTTACTTTCGGACTAATACCTTTCGGAATGTTATGAATACTTTTTTCTTTTCCTCCAGCTATGGGTGAAATCGTACCACGAGTGTTGTTCGATAAGGGTTGTTTTAGCATTAAATAAACAACCAATGTTGATATGCCATTGAAAAAAAAGTACCATTCTGTTATGAAATCTTAAAAATAGATGAACCACTTTTGGCTGACAAGTAAAATCATTACATTAATGAACGCCATGAACATTCTAGATGCCGTCTAGCGGACTTCACCAATAGGGTGGCCGATAGGGATTGATAGATAGATAAATAGATAGATATTGAGAGTTAAATCGAATCTTTGCTGTCGGCACGCACTGGATGATGATGATTGGAAGCTTTTAATATGATAAACTATATAATTTATCGTGATATACAAATGTCAGCTATACCCTTAATTATATGAATGAGGTACATAGAGATTATTTCATATAAAATGTACATGAAAACAAAGGTCATTTGAAAAAGTACAGACTGTTGGAGTTCCAGTTCTTGTTACTGCCAATGAGAAAGACTTGAATCCATATTGACTCTTTTTCACTATGAAAAAATAGGAGAGACAGAGCTCTTTACCCTTTGTACAGCGATCGGTCTAGGAGATGGAAAGTATATAATTAAACCCATCTGACCTCTGCAAAGAAATTGCCCTTGTATCGTAGGTTGCCCAGTCAGCTGGGGCTGTAGAATACATCGAATGCTTCTCTGCAGAGGGGTAAGATACACCCCAACGGATGTCCTGGATATGACACTAAACAATCTGATTGTGAAGTCGTTGCAGTAATGCTGGAGCCTTGACAAATGAGGAGCACTTCTTCATTGCTATCGCTACCAGGTCTACTCTGTACTTTTACTGAACTTAATTGTTTGAAATAAAATTGTTTTAGACATGGAACCTGTTTATTTGTGCAAAACAGAAATGTATGAGTAAGAACTGTTTTTGTATGCTTAACTGAATTGTTTAAAATAGAACTGTTTTAACATTAAAACTGTGTACTTATGGTAAACATAATTATTTGAATTAGAACTGTTATTGACATCGAACTTGTTTATTATGGCAAACTGAATTGTTTGAAATAAAACTGTTTATATGACTAAGAAGGGATTTGGCCTAAATAACCTATAACGGTTGATGTGCCATAAAACCAAACCAAACAAAACTAACCATAGTGAAAGGGTTGAGTAAATACATGCATGATAAACATAGTACATTCAATACGAACAGATATATATAACCTTTGACACTATCAAAAAGCATCCCAGTAGGCTCGGGCTGCTGGATACGCGGACTGCACATTTACTTAGGGTTAAGACACCCACACATACCAACCAGTATCCTTGATATTACACTCATCCATGTGACGGTGACTCTCTATTTCTGGAGAGTTTTGGAAGATCTATTACACCTTTATTGCCATTACTCCCAGTTCTACTCTGACATGGAAGAGAGTACTTTTTAGGGTCCAATCATTGAGTCAAATGTAACTATTTAATCCTTTATGATACTACAATTTGCCAACTGACCACAATCGACTTATATGTTTTCACGTTACCAAATGTAGTACCATCACTTGGCCGAGGGTTTTCAGGGTCGAATCATGGTTACGGTGCCAAATGCATTTTCAAATAGTTTGTTTATCAATTTTTCCTGAGCCCACGCTATGTTTGAAAGATCCACACATCAGGAATGACACAATCCATATTGTTTGATGTGCAGACTGCATACAGTATCACAAGATAGAGAGAGAGAGAGAGAGAGAGAGAGAGAGAGAGAGAGAGAGATAGAGAGAGAGAGAGAGTTTGTAAGGGCCTATGAACAAAGTCAAAGAGACACGCCCTCATCTCAACCCGATCGAACTCTCTGAACGCAAATTTTTATAATTCGCTAATTCTTATATATTTAAATTCAAAATATCAATAGGGTGATGTCATCTTGCCAAATTATTGCGTTATCTCTCACGTGTCTACTGATATCTGCTTTCATTTCACCAATAAAACCTGTCACAAAAAATATATGAATCCATTTTATTTTCATTTTGGCCTTCTTGTGTTGTTTTTTATGCACTTGCTTACACTTTCCAATCTGATTTATATTTCCGTTCAAATATTTTCGCTAACTTAACAGCTAACTGAAAAACTCGCGGCCTAACCAAACCAGGTAATAGAAAAAATTAACCATCTCAGTAAATGTGTTACACCTTCACTTAACTTCAAACCATTAAAATGTGTGCAAACCAGGGGCTGACAAACTGAGGTTCCGTGGAAACCTCTAAAAAATAAAAATAAACACTTGTATTTGAATCGAGACCTTTTTTTTTAAATTTAAAATGATGTGGCACTTTAATAATTCCTAACCCAATGATGAGGCCCTCTCACCAAAACGTTTGCCCACCCTTTGTATAAACAAACGGTTAATACTAAATTGAACTCGTAGTATTCGATAGGCATATTTAAAACCAAGTAAATGTGTGAAAACGATAGCAATGCTGAGATACGTTTAACAGTGAATGAGCTTTGCTTTATTTTAAAACTGTTACCTACAAAATATGTACTTAAAAATCATATGTTTAAACAGAATCTGGCTCTAAATAACCCACAATCGTTGATATAACACAACCAGCAAACTACTAAAAGAAGTTACATGGTACCATGTATTATACGTATACGAACATGGTATCATATATTATATGAAAAGGGTACATAATACATTATATCATATTAAAAAAAGATACAGTATACCATAGATATTTTTTTAAAAGTTCATCATATTTGGTATATAAAAATGTACATGATACAATAGATTAGATAAGAAGGTACAACAGTTCATATGACAAGGTAAAAATAAATAATATGAATATATATACATATCAATTTAACCTATAAGTGAAAGGTAAATTATACCACATATTATTTTCAAATGTGGAGGGTACAATAGATTCTATAAAAAGATTTCTGATGCCATATATTATATGAATTATATTTAGTAATATACGTTACATGAAAACTGTTCATGATATGAATTTTATGAAACTGTATAATATACCATCGATTATATAAAAATGCATATATCATATTATATATCAAACGTACATATTGCCATAGAGTATAAGCCCAGTCGGGTGGGGGCTGTAAAATACATAGAATGCATCTCTGCAGAGGGGTAAGGCACCACCTCCACAACGTATGTCCTGGATGTGACATCAAACAATCTGATTTTGCGGCTCGAGTAACGCTGGAGTATTGAGCAATGCAGAGTACCGGTTCATTGCCATTGCTCCAAGGTTAACTCAGCCCCGGAGAGATAGCATCTGAAACGGTCCTAATAATAGGTCAAATAAAAACGTTTGACATTTAAAGCGAGTGCAAACAAATGACTTATGCTAAAATTGAATTGTTTAAAAAAGAATTGTTTTATTATTTAAATGTGTGTAAACAAACGACTGATGTTTAATAGAATTGTCAGTGATACATAAGGATTCTTGAAGCCATTTAACTGTGTGCAAAGAATGAGCTTACGCTTGTTTAAAAATGTTATCCATAAAATGGGTTTACAAATCATGTTTATTCAATATCGATGTATAAAGAGGATTTCGTATTAAATAACCTTCCATGGTTGATGCGCCATAAAACCAAGTTATATATCTACAGTGTCAAGTACTTATTTTATAGATTTTATAGTATCAGGTTCATTTTTTATTTAAACTTTGTTTTCAGGTTTATATTCTATTAAATATCAGTAAGCAAAAATAATTGCTTCTACTCTGTGTAGAAAAAGTAAAAAAAAAAAATAATAATTCAATTTAGAAGGAATGTACTAAATGCCATTGGAAATTCAGTAAAAATTATCAGTATTTTCACCTAAGCTTATCCTAAAAATCTAAGAACGATAGGTAAAACCGGTGTCACAGTCATTCATATGAGAAATTTCTGTTTACTAACTATAAATCCAAAAGAAATTATGTTTTCAATTTTAATTTAAAATGGTCGACCGACTGCCTAATCCGAGTAATAACTAATGACGTGAACCGCACATAGCCCGTCACACACACACACACACACACACACACACACACACACACACACACACACACACATACACAGGTATATATATATATATATATATATATATATATATATATATATATATATATATATATACGCTTGAGTATGTGTGTGTGTGTGCGCGTTTGTGTGTGTGCAAAATGTTTGTATGCAGAAAGATGGTACAAACTTAAATGCACAGACACTAAAAAAAAAAAAATAGATGTACGTGGGCGTGTACACAAACATGATCACACAACTGCACATACACACAAATATAAATATATGATTAAAAACAGTTTTGTTAATGCGTATATAAAACAAATTAATGTAAATATCTTATGGTACGAGGTGCCTTCAATAAGTTTCCAGACTTTTTTGTACGGGTATTTAAAATTGTCGTTGACACTTGAAAATTAACTATGTTATTGCAATACATATTATGAGATAACTGACCAATTTTTCATGATTTCAGGTTAATGAACAGCTACAGCAGCAATTGGAATACCCACTACAAAAGCCTGATTATCACAGCTGGTGAATTTCACAAATGCAGTCTGTATGTAAGGACACTTTATAAGAACGATATGCAACAAAATTATGTTTTAAACTTGGAAAAAATGCCACAGAAACGTATGGAATGCTTCAGACTGCTTTTGGAGTATATTGCATGAATCTAGCATCAGTTTTTGAGTGGAGTAAGAGATTCAAGGAAGGCAGGGAGTCAGTGAGAGATGATGAGGGGTTTGGGAGGAGTGAGGAAGTCAGAACACCAGAGTTGATTGGCCAAATAAGGAATTTCACGTATAAGGACCGTCGTGTGTCTATAGATACAATAAGTGCAAAGTTTGATGTCCGTGTGGGAACTGCACACACTTATATTCGCGAGGAACTGAAGATGTGAAAGATTTGCGCAAAGTTTTCCCCAAGGGTGCTCAGAGAAGACCAGAAAAAATACGTTGTCATGACAACAGGGAGACGGTTGAGCTGATCAATTCAGATCCCGCAGTTCTTGATACACTGGTGACCTGCGATGAAAGCTGGATCAACACCTATGATCCAGAGTCCAAGAGACAGAGTTCCCAGTGTAAACATGCGGGTTCTCCCAGACCCAAGAAGGCCAGACAGAGCAAATCCACCCACAAACTTTTGATGATCCCCTTTTTTGACCGCTCTGGCATGATCTACATGCACTGGGTTCCTACTGGACAGACAGTCAATAAGGAATAATATGTTACGGTGTTAAGGGAGTTCAGGAAGAGATTCCTTCGGAAGAGGCTAGCACTCTTCAAATCGGGTCAGTGGCATATCCACCAGGACTATGCACCAGTCTACAACTCAATCCTTGTCACAGACTATTTGACCAAGATGGGCATCATGACAATTCCTCACCAGCCCTATAGTCCATACGTTGATCCTGGTGACTTTTCGTTATTCCTTAAGCTGTCATTATGAGACAACTGAGACAATTGAGGAGATGAAAGAGGCGGTGATGAAGGTCATTGACAGGCTCACAGAAGTGGACTTCCCTGAGGCCTTCGAGAAGTTGTTCGAACTGTACAACAAGTTCATTGCAGCCTAAGGAGATTACTTTGAAGGGGACTAGAGTTTCATGTGTGTACTATCAATAAAAATGCCCATACGAAAAAAGTCTGGAAATTTATTTAATGGTCCTTGTACTTACAAAATTTTGGTATTACTTTTGGAAGCGTATTCATAATTCAAAATTGGTAGAATATTTTAAAAAAAACGTTTAAACTGTTTGAAAATCCTAAAAAAAGACCCTTGTTTCGATCACGTCTCTTCAGAGAATGGCAACCGTGATACAAGAGTTAATATATAAGGAAACTAAATTTTGGACATAGAACGACTAAAAAGTAAGGTAGACGCAAAAACATATTTGGTTTTGTTTGGTTTTATTGCACAGCAACCACTGCGGGTTATTAATTCCAAATACACAAACACACACACACATATATATATATATATATATATATATATATATATATATATATATATATATATATATATATATATTCTTTTTTAAACAATTCAGTTTAGTATGAGTATAGTTTCCGTTTACAGACAGTTAGTTGTCAAATAGTTCGATTTCAAACAATTCAGTTTAACATATGTACGGTTTAAATTTCAAAAACAGTTCTATTTTTTAAAAATTCAGTTTAACATGAATACAGTTATTTTATGTCAAATCCTTTTTTATACATATATATTAGATATATGATGTCTAAACGCATTTTGTAGAAAACATCTTTTAACGAGACTCTAGCTCATTGTTTGAAAACAGTGAAATGGTTTCATTTATCTCTGTCTAATACGAATAATTCTATTTACTCAAACAGTTCTATTTCAAACAATTCTGTTTAGCATGTCAATAAAGTTAAATGGTTCCAAGGAGTGCTATGTATCACTTACAATTCAATCAAACACCAGTCATTTGTTTGCACACGGTTAAATAATAAAACAGTTATTTTCCAAACAATCCAGTTTAGCATAAGTGCAGTCCTTCTGTACACACACACTAAATATAAAACCAGTTCTATTTCAAACAATTCAGTTTAACAGAAGTACACAGTTTAAATATCTAATAGTTATATTTTACCAATGGGTAGGATCCTATCAGGTGCTGCTTATCCTAGCTACAGTGGAATTCTCAGCGGTAGCAATGAAGAGGCACATTGCATTCCCTAAAGCTCCATCATTACCAGAACATCTCTATCAGATTTTTTTGTGACGTATGCCTGACAATCATTACGGAAATCTTACTATTTTGCAGAGATGTTGTCGGTGCATTCTGCAGAGTCAGCCGACGGGGTCACTGTGTGTGTGTGTGTGTGTGTGTGTGTGTGTGTGTGTGTGTGTGTGTGTGTGTGTGTGTGTGTGTGTGTGTGTGTGTGTGTGTGTGTGAATGTCGTGAAAAATGACTGTGAACATTCTCTGTGAGGAGAAAACTCTGTGAAGGTGGCCCATATGACACAATTGCTGTCAAGAAAGCAATGGTGAAAAAGTAAAACAATATCAAAAGGCTCCAGTTGGCCAATGTGAATACAGACTGGAAAATAGACAAGTGTAATAAAGTCATTTGAACCGACAAACTAAAGTTTGAAATAAAAAGAAGGTCTGAGACTTTGTGAAAGAGTTGCAACCGCCAGTATCACACCAACCGTAAATACCAGAGGAGGTTCTTTTATGGGGAAGTGGCACTTTTTTTTCTAATGGCAAAGTTATGGATTTGTACTAGGTGAAGGCCAAATTGCATCAGTCTGGCTATCATAGCATACAGCATCTTTATGTGATCCCATATAGAACGCAGCATGTGGGTCAATGATTTGTATTCGTGCAAAGCATACAATCAAATTCAGCCAGAAGTACATTAAAAACATAGAGGAACTGCACATTCTTAAATGTATGTCCTTACTGGTGCATTAGCTGACTTAAATCTCAATGGATTAGTGTGGGAAGAAATTGAACAAAACTGTGTGTACTTTTGCTATTATTTATTCCTTGAGAGTTCTTCACATAATTTTAGCTGATTGTTTTTCCTTGGAGTTTGAGTGACAGCAAGTCTCAAGCCTCCAGGACTCTTCTCAGTATTCTGACCGTTCTCAATAGTGTTGTAGTTTGGACTGTCTCCAATCGTCCTCCAACATCTAATTCATCCAGTCCCTTTAATAATCCTTTAGTTACTGTACCAACAGCACCAATCACAATTAGCATAATTGTCACGTTCATCTTCCATAGTTTTTTTCAATTCTCTAGCAAGGTTGAGGTACTTATCCTTCTTTTCACTTTCTTTCAGTTTTATTCTGTGGTCAGTCGGGACAGCAAAGTCCACAATTTTGGAAGTTCTTTTTTTCTGCGTTGTTCTAAAAGTAGTATAGTGCAAATAGGTCTTCATTTTCTGCTAAAATAATTTTAAAAAAATGAAAGCGGAAAGATGTGACGAGTTGAGTGAGGTATAATATATAAACAAAAGACAGATTGCATATGGTCAAGTGAATTTTTATCAAAGTGAACATCAGAAATAGTCCCCCACCACCACCACATTGGCCTTTAACAAATTAAAGTTTGACCACATATAACGAACTCTTGACGAAGGCATATGACCAACCTTGAAATAAATACACCATATACAACTCAGGTACTAAAGACAGGAATGATTAGTGTCTGAAAGGGCCATAAAATTTGATAGCTGGATTTTTACTAAGTTAAAACTTAACAAATGCAGAGCTAGGAGAGAGGAGAGAGGGATGAAAGGGAGGGAAAATTGAAGGAAAAGAAAGAGGGGAGGGAAAATGTTTTTCTGTTTTTATAACCCACAAGTTAAACATCGGAACCCATGTGAAGCAGAAAGGTGGATATTAAGCACGGCGGATTAACCCAACATCCGGCCAACGGTGCGTTTCACCTGATTCTGGTCAGATACTATTTACCAACCCCTCCGCTCAGGCAGGATATGACACAAGGTCAGTTTTTAAGCGGAGTTTAACAGGTTTGAATTCAGAGTTTTCCTTCTCCTAGACTAGTTGCCTCACCAAGGCTGAAGAACCTAGTCTGTCCTACTATTTACCCATAGCTGGAGGGAGAATAATTGGATTCATACCTTTCCCAAGGGTATTAGTGCTATGTGAAATGCAATCAGTCTCGTCCAGGATTTGAACTCGTGTCGCCGTGTCCATTTCCTAAGACGATAACGACTACACCACGGGCACCTCCTCCTGATTCTGGTCAGATGAACCCACAATGAAGCAGTCAGGATCAAATAGTTCAGTCAGGAAACTGCTTCTACTCACCTTTAAGGGTGGGGTCTATTAATGAGATAAAATACTGTTATTCAAAAATTACCATGACTCTTACTCAAAACATATACAAACAACATTGCCTCTCGTGCAGGTAAAAAAAAAAACGTGGTCTGCTGAGGTTGGAGCTCTGGTCCCAGTGTCCGAACTACAGGAATCTAAGTCAAACACAAACAAAACTTACTTAAATGTAAAAGCACATTACATATAGTGACATATAACGTTACAACTTTAAATAGAATAGGCCAACTAGCGGAGATGACATCATATGCAGTAGAGCATAACAATAGGCATAGTATGCATACAAGAACACAGATACCATCATAGCGAAGTAAAAATAAAATAACACCATGCTGGTAACGATGATGTGAAAAATTCTCAAGGAGTAAAAATAATAAT
>OY757933.1:67289485-67409485 GCA_963585895.1 Sepioteuthis lessoniana | reverse complement strand
AATAGAATGGTGTCCAATCTGCACTGGTCTGGAGACTCGCTTACCCTTATAGAAGAATGATATATGACTACTTCAACTTGTCATAATCGAGACGCCTTGCCATAGATCGCTCTCTCATTGAGCATTATCGGCAATGACAACTTTATTATCCCATTGGTCTTCCATATCCGTACATTAAGCCTTTCTTTTAATTCCATTGTTTCTTCTTCCACTATATTATTAGCGTCATCCATCGCAGGTATAAGACATTTTAGTTACAGTTGCCCAATAAATTTAGCTGATCTGAAACGGTCTGTTCGAAGTGTATAAAAGTTTCCCATGTTATACCTCGTAATTCAAGAATTAAGAAAATGGGATAGACCTAAACTTCAGTAGGAAACTTCAAACTTTGAATTCTAAGTTCCTCTACCATCCTTTATATCGTAGCATTCAAGTCTAGTGCTCGTTAAACTCCTCTACTGTTAATGGTTTTTATAATACAGTACTGTAGTCAGGAGGAACGTGCCAAGGGCTCCAATTTCAATTGGTATCCCTTCCACCTTTATACTCGACAGCTTTTCAGTTCTCTGAAAAAATCTATTAATTTTTCGTTTTTGGTTTTCATATTGTCCCTCTGCAGTCTGCTCGCTCGCCAAAATCTACTACATAACAAGGTCTTTTCTGAATATTAATTAAGTCAAGATCTTGTCTGGCCTGGCTTTGGTGATCTTTTTCTTTTCTTTCAAAATCCCAGAGAATGGTATGAGTTTCATTTTCTGGGATAGGATTGGGTTTGTGTCTGTTAACATGGTAAAATTACCAAGGTGAATTTTAAATCACTTGCACAATTCCCACTGGATCATTTTTGTCACCCAGTCGTGTCAACTATTATATTGTTTTTGTTTCAATTTGCTGCGATCATTTCATGATCATCATGTCGCGCTATCAGCACAGCTATTTCTGACCCGCTCTCGCCAACCCTTCCTATTGTCCATTGTTTTCGGCAGGTCCTCAATGCTACATCCCGTATCGGCACAGAGCTGCTGTATGTAGGTTTGACTTGAACGTCCTGCCTTTGGTCGTCTATGTGAAGGGGTCCACCGGAGTACATCACTTATGAGCTCGTTCCTACTTCTCCAGCAGTGTACCGCATGTCTGCTTCGTCAAATTTTGATAGTTTTCGTGATAGGTGGTAGGTGGCCGTACAGCTGCTGCTTTGTAGGGTGTTGCGTCCAGGACTTCTTCTATATTGCTCGCAGCATTCTTGTGTAATTGCCGTCAAGCTTTATCTCCATACGTGTAGTTAGCGTCCATTTGGTGCATCCATATAGCAGTATCGACACAATCGATACTTGGAAGAAAATGCGCTCCATCTTATCGGTCAGGTCTGACTTTCATATGACCGATAGTCTATGGATAGCAGCCCATGCCTTTGCTAGTCACGTGTCGATATCTGTCTCGGTTAATGAGACACTGTTCTCTAGGTAGTTGAACTTGTCAACTAATTTCAGAGAGCTACCGTTTAGTGTGGAGATGTCATTTGTTTAATTAAAGCACATATACATCCCGCCTTGTGTGCATCAGCATGGAAGCCGATGCCAGTAGCGGTTTGTTCCAGACTATATAGCAGCGTTTCGGCTTGGGCAGGTGCACTTGCCAGAAGCGTTATATCATCGGCGTAGTCGGCGTCGGTAATTGTTATTGCGGAGTACTTCTACTTCTTTTTTTGGTTTGCTTGAAACCGTTTTCTTTGATTTTATCGATAGATGTTCTTTTACGAACTATCAATTTTTGATTTGATATAATTATTTGGTAAATCACCATTTTGTGCTGCTCATAATAAGAATCCTATTCTTTCTTGAGTTTTCCATTTCTTAGCCATGTATAGGTTATCTTATGAGCAATTTCTTTAGTTTGTCGCTTGAAGTATCCGTACAGTTGTATTTCATTCCATTTTCGCTTCGTCGATTTTATGTTTGTTTTCCTCTTTGTCATTAACATAATTTTGCCAATAATTGCTGCTATTGGTTACAGTAACATGCCTTTTTGAGCTCTTTATTGTCTTCAAGTACCTGAATCGTTATATCTACGTAATCATCAGTGGTGGCGAATCATCTTCCTTCTTTTCTCGACACATAGAATATTTCTACGCCATCCCTCGTGTGTAAGGCCTTGTGCATTGTCATCGCTTTTATTTTTCTATGGTATATTTGTCTCATTTCTACTTTTGTGAATTTTTATAGAGGTACAGAAGATCTTACATTGAGAACTATTCAGGTGTTAATTTGTTTGATTTGATTCCGGTGACAGAGTTTGATTTCGGGAAGTCTAATTTTTCTTTCTTTTTTTAAATATCGGCTTATTTTTGTCTGCTTCTAATATTCCCCGAGATTTGTAATTTTATTTTTTTCCAATTGTCCTGATGCTTTCCTCATTGGGTATATCTACCCTTTCCGTTGATTCTATTATCCCTTCTTGTATCGCGCATTTTTTTCAATCCAAAATTGCATTTTTATATCATATTTCCTAGGAGACGATTCTTATATTTAGTATTGTTTTCTGGTTCTTTTTTTCATTTTGGGATAAATATCTTGATATATTTTCCGTTCCTTTGTCAGTGTTTAGCCTCCAAGACATTTTTAATATATAATTACGTGACATCATTGCCACTTAATTAAATAATAAGACATAGCAAACGGTAGTGTCTAGATTAAGTCCCCAAGGAAACTGCCTATTTGGATATTGACTTCGGCTACTTACGATCATTTTTCTATTTTTCTGAAGCTTTTGTGATCAAGTATACAACTCTCAGATGTTCAAAGGAACATTTCCAGAAATTCTGCCATCGAAGTTTACTAGACCAGATCAATGATGTTGCTGCTATTATTATTATTATTATTATTATTTACTCATTAGAGTTTTTCACATCAGCGTTAGCTGATGGTCTTTCACAGGAGATTGAGTGACAGCAAGTCTCCTCAAGTCACCATGATTCTTTTCAGTATCCTGGCCGTTTTTACTAATGGGGTTGTTTGGATGGTCTCCCCTCGGCTGCACCTTCCAAATCTTCCAGACCCTTTAATAATCCTTTAGCTACCTTGCTAAACGCACTAATCACAATTGGTATAATTGTCACCTTCATATTTCATAGTTTTTTTCAATTCTAGAGCAAGGTCAAGGTACTTATCTCTCTTTTCACATTCTTTCAGTTTTATTTTGTGGTCTGCCGGGACAGCAAAGTCGACAATTTTGCAGATTATTATTATTATTATTATTATTATTATTATTATTATTATTATTATTCCTAGCAAGTATTTTAGCCCAGCATTAGCTGATGGTCTTCCACTGGCAAGCTACACGTTGTTGTCTTTGTTTTCGTTTTCTTTGATTTTAAGTTAGAAGTCTACCGCCACAATAAGGTACACTATACGACCATTTCTCTTTTTTGTTGACTATCTCTAAGTTCTGGTCTTCTATCCGGGGTTAGGTCATTTGTTTTTATCTGGAAATTCCAGAGAACTTTGTCCGTCTCATTATCCAAGATGGATTCTCATTTGTACATGTACATTTTGATTGTATGATTAAATTTCAATTTCTTGAATAATTCCCACCCGGTCGTCTCTACTCTTATTCTTCCTGTGCCCTTTGCAGAGTTTCTATGAGCGATACCATATGTATTATTGATTCAGGACCTCCGAGTCTTTGTACTTCTTTGTTAAATCCTTTTATTTATCCATTCAATCTTTCTGTTTAGCACTTTCCTTTCCCATATTTTACTCCAAAATAGTTTGGTTTCCTTTTGCATCCAGTTGTTGTTAGATTTGTCTGTTGCTTTCTTCTGGTCTTTTCATACGAATCTATCACCGAATTTTTTTTTTTTTGTTTTTTGTTGTTTTTTTTTCATTCCTTCTATCTTCATTTGTGGTAGCATTTTTTACATGTCCTTCTAGCCTTATTTATCATCCAGGTTTTGTATTTCTGTTCAGGTCCTAAGGGGAACACCGACTTTAGTTCTTAAAACTCTTAGTAATTTTGTACCATACATTTATTATGATATTTGTTCAGTCTTCAAACTCTATCTCTGATTTGCCCAGTAAGCTGGGGCTGTAGAATACACCGACTGCTTCTCTGCAGAGAGGTAAGTCTCTCCCAAAGAGTGTCCTGGATATGACACCAAATAATCAGGTGGTGAGGTTCCAGTTATGCCGGAGCATTGAGGAATGCGGAGTACTCCTTCAATACCAAACCTGCTCTGGCCTGGAATAGTAGTACGTTATAGGAACCTATCTATGGATCAAATCGAACTAACCTCATGGATATACTGAATTGCTTGAAATATAACTGTTTTAACGTTTAAACTGTGTGCTTATATTAAACTGATTTGTTTAAAATAGAACTACTTTGACATTTAAACTGTGTACTTATCCTAGAATGAAATGTTTGTAATGTAACTGTTTTCGACATTGAAACTATACCTACGCGAACCTGTATTGTTTGAAATTGAACTGTTTTACATTTAACTGTGTGTGGACAAATCTATTCTTATACTACTCTGACTAAAGTGAATACTTTGAAATAGAAATGTTTTTGAAATTTATACAGTTCACTTATACTAAACTGAATTATCAGAAATAGAACTGTTTATTAGTGTCAAAATGAATTTGGAATTAAATAACCTCCAAAGCTTGATACCCCATAGAACGCAAACAAACAAAAAACAAACAATCTTTCTGCGACAGATTATCTTTTTTTGTCAAAAGGGTTTTAGTTATATGATTAACAAAGTGGAAAGGATCCTTCAATGGCTAATATTATTTCTTCATTTTGGCAACTTTCTTTTTCTTTTTTTCCTCCTTCCAAACGCACGTATAAAACTTAACATTTAACATTAAAAATATTAAAATTTTCCCTAGATGGTACACTAGATAATTTTAAATTATTTTCTTACCAGCAACATTATTCATTATCTCAAAGGAGTCAAGGATTTAAAGCGGAAGCAACGTTTTATTTTTCCTTTTTTCTTTTTTTTTTTTTTGTTCATTGTCCGCTCACTGCTTCCAGTATTCTCTGAATGAATGAATATATGTTATGCAAAATGATTCTAGTCACGTGATTTCAGAAAAATAAAAGATCCCTCTATAGCTACCATTATTTTCATTTTGCGAACATTATTCCTCTTCAAACAATTATTATTTTTGAGAATTTTTCACCTCTACGTTAGCTGGTGGTTTTTCACTAGAGTTTTTACTTTTCCTCTAATTTCTAAGTGTTCCAGTCTCCTTAAAATACTTTTGGGATAGTTCCGAGTGAACCAACTACAATTTGTATCACTGTCAACATCGTGTTGCATAGCTTCTTCAGATCTCTTGCAATGTCCTGGTATTTATCCATCTTTTCGCCCTGCTTTTAATTTTACTCTGTAGTCTGTAGAGACGGCAAAGTCCACTATTTGTTGGATTCACTTTCGTTGTTAAATATCACTAGGTCTGGTCGTCGGCCCGAGATCAGGTGATCCGTTTTTATCTCGAAATCCCAGAGAAGTTTGTGCGCCTAGCTTTTCGGAACGAATTCTGAGTTGTACGTATACCACCTGTTCGTATGTTCAAAGTAGAATATATTGCACATTTCCTTGTGGATCCCCTTTGTTCATCCATTCGTGTCTCGTTTTACATTATTTTGGCGCTAATTTGCCGCATTTATTTATCATATGATTGATCATTTCGTCTCTATCAGCACATAATCTACATTTGCTATTATATTGAATCTGTATTTGCTTTAACGTAGTTTGTTGTTTTGAGCTGCTATCCGAGGTGATTTGAGTTTATATCTCAAGGTTTCCCTTTCTTTGCCATATACAAGTCTTCTTGTGTGAAATATCCATAGAATTGCTTTTTCTCCCATTTTTGTTTTCTGTTTATTGTTGTTCTGTCGATACTAGTGTTGTTTGTGTTATTTCTAGTCACGGTAATTAGCCTTTATATGCTCTTTATTATTATTATTGTTATTATCATCTCCAGGAGTCCTCTCAGTATTCTTGCCGTTCTCCACAATGCTGTAATTTGGATGGTCTCCACTCGTCCGCCAACTTCCGAATCCTCCAGTGCCTTTAATAATCCTTTTGTTACTGTAGTAAAAGCACCTATTATTATTATTATTATTATTATTATTATTTACTCATTAGAGCTTTTCACATCAGCGTTACCTGATGGTTTTTTTACTGTCTAAGTGACAGCAAGTTTCCTTAAGTCTCCAGGATTCTTCTCAGTATTCTGGCCGTTCTTAATCATGTAATAGTTTGGATGGTCTCCACTCGACCTTCAACTTCCAAGTCTTCCAGTCCCTTTAGTAATCCTTTAGTTACTGTTCCAAATGCACCAATTACAATTGGTATAATTGTCACCTGCATGTTCCATAATTTTTTCGATTCCCTAGCAAGGTCGAGGTACTTATCCTTCTTCTTTATTATTATTATTGATATTATTATTATTATTTACTCATTAGAGTTTTTCTCATCAGCTTACGCTGATGGTCTTTCAATGGAAATTTAGTGATAATAAGTGTCCTCAAGTCACCAGGATACTTCTCAGTATTCTGGCCGTTTTTAATAATGCTGTCATTTGGATGGTTTCTACGCGGCCTCCAAAATCCAAATCCTCCAGGCCCTTTAATAATCCTTTAGTTACCGTGCCAAAAGCACCAATCACAATTGGTATAATTGTCACCTACATGTTCCATAGTTTTTTCAATTCTTTAGTAAGGTCAAGGTACTTATCTCTCTTTTTACATTCTTTCAGTTTTATTCTGTGGTCAGCCGGGACAGCAAAGTCGACAATTTTGCAAATTCTCTTTTTTTTTTGTTGATTATAATAAGGTCTTGTCTTCTGGCCGAGATTAGGTGATCCGTTTGTATATCAAAATCCCATAGGAGTTCGTGTGAGTCATTTTAGGACAGGTGCTGGGTTGTCCATATACCATTTGTTGGCATGGTCAAATCTATTTTTCTTGCATATTTCCCAGTGGATCAACTTGCCTACCCAGTCGTGTCTAGCATTGTATTCCTTCCGTACCAATTTGCTGCATTTGCTTATTATGTGATTGATGGTTTCATTTCTGTCACCACATAATCTACATTTGCTATTTTGTTGCATCTTATCTATCCTCGCATTGATATGGTTGGTTCCTATCGAGCTGTTCTGTGCTGCCATTAGGAGAGATTGTCTCTCTCTTAAAGTTTCCTTTTCTTAGCCAGGTCCAGGTTTTATTGTGAGAGATATTGTTTATTTGTCCTTTAAAACGCCCATTGAGTTGTTTTCCTTTCCATTTTTGTTTCCTACTTTTTGTCATTCTGTTATCTATCGTGTTGTCGGTATTGTTTCTGATGGCCGTAATCAGTTCTCGTTCGTGTTTTTCTATGTAGTCTTCGAGTCGTTGTATGGATGTGTCAACGCTGTGTTCGATGCGGGCAAGTCCTCTTCCTCCCTCTTTTCTTGGTACACATAGTCTGTCAACGTTGTCTCTGGGATGTAATGCCTTGTGCATGGTCATTAGTTTTCTAGTTCTTTGGTCCATTTGTAAAAGTTCAACTCTGGTCCATTTGAGAAAGGGTCCCGAGTATCTAACAGCCCAAGTATTTATTCCTTTGATAATGTTTTTGCTAGAGAGCTATGTGTCGAATAGTTTTCTAGTTCTCCTGAGATATTCTTTTCGAATTTTGTTTTTCATTTCCACTTGTTAGATGGTGTTAGCCTCCAAGATTCCTAAGTATTTGTAGGTCTCGTTTTCTGCGAGCGTTCTGATCTTGTCTTGATTTGGTACTTCTATTCCGTCAGTTAGATATCGTTTGCCACTTTTTATGACGAGCAGAGCGCATTTTTCAATGCCAACTTCCATCTTGACTGTGTGTATTAGGGTTTCCAGTTCTTTTTCATTTTTTGCAAATAGTTTGATGCCATTCATGTATATTAGGTGGCTGATCTTTTCTTACGATCTACAAACTTTGTATCCGGCCGTGCATTTTCTGACTATGTGGTTTAGTGGCATCATGGCAATTATGAATAGTAGGGGTGACGGTGCATCACCTCGGAAAATCCCTCTTTGGATCTTTGTTTCAGCCAAGCTTTTTCCTCCTGCTGTTAATTCAACTCTCCAGGTTTCATGGTTTTTTTGATGAAGTTTATGATTTCGTGTGATATTTTGTACATTTTGAGACAGTTTATTATCCAGCTTTGTGGAACCATATCATATGCTTTTTTGTAGTCTATCCAGACCATAGCTAGATTTTTCCGTCTGTTCTTGCTTTCATTTAGGATGTGTTGATCTCTATAGAGAAACTCTGCTGTGCCTCGGGATCCTTTGCGGCATCTTTTCAGTTCATCAGGGAACAATCCACAGCTTGTTAACGAGTAGTATATCTCTTCCCTTATTTGTGCTGTTAATATTTTCCCCGATAATCGGTAAACAAGTTATGCGTCTATAATTGTTTGGAACAGTTCCTTTATTTGGATCATTTTGGATCAATGTAGTCTTTCTTTTGGTCATCCAGTCAGGTACTTGCGCATCTTGTTGGCATCTGTTCATTTCGAGTGTTAGTCTGTCGTGAATGGAGGTGAATTTCTTGAACCAGAATCCATGTATTCCATCATGTTCTGGCGTTTTCCAGTTTGATATCTTTTTTAGTGTCTTTTTGAGTAGTTCAATGTGTATTTCCGATTTGGGGCCTTATTATTATTATTATTTACTCATTGAGAGTTTTTCACACCAGTTGTAGCTGACGGTATTTCACTGAATTTTGAGAGCCAGCAAGTCTCCTCAAGTGTTCAGGACTGTTGTCAGTATTCTAGCCGTTCTCAATAATGCTGTAGTTTGGATGATGTCCACTCTTCCTCCAACTTATTTACTGCAGATAGGGTTTTTCCCACCAACGTTACCTGATAGATTCTCTCTGAAGTTTGAGTAATAGCAAGTGTTTTCAATCCTCCTCAAGCCTCCAGGACTCTTCTCAATATTCTGCCGGATCTTACTAATGCTAAAGTCGGAGTGTGCTCTACTTGTCCTATTATTTCTAAGTCCCCGAGTCCATTTATCAGTAATTTGGGTATCGTCCCAGGGGCATGAAACACAATTCGTATCACCGTCATCTTCATGTTCCACAGTTTTCTTAGTCCTCTTGCAAGGTCTTGGTATTTATCTCTCTTTTGGCTTTCTTTTATTTTCCCTCTGTGTTCTGCCGAGACGGGAAAATCCACTTTTCGACAGGTTATATTTACTTTTGTTCTGACTTTCACTATGTCTGGTCGTCTGGCCGAGATTAGATAATTCGTTTGTATCTCAAAATCCCTGAGGACCTTGTACGTCTCATTATCCAGGAAAGATTCTAGTTTGTGCATATGCTATTTGTTTGTATGGTCAAAGTTAAATTTCTAGCACAATTATCAGTGAATCACCTTGCCCACCCAATCTAGTCTCATCTTACACTCTTTATGAGCTAGTTAGTTACTCCCACTTATTATGTGATTGATCGTTCTGTTCATCCTTGTGTTGTTAGTACTGTTTCTGCTCTTTTTAATCACCTTCCTCCATTCTTTTGTATGAGAAATTCAAGTCGTTGTATTGATGCGCCAACGCTTTCTTTAAGGCTGGTTAGTCCAGTCCTCTTACGCCTTCTTTTCTTGGCAGATATAATCAGTCAACATCATATCAGGGATGTCAGGCCTTATGCATCGTCATCAGTTTTTTGTTCTCTCGTCCAGTTGTTTAAGATCTTCTTTGCTACACTTAAGAATTGTCCCGAGTATCTTACGAGAGGGACAGCCCAGGTATCTATCTCTTATATAAAGTTCCTGCTATATCGTTTGGTTTTGAGTACCTTTCTCGTTCTCCTGAGATACTCTTGTTTTAAATTTTTTCTTTCATTTCAAATTGTTATTATTATTATTATTATACTTTAGAGTTTTTCACATCAGCGGTAGTTGATGGTCTTTCACTGGAGTTTGAGTGACAGCAAGTCTCCTCAAGTCTCTAGGACTCGTCTCAGTATTCTAGCCGTTCTCAATAATGCCGTCCTTTGGATGGTTTTCACTCGACCGATAACTTCCAATACCTCCAGCCGCTTTAATATTCTCTTAGTAACTGTGCCATATTATTATAATTATTATTACTCCTTTAGAGTTTTCACATCAGCGTCAGCTGATTGTTTTTCACTGAAGTTCGAGTAACAGCAAGTCTCCTCAAGTCTCCAGGACACTTCTCTGTATTCTGGCCGTCTTCAATAATGCTGTCGTTTAGATGGTCTACACTCGTCTGCCAACTACCAAGTCCTTCAGGCCCTTTTATAATCTTTTAGTTACTGTGCCAAAAATACCAATCACAATTGGTACAATCGTCCCTTTTATGTTCCACCGCTTTTTCTCTAGCAAGGTCGAGGTACTTATCGTTCTTTTCACATTCTTTCAGGTTTATTCTGTCGTCAGCCGGGACAGCAAAGTCGACATTTTTGCAAATTCTCTTCTTTTTGTTTTTGTTGATTATTATGAGGTCTGGTCTTCTGGCCGAGATTAGGTGATCCGTGTGTATTTCAAAGTCCCATGGGAGTTTATGTGAGTCTTTGTCTAGGACATATTATTATTATTATTATTATCATTATTATTATTATTATTATTATTATTATTTACTCCTTTAGAGTTTTTCACATTAGTATTATTATTATTATTGTTATTATTATTGTTATTATAATTATTATTGTTGTTGTTGTTATTATTATTATTATTATTATTACTGTTATTTTGATTATTATTATTATTATTTCAGTTCCTTTCTATATTTCTTTTTTATCTCCGTTATATCATGCTTTCTGTATCTATATTTTTGTCAATATTTCTTTATCACATAAACACCTACTATTACCACCACCATGCCACTCCTTCAATTTGCCTACAATCCTGGCAAATAGTTTTTTTCTCAAACTCCGATCATTATAAACACCTTTGTCCGAATTAATTGACTACTGGAAGGCATATTACATAAAAAAAATATGAATCGATGGGAAGGGAAAATTATATTACACACCTTTCTTCCCACTTCTCTCTTTTCATAATTTATATATATATAAATATATATATATGTGTGTGTGTTTGAGTGTGTCTGTGTTCAATAAAATCATTTTTACATTTCTGTCCTCCGAAAATATCCAGGTTCTTGAAGGAATTATTGCCAAATCATTACATGGCGAGAAAATAGAATAAATCCTTTGAATATGACTAGATAGGATGGTGGTAATTTATTTTTCCTACAAGTCAGAACTGTTAGTAAAACGGGCCTTTTATAGACATGATAATCATGGATATTTTCAAAACCCTTTTTTTGTTGTTGAAGTTGTTGTTTTTTCTTGTTTATAGGACAAGTTATCCGATCACTGTGATGAATAGAGTCAATATAAAGAAAACGAAGTATATAAATATGGACACATTAGGCGATCATACATACATACATACATATATATATATTAAAGAAAAAACCAAAGACCGGTTAATTTAGGATTATAAATTTATTTCCATCCTGTTCTGTGTTTCTGATGTAAACCAAATTTTCTTGTCCTGAAGGAATTACTCCCAACTCTGGTTTAACTGGACCGAATAATACTTATACATACATATATATATATATATATATATATATATATATATATGTGTGTGTGTGTGTGTGTGTGTGTGTGTGTGTGTGTGTGTGTGTGTGTGTGTGTGAGTTCTTTTTTTCTCCCATTCTTCTTTCTATCTTACTCTCTTCTTTATTTTTCTTTCTTCTTTATTTCTCTGTCTATCCCCCTCTCTCTCTATCTCCTGTATTTTTCTTCCTTTTTTCTTCTTTTTCTCCTCCAATATAATCATTTACATATTAATCAAATCTAAGCTTTAAACAACCAATCAAGAGTTGACATGCCGCTAAATAGATAAACCAAACTAGACAAGAAATTAGAGCCCTTTTTTTCCTGTCTGGTCGCTTACATTTTGTAATAACAGAAGTTTGAAAGGATATTTAACTGTCTCTACAGAGTTAGTTCAAACAGTCAAAAAAGCCTTTTTTCAAACCCTGACTTGCTTTCCAGGTGGATTTCTGTAGCCTAACATTTTAACTTGTAGTAATATGCAGCAGTTGTTAAAGACGTTATTTTTTAAAATCTGCTCAAATATCCTTTAGTTTCAATAAAAGTATACCAATTCTATATTGTTAGTTCATAGAAATATTTTTGTAAAAAAGGCTGTCATACAAACTTAACATTATCTATTTGTTAAATGCAAGCACAGAATATGCATTCTAAATAGCTACACTTTTAGGTACCATGACTTTAGTGAAACATTTGGTGCCGTTGAAAGCCAAGATAAAAATCTACAAAAAATTCTTTAAAAAACTCGGAAATTAGGAATGTTTAAATTTTCTTTCTTGGACACACACACACACACACACACACACACACACACACACACACACACATATATATATATATATATATATATATATATATATGTGTGTGTGTGTGTGTGTGTGTGTGTGTGTGTGTGTGTGTGTGTGTGTGTGTGTGTGTGTGTAAATATTGAATCTTAGTTCATCCTTTTTGGTAGACCATTTGTTGTCCTAAGACTTAAGAACCCAGAGAGTTCAACCATTTTAAGCGCAAACACACTCATCGAATATAGTCTTCGACCAAAATCATTCCATCTCCCGATATAACGTTATGTTCAACACTCCATGACTAGCTTGAGGAGAAATTAACGTAACGTAAGACCCCTAATGGGTTGCATTAGGTATTTGTGGTGGGAGTGTCCGTTTGACAAATTTTATTATAGGATAATTGTCCTCATTAATGTATGAATACGATGACATTGCTGGCTTATTTTCTTTGTTTCTTAAGTAATATGTCAATTCTGAAAAAAAACAAATATCCCACAAAGACTTTGTTTAAGATAATGCAAAAATTGTCATGTTTGCTTACGATAATCTTAGGTCGAAACTAGATAAGAATAATGAAAAAGTGATAATAAAGAAATATCTGTGTTAATTTTTTAAAACTTATCTATTTTCTTTTTTACCGACTCTATAGACAGAGACCGTGAAATACGACGATTGCACCCTTACAGAAGACTAAGACCCGTTTCCCCAACGAGTATCCTTGGTATGACACTAAACTGATCTGGAGCATTGTGGTATGTTCAGTACTAGTTCATTGTCCTTAATCTCAGATCCACTCTGATCCGATCTGGAAGTACCTTCTCTCTCTATGGCTTCATTGCAACTGATCAATCATCTATTTAAAGATTATTAGTAGTAATAGTTGGGGGATGTTTGGATGTTATGGTAAATGCAATAAAGTTGTTTGTAAAAATTTGGATACAGTCAACATACTAATATTCAGCACTATTCTTCACTACTGACCGCTAAGCAGTTAAAGGAATTGTTTGGGTACGAATATCATTAAATAAGTTTCCAGACTTTTTTCGTATGGACAGTTTTATTGACGGTACACTCATGAAACTCTAGTCCCCTTCGAAATAATCTCCTCCGGCTATAATGCACTTGTTGTACCGTTCTAACAACTTATGGAAGGCCCCATTGAAGTCGTCTTGTGTGAGCGTGTATTAACCTTCGTCACAGCCTCTTTCATCTCCTCAATTGTCTCATAACGACAGCCTCTGAGCTTAGGAAATAACCAAAAGCCACAGGGAGCAAGGTCCGGACTATGGAGAGGGTAGAGAACTGTCTTGATGCCCATCTTGGTCAAATAGTCTGTGACAAGGATGGAGTTGTGGACTGGTACATTGTCCTGGTGGAAATGCCACTGACCCGATTTGAAGAGTGCTGGTCTCTTCCGACGGAATCTCTTCCTGAACTCTCTTAACACCTCAACATAGTAACCCTAACCCTAACCCTTTGGCCAATCAACTCTGCTGAATTGACTTCCTTTCTCCTGTCACACCTCTCATCATCCCTCTCAGACTCCCTGTCTTCCTTGAAGATGGTCGAAAATCAGTCTGAAGCATTCCATATGTTTCTTTAAAACATAATTTTATTGCATATCGTTGTTCTCAAGTGTCCTCACGTCCAGATTGCATTGTTTGAAATTCACTAGCTGTGACAATCAGGCTTTAGTAGGGTGTATTCCAATTGTTGCTGTAGCTGTTCCTTGGAACCTGAAATCAGAAAAATTGGCCAGTCATCTAATAAGATGTATAGTTAGTTATAAGATAGTAAATTTTCAAGAGTGTACGACAATTTAAAATGCCTGTAAAAAAAAGTCTGGAAACTTATTGAATACACCACGTATTTCTTTCAGTTTGTTCCTGCGGCCGAATAAGTAACTGTCCTTAAGTGTATTATAGAAGGATTAGTAATTATTCGATATCTTTTAATGATACGTGGCCTTGTGCCAAACTCTCATACTTCAGTATTTTTCGAGTTCAATAACACTTGTCACTTCAAAGTTCACCTAAGATCCTTTTTTATCTATTCATTTGGGTAACTTTAATTGCAATGTTTGTATTAAATGAGTCAAAAATGACAAAAAAAAGACACTGGACCCTCCTCCGCAAAAAAAGCTACAAACTATAATGTATATTTACCTAACCCCCTTGCTTTAGAATACACCGACTACATTTTAGCCGAGGAGGAAGCCCCCCACCACCACCACCAAACGAGTGTCTTGATATGACACTAAACAATCTGATGGTGAGGTTTCAGTAATGTTGGATTTTTGGGGAATTCGTACCCCTTTATTACTATCGCTCCTAGATTCACTCTGGTTCGTAGGGGTAACGCTTGATAGGAATACTCTTATTAATAGAATTACTAATGTAATATTACTGAACTAAATTGGACATTGTCCTACCACATCTGTGCATAGCTATTTGTGCCACCACGCTCTCGAAAGTATTAATGGCTATATTATCACGTCTTAAGTAGTAATCAGACCAAGTTGTAACCTCGCCGAGGGAAAAATTGAAGATCACACGAAACTCTGTCTTAGTTCAGTTACAAAACTTTATTCGCTATTACAATTTTTAAGTTGTTGCCGGGAGAAATAAAGAGAGTATAAATCTGAGTCAACCACGTTAGCTGCACAAGGAGAAATGACATATCATGGGGAGGAAGAGAGAGCAGATATAGAATTACAGGTTCGTGTCAGATGTGAGACCCCTTTTTGGAGCTTAGTCCCAAATTGGGGCTCGTAAATTTTCGTCTATTCTTATATCTTCAAGGCTAGTGTTGAAATCGCGTCTTTAAATATTCACATCCGTTTGCGAACTAACTTTCAAACCTGATTCATTCCTTAATTCTGTCTGGTGTTGTAGGGGCGAAATATTCATTTCCAGTGCTTCCACACTTGCCCAAAAGATTTGGAAGCCCCGGCTCTCCTTCAAGTCACTTTCAGTTATCGTAGTCATTTAACCGTGACTTGCCACCTAAAATGAGCGCCTCGACCTGAGTCATTCTGTGATCAGTTTCTCTTTTTTTCTCCCCAGAAATTAGTATTTCGTTCTCGTTATAACATGGACCAACCATATCACGTTCCACTAACATTAAATAACAATACGGGAAAACTTTTTACCGTGCTAAAACAAAAGATTAATATTAATAGTATTATTATTGTCAGATAATGCACGGCCATATGTGGGGGTTCATAAGAGTACATCACTTAACACATGGCCGTGCAAAAGCAGGACGACCACCACGGACATACATTCAGCAACTATGTAATGATACGGGATGTTGTCCAGAAGACCTGCCTGAGGCGATGAACGATAGGGAAAAGTGGCGAGAGAAGGTCAGGGATATCCGTGCTACCAGCACGACATGATGATGATGATGATGATGATGATTGTTAGATAAGAATACTTGAAACCATTATTGTGAGCAAACAAATTAGCTCTAACAATTCGTTTAGATATAAACTTACCTATAAATTATTCACGGAGTAATCGTGTATATATATATATATATATATATATATATATATATATAAACGGGATTTGGCATTAAAGAATCATTAAGGTTGATTCGTCGTAAAACATAACCTGATTAACCAAAATTGTTCTCATGTTCTTGTTCGGTCAAAGGTTGGTTCTTCGCTACTGTTTGTTACTGCTCCATCTTCTTCGCAAGGACTAACTATGAAAATAATCATTTTCTTCAACGCAAAAATAACGTTATGCATTAATAGGCGTCACTTTTAGATATCCAGCTTGTACGATATACAGGGAGTTGTCCTTGAAACATTGATGGGAGTTATCTAAAGAGATTTTTCTGGTCTGTGAGTCTCAGCTGTCCGGGTTAATATGATTCAAAATTAAAATCTAATTTCTAACTTATAAAAAAAAAATTCATCAGACTTTAATTCCTCCCATAAAAGCCAAACTTTCAAGAGATCTTGGTTGGTTAGTTGCTTGGATTTTATGGCATATCAACCTTTGTAGGTTATTTAACGCCAAATCCTTTTGTTTTTTTAAATAATAATCAGTTCTATTTCAAACAATTCTGTTTAACATGAATACACAGTTTCAAAGTCAAAAACATTCTATTTCAAGCAATTCAGTTTAGTCAAACAGTTCTATTTCAAACAATTCAGTTTAGCCTAAGTACAGTTTCAATGTCAAAAACAGATATCTTTAAACGAATTCAGTTTTGCATAAGTACGCAATTTAATTTTATTTGACTCATAGATTGGAACCTATCAAGTGATACCACCCCAGGCCAGAGTGGACCAGGGAATGATGGCAATGAAAAGGTACTCCACATTGCCCAAAGTTCCAGTATTACTGGAACCTCACTATCTGATTGCTTAGTGTAATATCCAGGACACTCATTGTGGGGGGTCCTACCCTTCTATAGAGATACAGTCGGTGTACTCTACAACTCCAGCTCACTGGGAAATTGAAGTGATCTTAGGATAACGACTTATCAATCACTCTGATTTTACCTAAGATCGCTAAAACACTTTATTTGAATACAATGACTTAATTCTTTTTTTTTTTTTTTAAATCTACATACGATAATTCGGCTATGGATCAGTTTGCATTTACAGTGTTTTTCATCTTATATATATATATATATATATATGGGAGCGGTTACATAGGCCGTTCAAAATTTCCTAAGCCTCACCTAGAAAAAAGAGCCATTGCTGAATAATTTGAGATGACGTTGACAAACTAGATGTGTCAAGAAAAGAAAGACTTGCCAGCATTATGGACAGCATTGACGTATTGATACAATGACTTAAAGACTACATAGAAATCCGTGGAGGAAGAGTATATTGCTGCCACTAGAAACAATACGAACGACACGAGGTCCAGTGGAATGACAATAGCCAGAAAATAAAAGTGGGAAGAAAAACAACTCTATGGATACTTTAAGCGACTAATCAGCGACATCCCTCTAAAGAAAACGTGGATGTGGCTAAGAAAAGGTAACCTCAAGAGAGAAGCTGAACCTCTCCTAAAAGCAGCATAAAACAACGCCATATGGGCTAACCATATCAAAGCGAGAATTGATAAAACACAACAAAACTGCTGATGGTGTGAGAGATGAAATCATCAATCACATTATAAGCGAATGCAGCAAATTAGCACAGAAAGAATATATTACTAGACAGGACTGGGTAGACTAGGTGATCCACCGGGAACTTTGCAAGGAGTTGAAGTTTGACCCTGAGAAGAAATGGTACATGCGCAACCCAGAATCTGTCCTGGAGAATGAAACGCACAAACTCCTCTGAAATTTTGAGATACAAACGGATCACCTAATCTCGGCAAGACGACCAGACCTGATAATAATCAACAAAAAGAGAGAATTGCAGGATTGGGGAATTTGCTGTTCGGGCGGAGCAGCGAGTAAAATTACAAGAACGGAAAAGAAGAATAAGTACCGTGACCTTGATAAGGAATTAAAAACAAACTATGGAACATGAAAGTTACTATTGTGCCAATTCTAATTGGTGCTCTTGGTACTGTCACCAAAGGATTGGTACAAGGACTGGAAGACTTGGAAATTATTGGACAGTTGGCGACTGTCCAAACTACAGTATTGTTTAGATCGGCCAAAATGCTGAGAAGAGTCCTGGAGACTTGAGGAGACTTGCTGTCACTCAAACTCCTGTAGAAAACCATCAGCTAACGCTAATGTGAAAAACTCTCAAAGAGTAAAATAGAAATAATTGATGCATATTAGTTTTTAAAAACAGATTTATTTATTTATTTTTAGGGGTAATATAATGGTGAAAGGATGAAGAATGTGTCTATAACTGGATAAATATTATGTAACATGTTGAACAGACAATGGAATGTCTGGGAAATATTTATTGATTTTTTTTTTATTATTTGTTTCCGAATTTATCTTTTCTGATCGAAAATCTGCTTGACCTTAATACCCAAAGGCATTCTTTTGATAAAAGGGAAATCAGAGAGATGATGACAGAAAAGAATGCGATAGAGAAAAAGAGAAATACGATGGATGCGATGGAAGCAAGAGTAGAAAAGTATTAAATGTTGAAAGAAGTAAGATAGAGATTACAGGGAGTGAAAGGAAAGGAAAAATAAACAAGAAAGCAAAAGAAAATATAAGAAGAATGAAAGACGTTAAGTACATGGAAGAGAATCAAGAAAAAAAAGGATAAGTAAGAAAGAAATTACGAAGGAAGGAAGGAAGAAGGACATACTAAGGAAGAGAGAAAACTGAAGTGAAGAAAGAAAGAAAGAAAGAAACAAAGGGAATAAAGCAATATCATACGTTTTAAAAACTAAAAGAAAGAAAGAAAGAAAGAAAGAAATTTGAAAAATCTAGAAAGATAGAAAAGATGAAAGAAAGAGTGAAATGAGAAAGAAAAGAAAAGAATGAAGCAAAGAAATATGACAGGACTTTAGTGAAAAGGGTTAGGGAATAAAGAAAATATCAAATGTACCATAATTTCAAAAGAAAGAAAGAAAAAAAGAAAATTAAGATATTTCGGAAAATAGACATCTAGAAAAGAGACGAGATTAAAGAAATAAAGAAATTAGTAAGAAATAAAAGAAATAAAAGAATGAAGAAAAGTATAAAACGACAGCAGAGAGAGAGAGAGAGAGAGAGAGAGAGAGAGAGAGAGGAGAGAGAGAGAGAGAGGGGAGGGAGGGTTTAGGAAAATAATTCAACGCATGAAAACGTTAAAGATAAATAGAAAGAACGAAAATTCGAGAAATAGAAAATAGACGAAATGAATTGAAAAATACTTTGAGAAATGAATAAATAGAAATAATATAGAGAAGAAAAATGCAGTCGGTGGTAAGGTTTCAATTTTTCAAGCTTGGGTGATGAGATTTAAAATAATAGATCGATAAAGAGATTATATAAAAATAGGTATATAATTTTTAGAAATTGTTTCATTTTAATATTTATATAAAACATTTACTGATATATTTACATTTTCACTAATATATATATATATATATATATATATATATATATATATATTAGTGATATATATAGAGATATATACTCCCCTACCACCGTAGGGTTGAGTTCTCTAGCGAATGAAGTAATCGTGTTGCCATTAGCGTTTATTGCAAGTCTCTTCATATATGAATTGAGGTCTCAGTAGCCGTTAAACGGATGTATGTAAACAATAGTAATTGTGATTCATAACTGTTTAAAATTTACTTCGCTGCTCCTGATAGAACGAAACAGGTCTATATATATATATATATATATATATATATATATATATATATATATATATGTATATAAACACACGAAAATGCAACCCGAGTAAAATTTAAGCGGAGTTTGAATTCAGAGTTTTCCTTCTCCTAGATCGGTTGCCATACCAAGTGTAAAGAACCGAATATGTTTGACTATTTAACACGAATTAACAGAGAATTGTCTTATTCATACTTTTTCCAAGGATATTAAAGGTACTTAAAATGCAAATTGCTTCATCCGAGATTTGAACACAGGCTTGCTTGTTCATTTCCTAGGACGATAACAATTGCACTACGAATACCTCCATCATATATATATATATATATATATATATATATATATATATATATATATATATATATATGTCTGTGGTTGAGTACAAATAGATATTAATATTGATATGTGTCTATTCATATAATTCATTACTTGTATGTAAATTTTCTTCTCTTTTATTTCATTTATTCTATTTATTCTTATCGCCTTTCTTTAATTCTGTTTATTTGATTTGAATGTTTCTTATGTCTTTTTACTGCTATTGTTTTGTCTTTCTTTTATATCATTAATTGTCCTTCACCTGCGAAAAATCACAGAAAATGGACGACATCAGCCCGTCAGCCATTTAATCCGAGATTGCATTGTCATTCCTCCATAATGATTCACGCATGCGCCCCACTGTTTTTTTTTTTTTTTTCTGATTGCTTCCTTCCTTCCTTGTTTATATTCCTTTCTTTTTCCACTTACCGTCTTTTATACGTCTATCTTGCTTTGCCACTGTTAATTTCCAGCTAGCCCTTATCTTTCATTTTTTTTTTCTTTTAGATTTTCTAACTTTCGTCTTTACGTCTATTCCTCTACATTCAATAATATTAAATTGCATTCATCTCTTCTTTTTGTTTAATTGTTCTCATTGTTTTCATTGTCACATATCTTAAACATTTTTCCGATTTTTCTCTCTGTCTTTTTCTTTCTTTAACTCAGTCATGTTTCTTACTCTCTTTCTTTTACTTACTCTTGTTTACCGATTTCTTTATTTTTCTTTTGTTTTTCTTTTGTTTTTATTTAAGTTCTTGTTATTTTCCTTCTTTCTTGCTTCTTCTTGCTTTTATTTAGGGAAGATTTCAAACCTTTCTTTCTTTCTTTCTTTCTTTCTTTCTTTCTTTTATTTACTATTGTTTTTTTTGTTTTGTTTTGTTTTTTTGTTCTTTAGGTCTTTTTCTTCTTTCTGACCCTTCTTTTTTCGTTTTTTTTCTATTACTTTTTTCGCATATTCTTTTTATTGCTTTTTTCTTTCTTTCTTTCTTTCTTTTGTTTTGTTATTTTCCAATATCCTTAATGTGTTTCTTTCCCCTTTTTTACCTTCTTTTTCTCTTTCTTTTAGATTTTTCGTGTATTCCTTTTTCTTGATTTCTTGTTTTTTAGTGCTCTTTCCGCCTTATTATACTTTTCTTTCTATCTTTCTTTCTTTCTTTCTTTCTTTTACATGCAGTTTTTCAATTGCTTTAATTTTTTTCTTTTTTTTTTCCTTTTTCTTCTTTCTTTTCTATTTTTACCTTTTTTGTATTTTTTTCTTTGTTTTCTTGTTTTTTTTACTTTCACAGTTTCATTTTTTCTTCCTTATTTTCTATTTTTCTTTTTCATTCTATTGTTTCTTTTTTTCTTTTTTCTTTTACATACTGTTGTTTCCGACATTATTTTTTCTTTTTTACATACAGCCGCGATTTTTTTTTCTTCCTTTAGTTATTTCGTCCATTCTTACTTTTACGGAACCTGTTTGACAATTTTTCGTTTTTTTCCTTTAATATCCTTTCTTACAATTCTTGCCCAGATGGCTAGGGCTGTAGAATATACCGATTGCAACAATGGCAATGAAGGGGTGCTACGTATTCTCCAAAGCCCCAGCATCATCAGAACCTTACCATCAGATTTTTTAGTGTCATATCCAGAGTACCCACCAATGCTTATCCTGTATATGACACTAAACAATTTGATGATGAGGTTTCAGTGATGCTGGGACTTTGGGGAATGCGGAGTACCCCTTCATATCCATTGCTTCCAGGTCAACTGTGGCCGGTCATGGTAGCACCTAATAAGGCCCTATCTATGGGTTAAATAGAACTAATGCCATAACTATGCTAAGCTGAATTGTTTGACAAAATTGAATAGCTCGAAATTGAAATGTTTTAAGCAATTAAACCGTACTTACATTTAAACTGCGTACTCATGTTAAACTGAATTATTTAAAATGGAAGTGTTTTTTGACATTGAAACTGTATTTACACTAAACTGAATTGTTTAATATGGAACTGTTTTGACATTTAACTGTGTGTAAACGTAATCTGTACATATATTTAACTAAATTAGCTGAAGAAAAACTGCTTGACTAAACTAAACAGCTTGAAGTAGAAATGTTTTCCACTAAACCCTATTTACATTTAATCTGCGTGCTAATGCTAAACTATATGGTTTGAATTAGAACTATTTTCATAAAAATGGATATAGTGTTAAATAACCAACAGAGGTTGATATGCTATAAAATCCAACCAACTATACTTATACTAAATTGAATTGTTTGAAATAGAACTATTTTCATAAAAATGGATGTGGCGTTAAATAACCAACAAAGGTTGATATGCCATAAAACCCAAACAACAAACCAAATATACTTATATTAAATTGAATTGTTTGAAATAGAACTATTTTCATAAAAATGGATTTGGCATTAAATAACCTACAAAGGTTGATATGCCATAAAACCCAAAAAACGAACCACACATACTTATACTAAATTGAATTGTTTGAAATAGAACTATTTTCATAAAAATGGATGTGGCGTTAATAACCAACAAAGGTTGATATGCCATAAAACCCAAACAACGAACCAAATATACTTATACTAAATTGAATTGTTTGAAATAGAACGATTTTCATGAAAATGGATTTGGCATTAAATAACCTATAAAGGTTGATATGCCATAAAACCCAAAAAACGAAGCAAATATACTTATACTAAATTGAATTGTTTGAAATAGAACTATTTTCATAAAAATGGGTTTGGCATTAAATAACCTACAAAGGTTGATATGCCATAAAACCCAAACAACGAACCAAATATACTTATATTAAATTGAATTGTTTGAAATAGAACTATTTTCATAAAATTGGATTTGGCATTAAATAACCTACAAAGATTGATATGCCATAAAACCCAAACAACGAACCAAGAACATTTTACAATTCTTCCTTGCTTTTCACATTAAATTTAGTTTGTAGTACCATACCTCAATATCTTTCATAATGAAGAATTATTTCTACATTCTGATTCATCTAAATGTTATCCTTATTTTGATTGTTATATCCTCGTTTTTGCTGCTTTTTACGTTGTCGGTTCAGATGTATGAATTTAGTATCAAAACACTTTATTAATTCATGAGAATATAGATTGTTCTTTATCTACTTGACATGTTCGAATTTAGCAAATACTTTCATGATTACATTTTACAGCATTTATCTTTGAAAGTTAACCAGAATGGTTTATCCCCACCGATTGATAAAGTAGTGTTTGCATACGGATAAATGCTTTCACGTATTGCAGTCAAACAAATCATATTTGAATTTGTCTTTTATGAGTAAAATGTGAAGTGCTTACGAGAATTGCTATCTAAAAGTAAAAGTGAAGTTGGTGACTTTAATCGAGGGTGACCCAAAGGTTCCCTTTTCAATAGCTATTACACCGAGGTGCAGTGGAGGGCGCTATTCCATTCGCTGGATTGTTCCACTTTACTCTTGATCTCTACCTTATAATGCTGAGTGTTAACCATATCGAGTACCATTTTTTGAGTATTTGGTATGACTCCACCTGGGATTGAACCCCGGTCTACCAGACCATTGGCGCACACGCTACTCATTAGGCCACTGGTCCGGTATAATTTATACCGTGCCAGATTTCTATCTAACACTTTTAATTCTATTCAACACAATTCATTTGCACTCAGTCAAATGGATTCAAGTATTGCTATTATAGTTAAGCGGTATCTAGTAATCTTATCTAACACGAATAATTCTGTTTAGTATTAATTTATTTGCATACACTTAACTGACTTTGCGTATTGTCATCAAACAGCAATAATTTTATTTGCGTTCAGTTACTTCGTTTCAAGCATCGCTAAGTAACACTAACAATTTATTTTAACGTCAACGATTTATTTGCGGACAGTTTAATAGTTAAACAGTTCTATTTGTTTGTCTACCCTAACAAGTAGGACCACTCCGGGTCTGAGTGGACATGGGAGTAATAGCAATGAAGGGGTACTCCACATTCTCCAGAGCTCACCATCCGATGCTTTTGAGTCATATCTAAGATACAAGTTGCAGAGAACTTACTCATACGCAGAGATGAAATCGGCATATACTACAGCTCCTGTTGATTGGACTAGATATGATGGTCAGTTCCACCCAGAGCAAATAAAACTATATTCATTAGAATTTCATTCATAAAAACAACTGACATTTGAGCAGCTTTATTGTTATGGAGACATATCCTACTATACACCAAAGACGAACTCCTCCAACCTAAACATATTGTCCGAGCTTAGCTCGCTCGCGGAAGAAAACTTCTCGTTTCTTACGAGACATTTGACAGGCAGACTGCAAGCCGAGAACGGCTAGTACTTCTTTTGTATTACTTCTTTTTTCTGCTAATACAATAGCGTTTACCTATCACCCGTTGTTCGAGTTGTTCTTCCACCGGTCTTATCTGAAGACCACAACATTTATGAACATGACATTTTCGTATTTCATTTCATTTATTTTTAAACAAATGCATCGCAATCAATTTTATATGTCAATATAGGTGGGTTTAATAAAGGGTTGTTCAGTTCAACACTCTCTGACTGTTTCAAATGAAGAATAGATTTTACATCAATCGAAATTTTAAAACAATAAGTGTAGGATATGTGGTAATTTAGATTAAACGGTAAGCTCATAATTAAATGCAGTGAATAGTTACAAAAGTAACACAGGAAAAGACACGATTGGGTGGCAAGGGTTATCCACTGGGAAATGTGCAAGAGAATAAATTTCCCCATCCTAACTCAGGGTACATTCACAAACCAGAATTTGTTCTTGAAAATGAGACACAAAAAATTCTCTGAGACTTTTAGATACAAGTGGGTCACACAATCACGCAAAGAACACTTATTAATTGCTAATAAGAAAAAAAAAACTTTTCATCGTGTGGGTTTTTAGCGACCTGAAAAAGCCGTGGAACGTGTATATGACGGTGATACCAATTGTAGCAATTACTGAGGAAATTTAGATGTAGATGAAGAATCGAGACCACTGAGACAATAATTAGATAAGTTTGTATTTAGTTAAATCCTGGAGAGATGAGGAGACTTACAATCACAGTGACTTCAGTGAAAATCCATCAACTTTAATTGGTGAAAAAACTCATTAGGAATGATAAATTGACGATGTACACCCGAAAAGCCAGTGTAAGTTATGCAGAGGAAAAGAACCAATTAATCACATCGTAGGTAAATGCAATAAACTAGCATAGAAGTAATACACGGTAAGATAAGAATGGGTGGTTATTCATTGGGAATTGTGCAAAAGATTGAACTTTGAATAGACTAACACATGGTATATGCTCCAAACAGATTCTTTCAGAAAAAATAAGTGTATAAAATTCTCAGGAATTTTGAGATAGAAAGAAATCACCTAGTTATGGCAGGAAGATAACTAATGATAAATAACAAAAGAGAGCTTATTATCTGGTTGATTTTGCCGCTACAACACACTACAAAATAAATATAAACGAAAGGGAAAAGTTACACTATTACATAAAGAAAGACATTGACGTATGGTTCTACAGAACAAAGCAACTGTGGAACAGGCGGGTGACGATGTAGTTGGTGCACTTTGAACAGCCCCAAAGTATTTGAACAGTTAGAAAATTTGTGCAAAAATAGAGAATCTTCAGATGACGGCGTTGTTGAGAATACGGTAAAGAGTCCTGGAGAGCTGAGAAGACATGCTGCCATTTAGTTTCGTGAAAGCCCACAAGTTGAACTTGGTATGAAAAACTCACAAAGATCACAGATAGATAGATAGATAGATAGATTAGGTTTAATCTAATAAAAATGACTTTGTGAAGGTAGTTCTTCAAGCAGAAGTTAACTCCAAGATAGGCACAAACACAACATGTGAGCTTTTATGAATTTATAGTCTCATCTAAACACACATACACACTGGCACACTTATATATATATATATATATATATATATAAGGAGCACACAATAAGTTTCCAGACATTTTTCGTATGGGCAATTTTATTGTTAGTGCACACATGAAACTCTAGTCCCCTTCGAAGTAATCTCCTCCGGCTGCAAGGAACTTGTTTTACTGTTCCAACAACATCTGGAAGGCCACAATGGAAGTCATCTTGCGTGAGCGTGTCAATGACCTTCGTCACAACCTCTTTCATCTCATCAATTGTCAAAAATGACAGCCACTAAGGTTTTCCTTGAGCTTAGGGAATAACCAAAAGTCACAGGAACAAGGATGAAGTTGTGCACTGGTGCATTGTCCTGCTGGAAATGAAACTGACCCAATTTGAAGAGTGCTGGCTTCTTCTGGCGGAATCTCTTCCTGAACTCCCTTAAAATCTCAACATAGTATTCCTTGTTGGCTGTCTGTCCAGTGGGAAGCCAGAGCATGTAGATCATGCCAGTGCTGTCAAAAAAAGGGATCATCAAAAGTTTGTGGGTGGATTTACTCTGTCTAGCCTTCTTGGGTCTAGGAGAGCCAGCATGCTTCCACGGGGAACTTTGTCTCTTGGTCTCTGTGTCATAGCAGTAGATCTTGCTTTCATTGCAGGTCAACAGAGCATTAAGAACTGCGGGATTTGAATTGCTCAGCTCGACCATCTCCCTGCTGTCATGACAACGTCTTTCTTTCTGATCTTCTCTGAGCACCCTTGGTACAAACCTTGCGCAAATCTTCTGCATCTTCAGTTACTCGTGAATAATTGTGTGTACAGTTCCCAAACTGACATCAAACTGTGCACTTATTGTCTCTATCGACACACGATGGTCCTTATGCATGAAATTCTCTATTTGGCCAATCAACTCTGGTGTATTGTCTTCCTTACTCCTCCCACACCTCTCATCATCCCTCATAGACTCCCTGTCTTCTTTGAATCTCTTACTCCACTCAAAAACTCACGCTTGATTAATGCAAGATGGTCCAAAAGCAGTCTGAAGCATTCCATATGTTTCTGTAGCACTTTTTGCATGTTTAAAACAGAATTTTAATCCATATCATTCCTCTAAAGTGTCCTCATGTCCAGATTGCATTTTTGAAATTCACCAGCGGTGACAATCAGGCATTAATAAGGTGTATTCCAATTCCTGCTGTAGCTGTTCATTTGAACCTGAAATTATAAAAAAATTGTCAGTCATCTCATCAGATGTATAACAATAACATACTGAATTTTCAAGGGTCTACGACAATGTTAAATGCCTGTACAAAAAATCTGGAAACTTAGAGACAGAGAGAGAGAGAGAGAGAGAGAGAGCCAGGAAGACAGAGATAAGGTTTTTCGTGGTGTACTGGCTATCATGTTGGACTGTTACATCATAGTAAGTGAGTTCGATCTCCATAGTCGCGCTAGAATGTTTACTTTTTGTTCTTCGTGCTTTTTATTTATTTTATGATATATCAACTGGATCGGTTTTGTGTTCGATTTTAGTAATTTCTATATGTTCCATCTTGAAAATGAAATATTGATAACATCAAAAACCTTCAATCTACCTAAGATACGTTGATGATATTCTTATTCTTGCTAAAGACCCGAGAGGAATGAACATACTACAAGACACATTTTTTTAAAAATTCAGTCCTTAATTTCACATATGAACAAAACAATAATAATTAATTACCCTTATAGATGTTTTGATTGATAAACAAATGATAATATCAACAATTTTACTGTCTCTACTTATAAAAAAATAAAAATTTAATAAAAATTCCTGCACCCTGAATTTTAAAAGAGAATGCCTTTTCTGATATAAAAGAGCCATTATTAATAACCTTGGACATGTGGTTTGACTAAGGGTTATGGTTATCTTTCGAAGGCGGTTTTTATTCTCATCCCCAGAAGCCACCCTTATAGATGAGCAGCAGTAGTTCCCCGATCGAACTAATCGATCCTGGCCGTTGAACCGTGTGATTCCAACGACCAGGACCAGGTTGGGCATTGTGTTGAGCCATCAAAGGGTTTATTCGCTTGCCTTTACGTTCACCATGCTGCTTCCCATGGCTTTCGATAAAAGTTTGTTTTTTTTTTAACCCTATCCTATAGACGAACAAATGCAGGTCGTCCAGCTCAAAACTACATACAGCAGATCTGTGCCGATACGGGATGTATTCTTGAGGACCGGCCGGAAGCAATAGACAATAGGGAGGTGTGGCGAGAGAGCGTCAGAAATATCCTTGCTGATAGCGTGACATGATGATGATGATGAAGATGATTAATAACGTAATATCCCGGGTAAAATTAATCTATTAAAATAAACATAAAACAGACCCTCATCAATTATGTTCCCTTTCTATATTGTTGATGAACTTATTAAACGGGCAATTAAAAAGTGTAACCAACAAAATAAAGACTGCAACTTCTCTCCCAAAATACACATTTATCAGACCTTTTTACCGCAATCAGATGCACTTCGATTATAAATTAGATAAAAAATATATTTCAAACGTTGATTACAAGAAACATACTCCCTATGGACCCTAATAAAAAAATAAAAGCTTCCAACTTGGTTATCAATAATAATTCCTCTCACTCAGTTGGAGTATTGCAAATAATTAACATTATATATCAATTTGAATGTCCTTTGGGAGATTGTATCACCACAAGCAAAAATATATTTGTTAGTTTAACGTCAACTACGTTATCAAGGAGGCTTATGATGTATCTTTCCGACACTAGCTCAATACTACAACATATAAAAAACATACCTGTCCTACAACTGAATTTGGAAAAATTCTTACAGAAATCACAACAATATTGGAATAATAAAAATAATAAAAAAGCAAACAAAGACAACGAATTCTCGAACCTCGTCTCATTAGAAACAAACGACCTTGCACAACATTAATTTTGACAGCTATGCTAATGTACTTTTTCCTCTTCAAATACTGTTGCCATATATAGATCTAAAAAAACAACAACAAACAAACACCATTATAATTAAACCGTTGTATTGTACTTTTGCAAAATACGTACCCCCAGATAATGGCTTGAGAAGGGCCCGAAAGTATTTGGGAACCAGGTAAATACGGAAAATTTGTTAACCAATTCCAGCCGGATATCAAATCAACTGTATGGTGATTTGGAATGATCGAAACAAATGTAGATAAAGGGTGTCTATAAATCTAGTGATATATATATATATATATATATATAATCTTGAATAAACAACTCATTTTAAAAAGGATTCAATTTAATGAAAATAGTATTCAAATAGTAAGTAACCAGCTGAGCAAGATAAAACTCACAACCACGTGTTTTATCGGACGATTGTATTTTTCATTACATGAAACTTTTATTTTATGAAAATAATATGGAGAGAGGAGAAAAAATCGCCATTATGATTAGAGTATTCGTCAAAGACCCAGGAGGTCAGGGGTTCGATTCCAGATCGAGTCATACAAAAGACTCAAAATCTCGTACTTGATATCTTCTTGCTTAGCACATAACATTATAAGGTACGTATCAAGGGAAAGTGGATCTATCAATCGAAAGAAGTAGTGCCTTACCCTAAACAAGTAGCTATTGAATAGGGAGCCTTTGTGCCCCCTGGACGACGGTCAGCCAATCTACAATATATATATATATATATATATATATATATATATATAAGGTGGCGTTAGTGATATAAAGGTTACCACAATAGTTAATGGACCATACAACAAGAGTTTAAATTCTGGAGGAGACTTGTATTTCACATATCCTTAATACCCTTACGAAAGGTTTGAATTCAACCATTCTAACTTTATTTATGAGTAAATAGTATGGCAGACTTTGCTCTTTAAACATGAGATTGCAACCAGTCTTGGGAAAGGAAAATAACAAATTCCAAACTGTTAAACTCCTCTAAAAGTTGACCCTGTAATGCATCCTGATATATATATATATATATATATATATATATATATATACATATATAACTGCCCCACAGAATATGCCTAATTCATCCCACTCAGAAGTGTAAACATTTCCCTACAAAAAATGCGTGTAAGATATATATATATATATATATATATATATATATTGTACTACACCCGATAATAAGCTCCATTTTTGGAGTTCTAATGAATGTTGAATCACCCTACACATTGCAATGAACCCCACCACTTTGACCCTTTGAGGTATCAATCTATTAGTTGGATAGTTTTGTTTGTGAAAGGAAAATTTAACTATATCAATACATTAAACACCGACACTCTTTATCATCTTAAATTAATCGGAAATATATATTTCAATCATCGTAACTGATTTGTAGATCATGATTGTTCAACTGATTTTGGTTCAGAATAACCCAACAAGGACTGACATTCCATGGCACTAATCATTTGATGAAACGTGCAACTATTCAGTAAGTTGTGAAGTAACTGATGTAATCAAGAATATGAGAGAAAAATAATGATTAAATGTTTAAGTGTTAAAAATAGAAAATTACTCTCCACCGACCGAGCCAGTGGCCTAATCAGTGGAGTGTTCACCGATGATCCGATAGATAGCGGTTCAATATCCAGGTCGAGTCATGCTAAAGACTCAAAAATGGTACTTGATGTCGACTTGTTTAACACTCAGCATTATAAGGTACGGATCAAGGGTAAAGCGGAGCAATCCAAGGAATTGAGTAGGGACCTTCCCTACATCTCAGTATAGTAACTATTGACTAAGGTCGACAACTTTACTTGTTATTTTAATCAAAACTTAAATATAGACTGAAAAAGAAGTGCTTTGAAGAACCGACTCTTTGGCTTAGAGAGTAGAATGTTTGTAGAATGTTTGCCAATGATCTGGGAGACCGGGGTTCAATTCCAGGTCGCATTATACCAGAGTCTTTTAAAATGGTACTTGATACCTCCTTACTTAACACTCAGCAATATAAGGTACGTATCAATGGAGGTGCCTGTGTTGTAATGGTTATCCTCGTAGGAAATGGACACGACGACACGAGTTCAAATCCTGGACGTGATTGATTGTATTTCACTTAGCACTAATACCATTGCGAAAGGTATGAATCCCAATTATTCTCCCTCCAGCTATGAATAAATAGTAGGCCAGACTGCGTTCTTCAGCCTTGGTGCGGCAACTAGTCTAGGAGAAGGAGACTCAAAATTCAAACCTGTTAAACTCCGCTTAAAAATTGACCTTGTGTCATATCCTGCCCGAGCGGAAGGGTTGGTAAATATGTATAAGGTACGTATCGAGGGTAAATTGGAGCAATCCAGGGAAAAGAGTAGCGTCCTCCCCAACACTTCGTTATAGTAGCTATTGTAAAGGGAGCCTTCTGGTTGCCCTCGATTATGGTCGTCAACTTTACTTACTAATTGTTAACTGAAGAGGGTACGTCAGCGTATGGAAATTAATTATTTCATGAAGAAAACTAAATATATTTGACATATCCCTGGGGGAATATAATCAGTATAAATTAATCAGATGAAATGAGACTCAACACACAGTAAGTTATTACAGGTTTATAAAGGTACAATATAACAAATCAGATATTGACACTCGAACATACCTTGAATGCCGGAGTATCAAAATTAGCTTACTTTCTGCTTGGTTGCCGCTTGCTAGCGTCTTTTATAGACTGAATAGGCCATTCTCAGGGGGTGTCAGGATCTTCCACTATATCAATATTCAAAAGAAAAAGGTCGTCATTTCTCAAAAGAATGGCCAAATGAATACAAGAAAAATGTTCTTCAATAAAAACGGTCTTGTTCAACGTTGAAAGCGGCTGCAGCCTCAAACCATGAGGTATTCGTGTAGAATTTTATTTACGTTGGCGGTGCCGTTTTTTGGGGGGTTTTTTTTCGGTCTGTTGTTCCTTTTCCCTCTCATAGGCACTTCACTCTAAGTAGTCAAGAAAAATCAAAGTAGCTGGACCTCTTGTTGTGGGTATTGTCATGAACGTTATAAATTCTCAATCAATTCGTGTGAGAGGTGTTCTATAGCAGTGACAGCATAGTTAAAAGATGAATGATTAACAGGCATAAAAAATGAACGACCATAACACTTAGTTCTTAAATATAACTTTATTCTCGACTGGGGTCATAGCTGGCGTGTAAGAGAGAGAGAGAGAGAGAAAGACGAAGGGAAACATTTTAAATTGACCCATAACATCTTCTTTTGACTATACCACGCTGTGCTTTCTTCAAGGCCCCACATAGTACTTCTGCTTCTTAGTCATGGAGGTACTGAACCGGATGCTCTCTGTGGGCCGATTGTGGGGACGCTGCCCCAGCGGGGCGTGCAGCCATTCGCTGCGTTCTCTGTGGCTAACTGAATTTCTTCTAAGCACCAGCTAAAACTGACTCAAGACTCCGTTTCTCACATGGGCATCTCTATATATCAATTCATAATAACCTTACATTTCTGTTCAAATGCAGTCTCTGATTGACAGCTAGGTAAATTTACAACTGAGGGAGAAGTATTTTAAAGATATTATAACTCTGGATCAGGATGGACTTGATAACGAAGAGGCGACTTCACACTCCAAAGAACTGGAGCCTCACCACCAGTGGCAGTTGAGTATTATAGACAAGACAGACCAATTTTGGGTGGGTCTTATCTATCTGCAGACGATACAGTCAGCGAGCCTCCACCAGCCGCGCTGACGAGAGGGTTATACACTTAATAAATTAGAATGTTAAACATCACTGCAAGTTCATTACTAATATATCAGGTCGTTTCTATGTAGAGCTCCCAAAGATTCAGTTCCCCTAAACCTGATGCACGCTGTATACCAAAGAACCTATTTTCTTCGGCGAAGTATCGTGCGTCTCTTACAAAAAAATCAACCGAAGAATTTGTAGGCGTCCAACTACAAAACTTCATTGTCGCTGTGACCCTCGAGCATCGTGCAATTAAAACTTGATAACGATAAAAGGAAAGCGGTTGGTTTGCGACGTTCATAAGTGGAATGCAAAATAACAAAAGATTTGTTGATGAGGAAATAGAATAAGAAAACCATTGATGAGGGTGACGACGTTATATATTATGGAAAAACCAAATGTTGATGATGCTGTATGACGAAAAGACGAAAGAAATTAAGAGTTAGGAAATGTAAACGGAGTTATCGACTGTGTTAGTTGGATGGAGAAGAGCGACTGCTGTGACAAAGCAAAAAGGAAATAAAATAACATCGACAGAGATAATTACATTTCTGATCGTAATAATGGTTGGAAAAGAAAGAAAAATAATCATTGATGAAGAAAAAAAGAAAGAAAGAAAAAAAGAAGGGATGTCAATGATGATGATGATGAAAATTCAAAGATGAAAGAAGCGTTTAACTGACAAAAACAAATAGGAAAATACTAATTTACGATATGATGATGATAGTTAGAAGAAAGAAAAGTTGTGGAGATGAGGAAAGAAAAAGACGAAACAAATAGGAAGTCGATGATGATCAGGAGGAGGATTAATAGAAAGAAAGAAAGAAAGAAGAAGAAAAGAAAGAAATATCTTCGTCTATGATGACGGTATTGATAATGACTGTGAGAAGAAAGAAAAATATTGTTGAAGAAAGAAAGAGAGAAAGAAAAAAAGAAAGAATAAAACGAATGGACGAACAAATGAAGGAAAAAATACGACGTCTATGTGATGATGGTGATGATGCTAATGACAGTTCAGTTTAGCATAAGTACATAGTTAAATTGACAAAAACGTTTCTATTCCTAGCTATTCATTTTATTCAAATAATTCTTTTTCAAAAAATTCAAATTAATATACAAAAACAGTTCTATTTTCGACAATTTGGTTTAGCATATTTACGCAGTTTAGATGGGAAAAACAGTTCTATGTCAAGCAAATCAGTTTAGCATAAGTTAACAGTTTCGTTCTGTTAGACCCATCAATAGGACTTTTTCAGATGCTACCACTCCGGTCCAGTGTAGACTTGGGACCGATGGCACTTAAGGGGTACTCCCCATTCTCCTGACCTTCAGCATTACTTGAACCTCAACATTAGATTTTGTTATTAGTGTCATATCCAAGACACTCGTTGGTAGTGAGTTCTTACTCCTCCTCAGAGAAGCAGTCGATGTATGCTGCATCCCATGCCAACTGAGGAAGATGAAGAGAAGAACGAAAAATTCTTGGTTATGAAACAAGAAAAAAGTGCTTGTCAGCCATCTGTAGGTAAATAGCAATGAATATTTAATAAGGCTTATCACTTCCACCCAGTTAACGGAATTAGATCAATCTACAACTCGTGGATTAAATAAAGGGTTCGGTCAAAATTTGTGAGTGGGCTCCCCAGTACGATATGGAACACCTGAAGAAGGCCGAAAGATGCATCGGTAGAAATATTGTAAATATAAAGACAACGTCAATAGTTCGAATACTCTAAGTGAAAAAATGTTATTTTTATCAAATTAACCTTTCATTCAGCTCAATATTTGAAAATGATTGTACAGAGAAACGAAAGTAATTTAACGAGAATACAACACATGAAAACTTAACCATTTGGGTCCATTAATTGATCTAAATTATCTGGAATTTCATTACCATCATCATGTCGTGCCGCAGGCACGGTTATCCCTGACCCTCTCTCGCCACTTCTCCTTATCGTTCATCACCTCTGACAGGTCTTCAGGTCTACATCCTGTATCCTCACATAGCTGCTGTATGTATGTTCGAGCTGGTCGTACTGCTTTTGCTCGACCATATGTTGGGGTCCATAGGAGTACATCACTCATGAGCTCGTCCCTGTTTCTCCAGGAGTGTCCTGCATGTCTGGTTCGTCTGACTTGGATAGTTTTCGTGATGGGTGTAAGGTGGCCGAATAGTTGGTGCCTTGTCGGGTGTTGCCGCCGAGACTTGTTCAATATTGCTCGCATCATTCTTGTGTAATTGCCGTCTAGCTTCTTCTCCAGCCGTTTAGTTAGCGTCCAGGTAGTGCATCCATACAGCAGTACCGATACTACCGCTACCTGGAAGAAACCGCGTTTCATCTTATCGTTTAGGTCTGATTTCCATATGATCGATAGTCTATCGATAGCTGTCCATGCCTTCGTTAGCCGCGTGTCGATGTCTTTTTCGGTTGATGAGACACTGCTTCCTAGGTAGGTGAATTTGACTACCAGTTTCAGAGAGGTTACGTCTAGTGTGGAGATGTTGCCTGTTTGATTATAGCACATATATTCCGTTTTGTGTGCATTGACATGGAGGCCAATGCTTGCGGCGGCTCATTCCAAACTATTTAAATCTGCAATTTCACAAAACAAGGCAGTCATTTCGAAGCGAACTCTTCAAAAGCAGCGCAACTGATTCTTGTCGATCTAAATTCTTGAGAAAACAGGATTTCTCAGTCAAGCTGAGAGTTTGCTCGAACTAGGAATTCCTATCAATTTTTCAGAAAAAAAGGGGTTCTGACGGAGGAAATCAGTAAATGTTCAATGATCGACCTCATAATAATTCATAATATCAGGTTTGATTTTGGGTTTCTTTGGCATTTCCATGTGAGGTGTGGGAGAAGTAAGAAAAGTCAATACACCAGAGTTGATTGGCCAAAGAGTTAGGTTTAGGGTTAGGGTTACTATGTTGAGGTTTTAAGGGAGTTCAGGAAGTGATTCCGTCGGAAGAGGCACTCTTCAAATCGGCTCAGTGGCATTTCCACCAGGACAATGCACCTGTCCACAACTCCATCCTTGTCACAGACTATTTGACCAAGATGGGCACCAAGACAATTCCTTACCCACCCTATAGTTCAGACCTTGTTCCCTGTGACTTTTGGTCATCCCCTAAGCTCAGAGGCTGTCGTTATGAAACAAGTGAGAAGATGAAAGAGACTGACGAAGGTCATTGACACGCTCACTCAAGAGGACTTCCATGGAACCTTCCAGAAGTTGTTGGAACGGTACAACAAGTGCATTGCAGCCGGAGGGGATTACTTCGAAGGGGACTAGAGTTTCATGTGTTTACTATCAATAAAAGTGCCCATACGAAAAAAGTCTGGAAACTTATTTAATGATCCTCGTCACCCGTAGTTTCAGGGATAAATGAGTTCTTATCTTCCACAAGGGATTAATTCAAAAGTGAAAGCAATTGCGCAATCAGAGTTTGAACTCGTTTCCAACAATTTTGCAAAGAAACACGTTAGCCTAAAACGATTGGAAACCCCTGCTATAGTTGTAAACATTAAAAATATGCCAATATGGAGAAGGTAATTTACAAAGAATGCGTGTGTGTGCCTGTGTACTTGCGTGCGTGGATGCGACAGATACAGAGACAGAGAGACGGATAGAGAAAAATGTTATTTGGTTTTACTTACTTAGTTATTTAATGCCGAAGTCAGTATTCTATGAAAGCAATTAGAAGGTTCCAAGTAACTAATGGTAATCACTTGTTTATAATTATAGTTTAGAGTACCTGTCTTTAATACGTATATTTTGGATACAAATATAAGGTTTTAAGTAACCCTATATGCTTCTAATAATTTATATGCAATCATGGGCTTTCAAGAAATTATTCCTTGTAAATTCTAATAATCTTTTATATTCATAAGATCATATGGTTTCAAGTATATCTTTCTTATAAAATGTTCTTGCACTTGTGATTGGTTGATTGATTTATTTTTATTGTATTTCAAATCGTATTCATTGTAAATTTATTTAAATGATTTTGTGTGGTTACACATTAAGAGATTTTTTGGCGGACAGTTATGATTTCGGTTACTCTAATCTAACACTAAGGATTTATTAACAACTGTAAGTGGCCCAATCGGCTTTGGCCGTAGAATATGCCGACTGCTTCTCTGCAGAAAGGTAAGACTCCCTTAACGAGAGTCCTGGATATAACACGAAACAATCTGATATCGAGGCTCCTGTAATACTCGAGCTTTCCTTGTTATCGCTCCAAGATCCACTCTGGCACGGAGTGGTTGCACGGTATATAGTCCTAACTTATGGGAGAAATAGAACCGTTTGGTATTTAAACGATATATTTTAAAATTTAAACTCAGTGCAGACAAATGACTTATGCTAAGCTGAATCGCTTGAAATAGAACTATTTATCATTTATCTGAGTGTAAAAAATGGCTGATCTTTGATTGAATTTTTAGTGTTATATAGTAATACTTCATAGCATTTAACTGTGTGGAAAACAAATGATTAATAGTAAATAGAATTATTTGTTTTATGAATAAGTGAACTAATTTAACTTTATTCAAAAATATGAGTTCAGATTCATTTAAAAATGTTATCTACCAAATGTGTTCAGAAATCATATTTAATATATACGTATAAAAAGTATTTGGTATTAAATAACCTACCATCGTTGCCCGAACCAAACTGAGCCAAACAATTGTCACGTTTGAAGAAAGTAATTCTGTTCTATAATATTCATTTTTATGGCTTTAAGTAACTAATAATAATCCTTTGTTAACAATCATCATCATCATCATTATCAAGTCACGTTGACAGTTCGTAGTTCCCTGACTCTTTCTCACTATCTGAGCCTCTCATCTATCACTCCGGGTAGTTCTTGTCCTGTCGGTTGAGGCTGTAGAATACACCGACTGCATCTCTGCAGAGGGGTAGGACCTATCCTATCGAAAGTCCTGATTATGATGCTAAACAATCTGATGGTGAGGTTCCAGTAATGCCAGACGTTTGGGAAATGCAGAATACCACTTCATTGCTATCGCTCCAAGATCCACTCTGGCCCGGAGTGGTAGCACCTGATAAGAGTCCTCTCTATTGGTCAAATAGAACTAAACCATGGTTTCTTGAGTTAACTGGGTTTTTTTTTCAAATTTAAACTTTAGAATAGAATTGTTTTGACATTGAAATTGCGTACTTCTGCTAAAGTGAATTGCTCAAAATAGAACTGTTTTGGCATTTAAACTGCGTAGTTATGCTAAACTGAATTATCTGAAATAAAACTGTTTTGACATTTCACTCTGTGTATTGTACTGTCGGCTAGGGCTGTAGAATAAACTGATTGCACCTCTGCAGAGGGTTGAGGAACCCCACAACAAGTGTCCTGGATATAACATCAAACCATATGATGGTGAGGAACCGGTGATGTGGAGCACTCCTCCATTGCCACTGCTCCCAGACCCGGAATGGTAGCATCCTGATTGGGCTCTATAAATGGGCTAAGTAGAACTAAACAGCATACTTATGCGAAACTGAATTGTTTGAATTGGAACTTTTGACTTCACTGAATAGCTTGAAATAGAAATGTATTTGACAATTAAACTGTGTACTTACATTTAAACTGCAAATTTATGCTAAACCGAACTGAATTGTTTGAAATAGAACTGTTTTTTACATTGAAACTGTACTTACGCTAAACTGAATTCTTTTATATAGCTCTTTTTATGTTATTAATTGACCCTCGACCGAGCCCTCAATCAAGAGATGCACCTGTGTAAATATACGGAAGAACAGCGGAAGCAGGTGTACGTAAGAAAATAATATAAACAGGTGCCCGGACGGTTCGAGTCAGTTGGAGACAGGATGCTTAAGTGAGAACCAGCTTGCAGACTGAGGACTTTGGGGCCTCAGTGACTCACGGTTGAGCAGCCCAAGCCAAGATGCGAAGGAAGTAGTGCTATGGGCGAAGAAGAACTGGGTTCTTCAGCCTTGGTGAGGCAACTAGTCTATGAGAAAGAAAACTCTGAATTCAAATCTGTTAAATTCCACTAAAAATTGACCTTGTGTCATATCCTGTCTGAGCGGAGGGGTTGGTAAATATGAGTAGAGATTATAATTGGGCTAGTGTATTTGTGTGAAGCGTTGGATTATCTGTGTAGTCAGCGGTTGTCATCGTTGCTGTCATAGTTGCTGTCATTGTTACTTTCTTGCTTTTTTTTAAAATGTGGAACTTTTTTATTAGATCTATTGATGTTTGAAGTTCATAGACTATGCCAATGATAAGCATACAAGGCGCTAATGTTACTCCTTCCTTGCAAAACTCCTGCTACATTGTAAAGTATTTCACCCTCAGGTGAGTGAAACATGGTCTTCATAATTTTGAAGGGCATTAATATCATGGAAACTATTTCTTTGGGAAGACAATATGCTTTTAGCGTTTGCACCAACTTTCCTGGCGTTTTTCTCGTGGTGTAACGGTTAAATCGCTGCACTGCGGAATCGTAGTGAGTTCGAACTCCAGTCGTGCTATTATGTTCATTTCGGAAAAAATACCCCAGGGGGGCGTATAAACCCCCTTGCTTCCCAGCTATGTTTTAAAGATACCACTAAAGTTCTACTTGATGGATGGCTTTGGCATTAAGTAACCTACAAAGGTTGATATGCCATTAAAACAAAGAAACCAAACCAACTTTCCTTCGCTTATTGAATCAATTGTCTTGGAGAAATCTACGAAAAAAATGTTACCTCGAGATTTTTTGCACGTACTTCTTTGATGAATAGTCAAAATTTATGACGTTGTAGATCGATTTTAACGAAAACCGTTCTGATTTGTTTAAAGATTTTTCATTTCTAGTGGGATACGATTGAGAAATAGATCATCATGAAACCTTTGCAGCTATAGCAGTTTGAGTTATAACTCTCTGATTTTTAGTAATTCCGAGGCCATCTTTGTTTTATGTAAGGGAAGAATTCAGCCTTTTGTCCATTTATCAATTGTTTTTTTATAGACAGCATTATATAACCGGAGAAGCATGTCGTGACATTATTTTTGCCTTCCATACTTCTGGAGATATTTCATCGAGGCCTGCAGCTTTTCTGTTTTCAGTACTGCGTCAAGATCTCCCACTGTAAAATGAAATAGTTTGATGTCAAGTGCTCATTATCAAGTTAACCCAAGTTTGCATTCATGCTCCATACTTCACGTTCACCATTCTACTTCCCATGGTTATGATTGTCATACTTTTATGTAGCTTGTATAATTTTCTCTACTTTCTGAGACTAATCTAATGACAGCTGAAGCAAAATAACTATTTGCGGTGTTTAATTGTTAGTTATACTAATAGTTTAAAGGGCTTTATTCTAATATCTAAAATTTTCTTAATTTTTTTACTAAACAACGTGAACCCCCCTTTTCATTATTTTGATCCGGCTTTGTAAATTAATCTTATTATATTTTGTGATGAATTTTTTATTTTTTTATTTCCTGACTTTTTTCATGTATCCCTTTGTTGAGTATCACCAACCTTTTCAGCATAATGAGCTTGGCCATCTACCATATATGGCAGTAGCTCTAATACCAAGAGGTTCCAGTGCAAATCAACCTGAGATGAATCTACGAGTCAGATCAGAAGAGCTGTTCCTATGATTGAAGTATATCATTACTCTCTCACTAATACTATGTTCTTACTACTAACAGTCTCTCTCTTGTAAATACTCTTTCCTGTAAATATAACTATATCCTCACATATCGTGGTTTGTCTTATTATTACTACTACTTATGATCACTAACCATAACACAACACCCTTCTTTTTTATCCTAGTATATTACATATAAAGTTTTTTGCAGAAAATTTAGTATAATAAACATTGTCACTTTTCCGACGACAGTATTTTTCTCGAAAATACACCCTTTTTAAATATGTTCAGGAATGAGAATTAAATGCAATTGCGGATCCAAGAGATTTTTGTCTTTTGAAAAAAATGCATTTTCTTCTAAAGACTTTCTGCTCACGTTTGTGTTTACTTAGGAAGACTAGATTCTTTAAACATTTGTACTTTTATGATCTTATATATATATATATATATATATATGTGTGTGTGTGTGTGTGTGTGTGTGTGTGTGTGTGTTCAAGAATAAAACAATATTCGGTCTCAGTAGGATAATAAATTTATTTCTATCCTGTTAAGAGCATTGATATGAATCAAAGACTCCGAAATGATTTTTAACAGGATTTTTCTTGTTGGATGTGATGAAGTCATGTTGAAAATTATTTTGGGGTCTTTGATTCATATCAATGCACTTAACAGGATGGAAATAAATGTATTATCCTAATATGACCGAATATTGTTTTTTCCTTGAAATGATATTATTTGCTCTTTGAATTTATTTACATTGACCTCTCTACCAGGAATGTTTAAATAATCGAAATTCGAATAATTTATTTCTCCTGACGGAATTGTTCCCTACTCTGGATTTACCGGATTAAAGAGTATATATATATATATATATATATATATATATATATATATATATATATATATATTGGATGGTGGGGTGGAATTATTAATAAGTGATTTTTCCAAGCAATTTGAGATTTTCCACACTTTCATTTAAAGTTAAACTTATAAAAATGATTTTTTCCTTTTTTTGCAGGAATGAAACCGGAATTTTATTTTTACTGGACCACACTTACTACAATTGTTATTGATGATTTTTATCGGGATTCATAACTCGAATAAGATTTTTTAAGACTAAATACTTTCTATTTCAAACTTTTAAAATCTAATAAATGAAAGTCCTACAAGACCTTTCGTTTTTATTCAGGCTTTTTAGATTGATTGCATTCTTAAATTAAATAATTAAACTTCTATTTTTTTTATTTATTGCTATTTTTTCTTTTGCCTTTTTCCTTTTAATTTTCACCCGGATATTGCTCTTCGTGGTTTTAAATCTTGGATAATATTTTGAGAATTGAAATATTTGTAAAATACTGAAAGTGTTACATAACCAAATACATGAATACCCAAAATGTACATGGGATGTTCATATATATATAACATAGAACATAGGAATCTCGAAACACGAAAAATACTTGCGATTGTCAGTTCAGGTACGAAACTTTTTATTACCTTTGAGTTTAAAGGTTCTTCGACATAAGGAGAGAGAGGCACAGTCTTTTTATTCTGGCCTTTTCATCTGCCCCCCCCCCCCATCTCGTTCGACACCTGCCCAAGGCCTCCGCGAGTAAGCGAAAGTCAACTCTTTTCGTCCGGTGTCTAGTCTCAACTCTACTAACTTTCTTCAAATTCCCAAAAATCCTCCATGCACTCTGTAACCCCGTTTCCCATCTCGGGCTAATGTGACATCTCCGAGTAAAACGTCCGCTCCGCACGCGTTCGTGAACACCTGTGTTAATGTTGCTCCTAAGTAACCCATTCACTGGGCCGAAAGGTTCTCAGCCTAACTAAACCCAAAGGCATGAAACGAAATCCCTCGGCCATTATATTACAAAAGTTCAGTTTTTTTAATTTTATGTAGAACTATGCTTTCTAACATTAAAATGCATTCAAAATATGTTTACCAAAATATCCAAGACAACGAAGTAAATTTTCATATTTTTACGCTCAGGTCTTCTTCGCTAGCTATTTCATGTCCACACTGATTATTTGTAAACTTGTTTTCATTTTCACGTGAGATAAGTGTTCGGGGCAGGGGAATTAGGGATGGGGCATATAGCGTTCTTTTTTCTTTGCTTTTTGCTTTTAATTTTGTCAATGATATTCTTCTTCGTGGTGCTACATCTTGAATAGTTTTTGAAATATTTGTAAAATATAAAATGAAAAATTATCCTCTTTTAAATAATTTCATCTATTGTTTTTCAAGTGTCAGTATTCTTTTTTGAATTAAACGTTTGTTTGTGCACAGTTAAATAGGTTCAAGTATTCCAATCTAATAAAAATAATTTGCACACAGTTCAACGGCTTTAAAAATTGCTATCTAACATTAATAGTTTTATTTTCACGCAGTTGAATGATTTTTAAGTATTGATATTAAACATTTATATTTCTACTTGCACACAATCAGATGGATTTAGGTATTGCTATCTAACATTAATAGTTGAATTTGCACTCAGTAAAAAGATTTCAAGTATTTCTATTTAACACCAATAATTCGATTGAATGGAGGTGCCCGTCGTAGGAAATGGACCCGGCAATACGAGTTCAAATCCTGGACGAGACTGATTGCATTTCTCATAGCACTAATACCCTTGGGAAAGGTATGAATCCAATTATTCTCCCTCCAGCTATGGGTAAATAGTAGGGCAGACTGGGTTCTTCAGCCTTGGTTAGGCAACTAGTCTAGGAAAAGGAAAACTCTGAATTCAAACCTGTTAAACTCCGCTTAAAAATTGACCTTGTGTCATATCCTACCCGAGCGGAGGGGTTGGTAAATATGATAATTCAACTGAATATTAATAGTACTCACGAGTAAACGACTGAAAAGTTCCATTTGACACATATATAGGACCATGACAGGTACTACCACTCCGGGACAGAGTGGACCAAAGACTGATGGAGTATGTGACATTATCCCAACTCAAAAACAAGAACCTCACCATCAGATGCAGTTTAATATCCTGCCCAGGATATTAAATGGTTTTAAGTACTGATTTCAAACACAGATAAAACTGTTGAACATTATGCACACACATACATTGTTTTAACAATTGCTTTCAAAAACTAATATTTCAATGTAACATTAATAATTTGTTTTCACAGTTAAATTTTCATAAGTTGAAGAAAGGGTTAGATAGTTCTATTAAACCCATCAATTGGACCATAACACGTCCTACCACTCCAGGCCAGAGTGGAACTGGAAGTAATGTCAATGAAAGTATATTCCACATTCACCAAAGCTCTACGACTGAACACTCAAAATAAGGTGCAGTTTTGTGTCATATCAAGAACCCTCGCTCCAGGTTGGTCTAATCCATCTGTAGAGATTCAGTCAGTGTATTCTACTGCCCTAGCAAAAATTGGGCTTAATTTTTTTTGTTTTGTTTTGTTTTTAAGCCTTCTGTTCAAAGTATATTTTTGTGAAAAATGATAAGGTGAAAAAAAATTAAAAACCAGTGCTGGAGACCCGTTCTAATCGTAAAAAAACTAAGCGGAGAAATAAATGAATGAACTGGTTAACTGACACACGAATAGTAGTAATTTACAAAGTGTTTTTGCTTACCTGTGGCAAAAGGCCAAATGAATGGAGCACCAATGAGACTCGTACTCTTGCAAATTTGTTTGTAGAGCAGGCAAAATATTACACAACACGAGGTGCCCAACTGACATACGAGTAAGGAATTTTAAGTGTGGATCAATGAATAACAGATAGGAAATTTAATTCAGCAAAACCATAGCGGAAATAAAGGACCAGCATTTGCAGACAAACTAGAAAACTTTTACTCCAAGAAAATTTGTAGGTTGTTGGGGACAATCAGGTAAAACTAAGTCAGAAAGTTTTTAAGCGCTGGTCGAAGTAAAATGATATCAAAATCAAAAGATGTTTTTAAAAATAATATATTTAAGACCTGAAAAATGCGGGATCTTGTCCAAGTAAGTTTTAATTTACCAGATGGGGCCGTATGAATTTAGGCACTGAATAAGACCCGAGTCTCACTCGTGAGGGCGTGTTGGTCTAGCTAGCTAACCATTATACCTCCAGAGGCGCCCACTATCAAGTGGGCGCCTCTGGTGGTATAATGGTTAGCTAAGTTAGAAATTAATAGAATCTGCAAGTGAAGATAAACAAAGGAAAATTATAAAAAGCATATTGAAGGTTGATTATTTTTAGAAATTTCGGTTATATCTAGAGCTCTCAGATAAGATGTATTCAGAGAATGATTAATCTTGAAGTGGAAAGGGTCTCTGTTTAGTTCCTGAAAAGAGCTTAGGGATAAATATATTAGCTCTCTCTCTCTCTCTCTCTCTCTCTCTCTCTCTCTCTCTCTCTTTCTTTCTTGCCCTATGGGGAACTGTATTTCAGATTTTTGTATTAGCGCACGAACAATAAAGATTGTAGTGGACAAAAATCTATCCTTTTCTGTCAGTTACCTTAACTTAACGAATAATATACATTTCCCTGGGGAAAGAATCGTGAACCTGTTTGATAATCATGACGACGAAGACCAATCACCATCGACGACCACGTCACTGAAACGGCAAATTGAAACTACGCGGGAATGACATGACCTCAGTTAGTTGACCGGATTCAAGAAAACAACTGAAAGGCGAAAGATAAGGTGTCTCGTTGTGTTTTGTGCCACCAGCGGGATAGCGTAAACCAGTATAGCACTTCGACAATGACTACAGACCGCTGCTACCAACGACACAACGCACAATTATTTTGTGTCGTGACTACACTGTATGTATCAATTTAATTGGTTTGGTTTCTTTGTTTTAATGGCATATCAACTCTTTTTAGATTATTTAATGCCTAAGCCATTCCCTAAGAAGAACAGTAGTGGTACTATTTAACCCATAGCTGGGAGGATAAGGGGGTTCATACCTTTCCCAAGGGTATTTTCCCGAAAGTGAACGCAATAGCGCGACTGGAGTACGAACTCGCGTACTACGATTCTGCTGTCCATCGCTTTAACCATTACACCACGAGGACACCCCCTGTATCTATCTAAGTGTGAGAAAGGTAAGAACTCACTTAGTCCTATCCAGTAATAGTCTAGTAATACCATTACTTCTACAAGAATAGCTATGGCATCAAATAACCCAAGCATACTGATATGTCTTTAAACAAAAAAAATGAAACAGAAACCGTACTGCTACTAGTTCCACATAGTCTGTGTGAACGATGACACAAGACAAATTTTAAACAAGTTCAAAAGGTATTAATTCAATACTTTCTTCCATGCAAAGGTTAAAAAGATCAGTCCGTCCTATCATCCTTAGCGGGAAAGAAAATATTTAGATTCATAGCTTTCCTAGAGTATTAGTTCTATGTGAAATTCAAAAAGTCTCCCTCAGGATTTGAATGGGATTTATAAATTGAATTTTTGATGGAATGCTAAACATCACGCCCCACGCACTCATACATAGATAGATAGTTAGATAGATTGGTCGATTGGGTTTTATGGAATATCAACCGTTGTGGGTTATTTAACGCCACATCCATTTTTTATGTAAATAATCAATTCTATTTCAAACAATTCAGTTTAGCAAAAACTCGCAGTCTAAATATAAATACAGTTGAATTGTGAAAAACATTTCTATTTCAAGCTATACAGTTTAGTCAAGCTGTTCTAATTCAGCTAATTCAGTTTTGTATAAGTACAGATTTTGTTTACACACAGTTAAATCTCAAAACAGTTCTATATTAAACAATTCAGTTTAGTGTAACTCCAGTTTCACTATCAAAAAACAGTTCAATTTCAAATAATTCAGTTTAGTATTAGCACACAGTTTAAATGTAAGTACGGTTTAATTGTCAAGAACATTTCTATTTTAAGCTATTCAGTTAAGTGAAACAATTCCGTTTAGCAGAAGTATGCTGTTAGCTCTATTTAAACCATAGATAGAGCCCTATCAGGTGCTACCACGCCGGGCCAGAGGTGCCCGTGGTGTAGGAGGTGCCCGTGGTGTAGTCGTTATCGTCGTAGGAAATGGACACGGCGACACGAGTTCAAATCCTGGACGAGGCTGATTGCATTTCACATAGCACTAATACCCTTGGGGAAGGTATTAATCCAATTATTCTCCCTCCAGCTATGAGTAAATAGTAGGACAGACTAGGTTCTTCAGCCTTGGTTAGGCAACTAGTCTAGGAGAAGGAAAACTCCGAATTCAAACTTGTTAAACTCCGCTTAAAAATTGACCTTGTGTCATATCCTGCCCAAGCGGAGGGGTTGGTAAATAGTACCACGCCGGGCCAGAGTGGACCTCGCAGCAATTGCAATGAAGGGGTGCTCCGCTTCTCCAAAGCCCTAGCATTACTGGAATCGCACCATCAGATTGTCATATCTAGAAGATTGTCATATCTAGGAGATTCATTGGAGGGTGCCATACCCCTCTGCAGAGGTGCATCAGTGTATTCTACAGCCCCAGCCAACTAGGCAAATAGATAGATAGATAGATAGATAGAGAGAGAGATAGATTGTGTGTGCGTGTGTGTATTTCTCTCTCTCTCTCTCTCTCTCTCTCTCTCTCTCTCTCTCTCTCTCTCTCTCTTTCTATCTATCTATCTATCAGGTAGCATAAATCTTACCAGAATGGAAAAAGCAGTCAAAATTACCTTTTGAGGAGGGGCACAAATTTTAATAGTAATGGCTTGAATTAATTTATCCCTGCACTTCTTCATTGCCAGAGATCTTGATAAAAATGCTTAATTGTCATATACGGCTTGTTAGTGACTAGAAAGAGGGAATGTATTCTTGGGTAAACACTTTTCACTTATCCATTTCCGTGACTAGACAGAGATAGAAAAAGGCTGCTTTATCCATTGTATGTGATGGCGAGAAGCAATCAGTCAGCTGACTACTTGTCTAGGTATTTGATAATAACTTTTACAGCACACACGTCTCTGTTGTTGACTGCAAAACCCAAACTATTTTTTAACTTCGGAAAGTCTATGTAAATTTCTTGAATCTATTTACATTTAAAATACAGTGCAATTTTTGGTCACATAAACTTGTCTCACGATGGAAAAGTGCGAAATACCCTTGTTATGCTAATATGATGCATGGTAGTTTTAGTTTCTTTAAAATGAAATCCTCTTATTGAAATTCAAATATATCTAATATTTTTCATGTATAAATCATTAGATGAGCCTCTAGAGTCTTCTGTTTCATCTGATTATTGCATTTTTTGATGCATGTAACTTTTAGTCTAGAAACTTACATAAAGAAGTGATGTTTCAATTTTTCTAATCTCTCAGATATAATCAAACGGCAATGCGTCAAAGCTGAGACCATTTCAATACTAACTTATGGTGGCAACATTTCGATTCTATCATTGAGTGAAAATAAGGATTTACACAACTGCTTCTACAAAGAAAACTGCAGCAACGTTACCAACGCAGCATTTATCAGATAATCTTTCAGGGTTAAGGCAAGTTTTCGGGGTATAAATATCATCACAAAAGATAGATAAATAGTGTCGGGTCGTAAGTTGTAATAGTCAACATACACTTAAGATAAGAGATATTTCGTTACGGATTTGTAAGCAGCCTCAGTCGTTTGTTGTCAAAAAGACAGTCTGGCAGACCATTCACTTCTTTGTGACTTACTAACTTACGCAAGCACCATTGTAATTTAGTTCTCAGACCAATCAAATCCGTGGGGATTCCTGTCAATCTATAATAGATAGATAGATAGATAGATAGATAGATAGTAATAAGAATCGGCAATGAAAGAATTAAATGTAAACAAAAAAATGAAAATAAAATGCTTAGTATAAAAACTAAAAAAAGATAATTATTCACACTCTTCTTTCTTAATATGGACAATATTGTCAAATCGTCTTAATCATTAGAGACTGTGAATATATATATATATATATATATATATATATATATATATATATATATATATATATATTCTAAAAAATACTGGTAATCTTATTCATATACCTATTCCTGAGCGTTTACGGTTAGAGAGATTGTTATAAATAAATCATTATTTTCTCTCAACGACTGTATGTAGCTTGGTAGATGCTACAACCAACATTTGGTTAAAATGGTGCGAAATATACTTGTGTAGTACCAAACTAGAATTTTATTTAATCATTTCGTTAAAATCCAACTGGTGCAACCATTCTGTTGACATGACACAACTACAGCAAGAGAAAGAATAGTTTGATATATACCTTTCTCAGGGTAGATACTGTGTCAAGTTATGATTTTGAGAATTAATCTAATTAATCCATCGGCAATGTACAGGTTGCGAGACGTGGTCAATTTTTAAACGGAGTTTTCCTTCTCCTAGCCTGGTGGTCATACCAGTGTTAAATACCCCAGGCAACACAACAATTTACTCTTAGCTTGATGGAAAATAGTCGGATTCCTCCCTTTCTTCAGTGTATATGTGAAATGCAATTGGTCACGTCCGGGATTAGTTACCGAATCTTTATTCAACGACGATTAGCACTAGGTTCTCAGGGCTTCCTCATGAAGCACAAGGCACTAAGTGTCACTACGTGAAGCAATTTAAACGGGGCAATGAACATCTTTATTTTTATTTGTATTCCTGTCATCTTTTTTTTTTCTTTAAAATTATTACTTCGTCAATTCCTTTGTTTATTCTGTCTTTCCATCTGACATTTTTCTAATGAATTTCATTCATAATTTCTTTCTACCTTTTTTTCCTTCAGTATTCTATTTAGCTAACGTTTTCTTTCTTTCTTTCTTTCTTTCTTTCTTTCTTTTTCAATTCGAGCTTCTTTCAAGGTTAGAAAATCTTTTTTTCTGTGATTTTTCTGCGTTTCTTTCTTTCTTTGTAAGTTGTATTTGTTTCTTTGTTTCTTTCTTTTTTTTCTGTCTTTCTGGCTTCTTTTAAAGTTAAATATTCTTTCTTTCTTTCTTTCTTTCTTTCTTTCTTTCAATTCGAGCTTCTTTCAAGGTTAGGAAATTTTTTTTTCTGTAATTTTTCTACGTTTCTTTCTTTCTTTGTAGGTTGCATTTCTTTCTTTCTTTCTTTCTTTCTTTCTTTCTTTTTTCAGGTTTCGTCTACGCAGTCTACCATTCTCTCCTCCTTTTTTTACGACCCGTATGTTTCTTTTTTCTTTCATTTTTCATTTATCTAAAACAGTCTTCTCTGAAACAGTATTTCTAAAGCTGAACGTTTTTATAATTTTAATTTTTATTTCTTTTATCAAAGCCGCCATTTTATTTTTTATTTTTATTTTTTTCCATATTTAGCAACCTTTTATCGTTAACCAATATTGAAATATTGGATTTGTCTTCCATTTCCGGACACTTTTAATTTTTTGCTAAATTCTTATTTCTGTTTGTAGTTACTATTTTTTTTTTAAATTCAAGATTAGCAAAGAGAAATTAGCGATTTATTGTGTATGTTCAGGTTAGTTTTTTCCTGGCGGGCTACTGGGTGAATCGAACAGAGTCTGACATACTTTTACAAACAAACATATTTCAATATAATATAGCACGAAATCAAAATGCTTATTGACATATTAATGTTTTATAGCGGCGTTATCTTTCTGTTAGTCTTTCTATCCATCGGTTTATGGGTATGTATATAAGCATGAATTATCTATCTATCTATCTATCTATCAGCATGGATTATCTATCTATCTATCTATCTATCTATGTCAATATTTTTATCAAGTTTGTAAGCGACATATTAATCTCATTTAAGTAATAAGACATATTTCTTACTAAATGAATAAAGCTTTATATGTAACTATTCTTATTACAATTTATTTAGTTATATGTAGTCTAATTTTTCTATCGAATACAAAACACTTTTAAACACACATAGATAGGCCCTTAACAGATTATACCACCCAGATTCAAGCAGACTTGGTTGTAATTACAATGAAGAGGTTACGTCTGTCTCGTCATTGCACTAAAAGTAGAGCTTCATCAGTGGGAGCTGATTTTAATCATACGTATGATATATTTTCTGGTGGAGTCAGACATAATACTCTTTTCGATGATGCAGTCAGTATTTTTGGCCCTATCAACAGGGCATTTGTATAGATAAGAAAAGATGACAATGTGTTGCGTTCTGGTTTGTAAACGCTTGTAATATTAAATAAAGGACAAACCACGATATGAGAGGAAATAGATCTATATTCTAAGGAAAAAGTATATACAATAGAGAGACTATTAGTAGACAATAACATAGGATTAGTGAATACAGAATAAAGATATATTCCCACAACAGTATTGGCTTCCGTTATTACGGTAGCAAGTAAGGTGATCTAGTGCGATCTCCAGTCTCCAACGCTCTAATACTATTCCTATAAGAAGCTGCTCTTCACCTTCTAGTCTGCCCTGGTATTAGTAGCTACTGCTATATATGGCAGATGGAAAAGTTTATTGTGTGGAAAGAGGTGGGAGATACCCAACCCAAAGGAAGTGGAAAGATAAGGGGAAAGATGACGAGAGAAGGGGAAAGATGACGAGGGAAAAGGAAAGACGATCAAAGTTGAGGAAAAATGACAAGACAAGAAGAAAGAGGACGATAGTTGATGAAATAGGACAAGAGAAGAGGAATGATAACGAAGGAAAGAGATAAGATGAAAAGAAAAGAGGAAATATGACGGGGTTGAGCAAATATGAGAGAGCAGAAAAGACGACGTGAGAAGATGACGTGAGAAGAGGAAAGATGATGGGGAAAGAGGAGAGACGACCAAAGTAGGGTAAAAATGACAAAAAATGAGAAAGGGTGATGATCCTATTTACCCAACCCCTCCGCTCGGGCAGGATATGACACAAGGTCAACTTTTTTAAGCGGAGTTTAACAGGTTTGAATTCAGAGTTTTCCTTCTCCAAGACTAGTTGCTTCATCAAGGCAGAAGAACCTAGTCTGCCCTACTATTTACCCATAGCTGGAGGGAGAATATTTGGATTCATACCTTTCCCAAGAGTATTAGTGCTATGTGAAATGTAATCAGTCTCGTCCAGGATTCGAACTCGTGTCATCGTGTCCACATCCTGCGACGATAATCATTACACCACGGGCACCTCCATAAGAAAGGGTGATGATAGTTAACGAAATATAACGAGAGAAGAGAAGGACGACGAGAAAAGAAGAATGATAATGAGAGATGAGCAAATAGGAAGAGGGAATCGAAACGAGAAAAGAGGAAAGATGACCAAAGTAGAGAAAAAATGACAAGACAAAAGGAAAGAGGACGAGAGTTGACGAAATCAGCGAGAGAATTGAAAAAAAAACGATAAGAGAAGCGAAAAGATCAGAGAAGCGGAAAGATGACGAAAAAGGAAGTAAGATGACGAGAGAAGCGGAAGGATGAGGAGAGAAACAAGATGATAATGAGAGAAGCGTAAAGATGAAGAGAGAAGTGTAAAGATGCGGAGAGAAGCGTAAATATGAAGAGAAAAGAGGGAAGATGAAAAGGTTGGCGTAAAGATGAGGAGAGAAGTGGAAAGAAAACGACAGAAGCGGAAAGTTGAGGAGAGAGACAGGGTGATAATGAGAGAAGCGTAAAGATGAAGAGAGAAGTGTAAAGATGAAGAGAAAAGAGGGAAGATGAATAGGTAGGCTTAAAGATGAGGTGAGTAGTGGAAAGATGAGGAGAGAAGTGGAAAGATGAAGAGAAAAGAGAGAAGATGAAAAGGTAGGTGTAAAGATGAGGTGAGAAGTTAAAAGATGTTGAGAGAAGTGGAAAGATGACGAAAGAAGCGGGGAGTTGAGGAGAGAGACAGGATGATAATGAGAGAAGCGAATAGATGAAGTGAGAAGCATAAAAATGAGGAGAGAAGCGTAAAGATGAAGAGAAAAGAGGGAAGATGAAAAGGTAGGCGTAAAGATGAGGAGAGAAGTTAAAAGATGTTGAGAGATGTGGAAAGATGACGAAAGAAGCTGTAAGTTGAGGAGAGAGACAGGGTGATAATGAGAGAAGCGTAAAGATGAAGAGAGAAGTGTAAAGATGTGGAGAGAAGCGTAAAGATGAAGAGAAAAGAGAGAAGATGAAAAGGTAGGTGTAAAGATGAGGAGAGAAGTGGAAAGAAAACGACAGAAGCGGAAATTTGAGGAGAGAGACAGGATGATAATGAGAGAAGCATAAAGATGAAGAGAGAAGTGTAAAGATGAAGAGAAAAGAGGGAAGATGAAAAGGTAGGTGTAAAGATGAGGTGAGAAGTTAAAAGATGTTGAGAGAAGTGGAAAGATGACGAAAGAAGCGGAAAGTTGAGGAGAGAGACAGGGTGATAATGAGAGAAGCGAATAGATGAAGAGTGAAGCATAAAGATGAAGAGAAAAGAGGGGAGATGAGAAGATAAGCGTAAAGGCAACGGAAGAGATGAAAAGATGGCAACAGAATCGAAAAAATGAGGAGAGAAGGTGAAAGATGATGACAGAAGAAAAAAAATTACACAATACGAGAAAAGATAACGAAAAGACCCGGTAAGACAAAGAGAAAAGATGAGAACAAAAACGTAAAAATGACTAGATGAGTGCTAAGATGGCGACAGAAGCGGAAAGTTAAGGAGAGAAATGGAGCGATAACGACAAAAGCGAGAAGATGAAGAGGATCACCACAGAAGAGAAAAAGTTGTGGAGAGTACCGAAATTATTAACAGAGAAACAGAAATAAAGGAGAGATTGGAAAGATGAGGAGAGAAGTGGAAAGATGACTTGAGAAAAGGAAAGATGACTAAACAAGAGGAAAGGATAAGAGAAGTGAAAGATGACTATAGAAGACGAAAGATAATGAAAGAAGCGGAAAGATAACGAGAGAAGCGTAACGATGGCGAGAGAAAAAGAAAGCTAACGGTCGAAAAGGAAAGATATTGAAAAATTGAAAAGATAACGAGAGAAAAGGAAATATGACAAGAGAAGACTGATATCGAAAGAAGAAGAAATATCAGATAAGGAGAAAGAAGATGAGAGAAGAGGAAAGATCACGAAAGATTACGAAAGATTAAAAAAACATAAGGCATTTGGCTGACACAACCTTATGACAACCAGTAAAGAAGGCAAATCCATAAAGATCTTAAAACATATACATTTATACGAATAGTTCTGGAACTAGATTTTTATACATCTCTATATTCTCTTACGGAATACCACTTTATCAACAATCAAATGGACACGGCGACACGAGTTCAAAACCTGGACGAGGCTGATTGCATTTCAAAGAGCACCAACACCCTTGGAAAAGGTATGAATCTAATTATTCTTCCTCCAGCTATGGGTAAATAGTAGGACTGACTGACCCTTCAGCCTTGGTGAGGCAACTAGTCTAGGAGAAGGAAAACTCTGAATTCAAACCAGTTAAACTCCGCTTAAAAAAAATTGACCTTGTGTCGTGTCCTGCCTTAGCGGAGGGGTTGGTAAATAGGATAAACAATCAACATCTACATAATGTTCAAATAAGTGTATTTCCAATATATATATATATATATATATCCAGTTATGAAATCGAAAAACTACTCAATTATATATATATATATATATATATATATATATATATATATATAAGTAGTTTTTCGATTTCTTACCTTGATGCTGTCACAAAGCAAACGATCCTAGTCTTACTGATAACTGTAGGTAGAAGAGGTGGATTCTTACATTGACACAAGTTCATTACAATGAAACGAAATGCAAACAAACCCACCAAGTATTGGCCTCTGGTTATCGACGCAATTTCTACAACTATAAACATCATGCTCCTCACTGGACTTTGGTGTCATGGTGTATATATCTGTGAGAGTGCATTTCTGTGCATGGGTTCTCGGGTACATGTGGGCGCGTGTAATGTGTATGTGTGCGTATTTTTCAACCGGTATAAAGATAATTCAATTCGGAATTTAACAAAACTAAATTGATGATTAAAAGTTTGAGCAACTTAAAGTTGTAAACAGGCATATATTTTGGACGATTTAATTTTAAGAAGGTTTTTGTGTGCTTATTTTCTTTTTTAATTTGGATTTCATATGTCTCAGGAAGACTTGTATTTAGTTTAATAAATTAAAACATTGTGGTAATGTTGTGTACTAGCTTATCATATATTTCTTCACCATTCGGTAAACAAGTCCATGACTACTTATTTACAGCTGGTTCTAGCAGTAGATGGAATAGTCATACGTCGGAGACTGGATATCTTAATACTACGGACACAACTTGAACCTTTGGAGACCTTTTCGTAAACCGTCGAAGAATTTTACCGTAACAACTAATTCGGATATCTTAGTATACCGAAACAATCTAGATTCCGTTAAACAATAGCTGCTTAACTTGTTTCACTAAAAAAAACTTTTCCGGATGAGAAATTGTGGCCAGGGACTTATAACTGGTTATATATATATATATTAGATCGTATAGTCTGTGACACTGGGATATATATATATGTATATATACATACATACATATATATATATATATATATATATATATATATATATATATATATATTTATATATATATCCCAGTGACACAGATTAAACGATCTAATATATATATATATATATATGTATATATATTAGATGGTGTAGTCTGTGACACTAAGACCCATGCATTCAGCAATCGTCAGACAGATATGTATATATATATATATATATATATATATATATATATGTGTGTGTGTGCGTGTGTGTGTGTATTTTGGAAGCTTTTCTTCACTGATACAAATTTCGTTGGATATAATAGACATTTTTGGTCTACATATTTTCTTGTTGATCCTTTCATATTGCCGTATTGATTTTATAGTATTCGGTGGGAACTGACTGATATATTTTCCACACTTGTTTATTTCCCGAGTACTTTGTGCCCGACTTTGGGGAGGATGTATAACAAAAGAGAGGTAACTTTTGTATGTACACGCTACACACTGCAACGGCCCAGATGCTCTTTTTCTTAGAAAGTAGTAATGTACGCTGAGCATTATAAGGTACGGATCGAGGGTTAAGTGGACGAATCCAGGGAATGGAGTATCACCCTCCCCTACACCTCGGTGTAGTGACTAATGAAAAGGGTGCCAGCGGTCGCCAACTTCCTTTTTATATATGGATGTGTATGTAAATATAAGGATATGTGTTTCCGTGTGTCATCTGTCAGTTTGTCTATGTGTGTGTATTTGTGTGTTTGTGGGTGTTTGCGTGTGTGTGTGTGTGTGTGTGTGTGTGTGTGTGTGTGTGTGAGAGAGAGAGAGAGAGAAGTAGAGAGAGAGTGAGAGAGAGAGAGAGAGTGATAAAGGGAAAGAAAAATATAATTCAATTCGTGATTTAACAAAAATAAACTGATTATTAAATGATTATAAAACTTAACGTTGAGACCACACAAATATTTTGCTCATTTTATAATTTTTCTTTATATTGCTGCATCATTTATGTTGCAATTCATCTTATAAGATCGGTAAGATTTCCATCAGATTGATTGTCATTAGCATTCCACGATTCCAAGCTGTAGCGGTCTCTATACTAAAATATAGATGCACCACATGAATACTGAAAAAACGCAGAGAGAAAAAACTAGATTGGAGCTACACAAGGATGCTGCGTGCTGGTTTGTCCAAATCTTGGAAGCAAAATCCAACAAACAACAGCTGTGGGGCCACCTGCCTTCCCTCTCACAAATCGTACAAGTAAGACAGATAAGACGAGCAAGACACTGCTAGAGAGTCAAGGACGAAGTAATAAACGATATTCTCTTTTGGTCCCCGTACATTAAAATGCCTGTGTTGGCTACATAACAAAGACTTACATCAGCTCTGAGCGGACTCAAGATGTAGCCTTTAAGAACTGACAGGATTGATGAATAATAGAAGTTAAGTGTATGTGTGAGAGAGAGGTAGAGAGAAAGAGAGAGAGAGAGAGAGGGGGGGTAGAGAGATAGTGAGAGAGAGAGAGAGAGAGAGAGAGAGAGAGAGAGAGAGAGGGAACTCCGTTCTGTCAGAGTGACTTGATCATCATGATGACATTATATCTATTATATATTATATTATATTTGCTACTTATAGTACTGCTGTTTGTTCAAGTTTTTAAAGTAAAGGAATTGTTACTTTTTTAGTATGGAAGCGAATGTTTTCATGCATTTTAAAGTTGTGCATATATACATATATATAAACAGAGAAACAGAGACAGAGACACAGAGAGAGAGAGAGAGAGAGAGAGAGAGAGAGAGAGAGAGAAGGAGGATCTAAAAAAAACTATCTACCCAGCTTTTACCTAACGGATCATCTGGGTAATTCTGACTAAAAAGGGTTAGCCCAAACAACATTTTGTAAGTGAAATGGCCACCAAAAAGAAGAAAACATTAGCAGAAAAAACACCAGATTTTTTTCAAACTGCCTGAGTTATCGAAAGAGTTTCCTTTTTAATCATAAATATATATATATATATATATATATATATATATATATATATATATATATATATATATATCTTACTCATCAGTCTTGCTATACCAACTGGTTTAGATGAAGGAAACACTGAATTCAAACCTTTTTAATTCTACTTTAAAAAATTAATAAAAATAATGATAATACATAATAAAAACTCATGATTCAAATATTCATGTTATCAATTCTCAGGTGAGTTAGGATTTAATTTAACTGATTTTTTCACTCACACACACACACATATATATATATATATATATATATATATATATATATATATATATATATATATATATATATAAATTGTTGGTACACGCAAATTTACAAAGATAAATACTTAGAGACATATGCGAAAATTGAAGATTTACGATAAGAATAAATTTCATTGAAATCACAAGGGTCCTTTCATCTGATATTTGTCGGGCGACAGCCCTCAGAAGTCGTTTAAAAAACAATGTAAATAAAATTAAGTAAAAGTGGTGGGTGGAAATGAAAATGATTGCGAGCCAAAGAGGGCGGAGAAAAAAAAATTTAAAAGCACCCTAAGTCAAGCAAGAGATATTTACAAATAAATTCAAAATGTGTTTGGTGTTTTGATTGCATAGAATGTCCTATTGAGTAAAATATAAATGACCTCCATTACAATTAGATTTTGTTTCGTCCAAGCTCTATGCAAGACCACAAAACACTCATAGCTGTAATCAACCACTGAACTATTTAAGGCATCCCAATGCTCACAGATGACAGAATCGAGAAATTTTGAATGCCCGGATGTTGTGTGATTACGAATATTTCTTGGAAAATGCGGTTTAACTCTAACATCAAGGCGTTGGGAAGTGCGCCTTATATATTTGGCATTACGGCAACATTATACACCGGACATTGGCCTAACGGTTAGTGTGTTCGCCAATGGCCCGGGTGACCTGCGTCCAATCCCAGGTCGAGTCATACCAAAGACTTTAAAAACGGTACTTGATGTCTCCTTGCTTAACACTCAGCATTATAAGGTACGGATCAAGGGTAAAGTGGAGCAATCCAGGGAAAAGAGTAACGCCCTCCACTACACCTTGGTGTAGTAGCTATAGAAAAGGGAGCCTTCAGGTCACCCTCGACTATGGTCGCCAACTTTACTTACTTACGGCAACATTGAGATTTAAAAATAAAATATCTTTGTTGTAAGATCTTATTTACCAACCCCTCTGCTCGGGCAGGATATGACACAAGGTAAATTTTTTAAGCGGAGCTTAACAGGTTTGAATTCAGAGTTTTCCTTCTCCTAGACTAGTTACCTCACCAAGGCTGAAGAACCCAGTCTGTCCTACTATTTACCCATAGCTGGAGGGAGAATATTTGGATTCATACCTTTCCCAAGGGTATTAGTGCTATGGGAAATGCAATCAGCCTCGTCCAGGATTTGAACTCGTGTCGCCGTGTCCATTTCCTACGACGATAACGACTACACCACGGGCACTTTTCTTTGTTGTAAGATAGGGAGCACATCCTTATGAGTAGAGCGAAATGCAGCTTGATTAGTAAAGAGAACTGACCTTTGAATTTGCCAAGTGCTTAAAACGGAATTCAGATATTCTTCTCATTAGACTTCAATTTGTTGGCACTGTAATCTTGAATCGAACAGATTATTTTACTAAAACGTCAGCCATTTTGGACGATACAACTAAATTTCTAAATATTGGTGATTTATCCTTTGATCACACCTATAAGTTGGAAATTATGTTATAGAATCGGTTTTTTGAATTATTCAAGAAAAACTTCATCATTTGAGAAGTCTATGAATTAATTCGTCCAATTGGTTCGCAAAAACACAGAATGTATAGATTACCAAAAATTCATAAATCTGATATTCCTTTTCGACCTATTTTGTCCATGTGCCATTCCGTGCAATATTCTTTAGCAAAATGGTTAATTCAATTACTTAATACTGTTTAAGAATTTTATTCAAGATTTTGTGTGGACAATTTATTTATTTTTTCTTCCATTATTCGTCAACTCTCTCCTTGATTTGACTCTTAATTCATGGTGTCCTTTGACATAACTTCTCTGTTTACTAATGTTCCTCTAGATGAAGTAATTTCTATTTGTGCAGAGATATTATATCGCAGTCCGTTAATATCTGTAATATCTTCTTTCCCTGAAAGTGTTTTTGTGGAATTGATGGAATCGGCTACCAAGTCAGTTTCCTTTAGTTTTAAAGACACCATGTATCGTTAGGTCGACAGTATTTTGATAGATTCTTCCTTTGGCTCTATTCTTGCAAATATTTTTGTTGGTTTTTATGAGAAACTACTGTTTGACGGACACCTTCGCATGTTTTAGTTCACGTAATGAAACTTTGTCATTCTTCTATTGTTTGAATGACTGAGATCCTTCTTTAACCTTCACTATGGATGAAGAGAAGGATAACAAATTACCATTCTTGGGTGTATTGGTTGAACATTGTTCGTTTGCTTTCGTAACTAGTATATATAGAAAGCCTACGTTCATCGGTTTGTATTTGAGTCGGCATGCTTTTGCTCTTAAGTCCAGAAAGGTTAACCTGATTAAGTGTCTCTCTTTCAGGGCTCTTATGATTTGTTCAGGTAACAATATTAAAAGCGAAGGTGCCCGTGGAGCAATGGTTATCGTCGCAGGAAATGGACACGGCGACACGAGTTCAAATCCTGGACCAGACTGATTATATTTCACATAGCACTAATACCCTTGGGAAAGGTATGAATCCAAAATATTCTCCCTCCAGCTATGGGTAAATAGTAGGGCAGACTAGGTTCTTCAGCCTTGGTAAAGCAACTAGTCTAGGAGAATGAAAACTCTGAATTCAAACCTGTTAAACTCCGCTTAAAAAATTTACCTTGTGTCATATCCTGCCCGAGCGGAGGGGTTGGTAAATATGAACAATATTAAAAGCGAATTTGAACAGAATAAACATTTATTTTGGGGTAATGGTTATCCTAAGGAAAACATTGTTGACACAGTTAAAAAAAATGTTAATAAGTTTAGGAATAACATCAGGCCACTTGGCCCATCTAAATGCTCACTTTTGTTAGACATCCCTGGATTGGATCTCCTATCCAGTTGATTGCCGATAAGGTTTATTCTTCTGTTACACGCTGTTATCCTATTTATACTATTTACCCAACCCCTCCGCTCGGACAGGATATGACACTAGGTCAATCTTTTAAGCGGAGTTTAACAGGTTTGAATTCAGAGTTTTCCTTCTCCTAGACTAGTTGCCTCACCAAGGCTGAAGAACCAAGTCTATGCTACTATTTACCGATAGCTGGAGGGAGAATAATATGACTCATACATTTCCCAAGGGTATTAGTGCTATGTGAAATACAATCAGTCTCGTCCAGGATTTGAACTCGTGTCACCGTTTCCATTTCATACGACGATAACCATTATACCACGGGCACCTCTACGGGAGTTACTCGCCGTGATAATGCGGCTATGGTTCGAGCTACTACTCGAGCTGCATTTCGCTCTATTCAAAATGCTGTGCTCCCTATCTATCAACAAAGCAATCAAATTTATAAATTTCAATGTTGCTGTAATATATATCAGTAATATCCAGTCAGCGTCCGAAGACATATGATGAGACGAAGGGTATAATGATATTCTTCGCCGAAATAAATTTTTAATGATAACTTAAACAGGTTTGGGTTTCCTTCTAATGGTACGATAGATAGATAGATAGATAGATAGATAGATAGATAGATAGATTGTGAAAGACTAAGATAGATAGATAGATATCACTATACAGGGTTATTCCTACACACGTGTGTATTTGAATTGGCAGACATAGGACTCTATCTCTCTCCATCTCTCTCTCTTTCTCTCTCTCTCTCTCTCTCTATATATATATATATATATGCTGGCTTCTTAATCAATACAAATCGATCTCCCCCTTTTGATTGTCTTCAAAACATATTTCAATTCTTTTCCTTTCTTTGATTTTTTTACTGTATTATCACTTCTTATTGAGCTCTTCAAATGCTCGCAACAGGAAAAAATCCGGCCCAAAACAAAGATATACAAGATATATATTTCCAGTCATTAGTCAAATATAATAACAAGTCAAAGCCTGGAAGACGAGAATAATTAAGTCTAAATGAAAAAACATATTAAAAAATAAATATATAAAAACGAAAAAGACCACCTAATACTGTCGAGCATTTTTTTATTTTAGAATTTTTTCCCAATTCTTTGCAGCGACCCTTTAAAAAAACTTATTAAAATGAAAAGTTTTTTTTTTTTTTATATATATTGAAAAGAACAAAAGAATTTACGTCGAATTTTGTCGCAGGCCATGATTCACGAGTTGAAATTCTAAATGAGTTGGTCGGAGGTTGTTTAAGTTCAATTTCAGTTTTTTTGATTGGCATTGTTTCTTCCTTTTTGGATCATCATTCTACGAAGAAAAAAGACAATATGCCGACATGTGAAGAACAAGAATAAAGACAGGAATCATAATTCTTAAAAAGGCTACGTCTACAAGATAGATACATAGAGAGAGCGAGAGAGGGAGAGAGAGAGATATTTTTAGAGAGAGAGAGAGAGAATTGCATGGACTAATAAAGAGATATATGAATAGACTAAGATACAGAGATAAAATAAATACACTGAAATAAGAGAGATAGATTTTGAGAGAGAGAGAGACAGAGAGAGACAGAGAGAGACAGAGAGAATTGCATGGACTAATAAAGAGATATATGAATAGACTAAGATACAGAGATAAAATAAGTACACTGAAATAAGAGAGATAGATTTTGAGAGAGAGAGAGAGAGAGAGAGAGAGAGAGAGAATTGCATGGACTAATAAAGAGATATATGAATAGACCAAGATACAGAGATAAAATAAATACACTGAAAAAAGCAGCGTCGAATCAACCGAAAAGGACATCGAAACGAGGTTAACGAAAGCATGGACAGCTATCAATAGGCTATCGATTATATGGAAATCAGACCTAACCGATAAAATGAAACGCAGTTTCTTCCAGGCAGCGATCACATCGATACTGCTATACGGGTGCACTACATGGACGCTAACAAAACGGCTGGAGAAGAAGCTAGACGGCAATTACACAAGAATGCTGCGTGCAATCTTGAAAAAGTCCTGGCGGCAACACCCCACAAGACACCAACTGTACGGCCACCTGCCTCCTATCACGAAAACTATTCAAGTTAGACGAGCCAGACATGCAGGACACTGCTGGAGAAGCAGGAACGAACTCATAAGAGATGTACTCTTAGGGACCCCCACACATGGCCGTGCAAAAGCAGGAGGACCGGCACGAACATACATTCAGCAGCAATGTGAGGATACGGGATGTTATCGTGAAGACCTACCTAGGGCGATGAACGATTGGGAGGAGTGGCGAGAGAGGGTCAGGGATCTCCGTGCTACCAGCGCGACATTATGATGATGATGATGATGATATATATATTGTCAATTCGTCCTGTCAGCAGAGAGATCCTTGATTCCCACTCGCCATCCATTCCTATCGTTCATCGCTCTATTTCCTCTAGACGGAATCTGATATCCGCACAGAGTGGATATATTCGTTCCTGCTTCTCTACGAGTACCCAGGACATCTTATGCGTTTTACTCCGGTGGTTTGTGGAATGTAAGACAAGTGGCCGTGCAGCTGTTGACAGGTGCTGCTTCCAGGACTACAAACACCCTTTGTGGTTCATATCCAGCTTTTTTCCTTGAGCTTAGTTAAAATCAACGTTGTTCATACAATATCATTGGCAAAAGCTTGGGAAAATTTTCGTTGTATTTTATCAGAGTGATTAGGTTGGTTGGTTTGTTGGGTTTCAGTGGCATTTCAACCTTTGTATGTTATTCAACAACGAATCCATTTTTATGCAGATAGTTAGTTCTATTTCCAAAAACTCAGTTTAGCATGAGTACACAGTTTATATGTCAAAAACATTTCTATTTCAAGCTATTCAGTTTATTCAAACAGTTCTAATTCTGCCAATTCTATTTAGTATAAGTACAGATTTTGTTAACACGTTGTCAAATGTCAAAAACAATAAGGTGAGTCTTACCGTTCTGCAGAGATGCAGTCGGTGTATTATGTAGTCCGAGCTGGTTTGGCTGAAAATTCAATCTGAGATTTTTAATCAAAAACGACAAGCAAAATTCAAGTTAGATTAATTGATAGGTAATTAATTTGATACATATTTGATATTTGAAAGGCTGTGTAAATTCGTGGATTTAGAAAAAGAGGATGCACCTTTGTTTTAAGGTAAACAAGAGACAGCAGGAAGGCCACATAAATTGCGTAAATGGGATGGCTGAAGGAAGAGTAACGACGTGGGGCATGGGCGTCCGAAAAATTATATAATGACGGAAGTTTTCTACTTTAGATCAGTGAGCAGATAGCAGAGCAGAAATTGAGAGACTTAAAGTCACACTGTTGGTGGTCTTGGATTGAGAGGAGGCAGGGGAAAATTTAAACGAACAAGACTTGCTAATGTCGAAAGCGAGTATGATCCTAGAAAAAAAAGAGAGTCTAGCGGAAGCTTCTCTAGTGAAATGACTTGTACCAGCGGAGGCAGACCGAAGAAGAAACGAACATAATTTAAATGTTTTAAGTCGGCCGTGTGCTAGCCACGTGGGGGTTGAACGAAGAAGTAAGTCTATTTGAAGATAAAGTATCTCAGCCCTGATGTAAATCTAAGCGGTTCCCTGTTTACCCTGACTCTCTCTCCTCTCGTAACTAATTTCAGCACGATTTTGTAATAATAAACAAAAATGAGATATTTTCATAAATAAGAGTAGTCTTCTTTTTCTTCTCTCTGTATACAACTTTTTATTTGCATCGAACCTATTTTTTTATTTAGTGGTATTTTCAATTTTTCAATTTTTATTTTCCAAATGCATTGATTCATTTAATATTCTATAGATTTTTAAAGGATTTACTTATTCCATTGATAAAGCTTTCGTTTGATGATAAGAGCTTTAATATTTTAGAATGTATTTCAAAAGGTTTCACACTGTTTGTTTGTTTTACCCTTGCCATGACAATTTTTCTGTAGAAGACCAGGCTGTTCCAAAAAAGATCAGATATTTAAAAAAATTATCGTCCACCGGCTAGTTTGTCTTTTAATTCACTTATTTCATTTTACTGTACAAACGTTTATGGAATCTCAGTTTTTTTCCACTTTATTTTCATGTTTCAATTTTTCATTTCCTAAAAATTACCCCTCTTTTTAATCACAAATAACGTTTACTCATCTTATTGTCGCTTTTTTTTTATCATTATTCACTCTTATTATCTTCGTATATTTTCCTCAATGAGTGTCCCGGATATGACACAATTCAATCTGATGGTGAGGTTCCAGTGATGCTGGAGCTTTGGGAAATGCCGAGCACCCCTTCATTGCCATTACTTTCAGGTCTCCTCTGGCCCCCGGAATGGTAGCACCTAATAGGGCCCTATCTATGGGTTAAATAGAGCTAAAGTGCATACTATATTATTTGAATTAGAACCGTTTGACTAAACTGACGGCTTGAAATAGAAATGTATTTGACAATATAACTGTGTACTTACATTTAAGCTGGATGCTTATGCTAAATAGAATTGTTTGAAATTGAACTGTTTTGACATTGAAACTGTACTTACACAAAAATTGAATTGTTTAATATAAAACTGTTTTGACATTGAAACTGCACTTACACAAAACTGAATAGTTTAATATAAAACTGTTTTGACATTTAACAGTGTTTGAACAAAATCTCTACTTATACTACATTAAATTAGCTGAATTAGAACTGTTTGAATAAACTGAATAACTTGAAATAGAAGTGTTTTTGACATATAAACTGTGTACTCATGCTAAACTGAATATTTGAAATAAAATTAATTATTTTACTAAAAAATGAATTTGGCGTTAAATAACGTACAACGGTTGATATGCCATAAAACCCAACCAACCAACCGACCAACCTAAGTATATGATTGATTGGAGCCATGGGTTTAATAAATTTATATTACTGAGAAAGGTATGAATCCAATTATTCTCCCTCCAGCTAGGGGTAAATAGCAGGGCAGACTAGGTTCTTCAGCCTTAGTGAGGCAACTAGTCTGGGAGAAGGAAAACTCTGAATTCAAACCTGCTAAACTCCGCTTAAAAAATTGACCTTGTGTCATATCCTACCTGAGTGGAGGGGTTGGGTAAATAGGACCTTATATTAATGAGTGTTAAGTAAGGAGGCTTCAGGTACCAATTTTTTAGTCTTTGGTATGACTCGACCTGGGATTGAACCCCGGATTCTCGGACGATTGGTGAACACTCTACCCACCAGACCAGACATTGGAATAATGTGTAGATGATGAAGAAACTTAATGGGGTTGAGTCCGGCGAAAAACCTCTGCGGCGAGGAGAAAACTTAGATAAAAAATATTATTGTAAATCAGTAGAATTCATGTGATTAATTATTTTCTCAAACTAAAGAAGAGAACCCTTCTTTTCGGTCACGTCTCATCAGAGAAAAATACCGTCAAAGACAAGCAGTGAAATAATTTCTTGGATTCGACTATATTTTTCCCATCACAATATTCAATTATTTGTTTGACTCCTTGAGAGTATTTTCACATCAGTGTTAGCTGATGGTTTTCCACTGGAGTTTGAGAGATAGCAAGTCTCCACAAATCTCCAGGACTCTTCTCATTATTCAGGTAGATCTCAACGATGTTGTAGTTTGAACAGTCTCCACCCACCTCGTTAATTCCAAGTCCTCCAGTCCTCGAACCAATCATTTGGTGATTGTACAAAGAGCATCGGATACAATTGGTTTTATAATCACTTTCGTGTACCACTGATTATTATTCTTATTATTTACTCATTAGAGATTTTCACATCAGCGTTAGCTGACGGTCTTTCACTGGAGTTTGAGTGATAGCACGTCTCCTCAAGTCTCCAGGACTCTTTTCAGTATTCTGGCCGTTCTCAATAATGTTGTAGTTTGGATGGTCTCCATTTGTCCTCCAACCTCCAAGTCCTCTAGGCCCTCTAATAATGTTAATCCTCTAATTTTTGGTGATTATTATTAAGTCTGGTTTTCTGGCCGAGATTAGATGATCCGTTTGTATGTCAAAGTCCCATTGGAGTTTATGTGTGTCATTTTCTCGGACAGATGCTGATTTGTGCATATACGGTTTGTTCATATGGTCAAATTTAGATTTCTTGCACTTCTCCCAGAGGATCATCTTGCCCACCGAGTGGTGTCTAGTCTTTTACTTCTTCTGTGAAAATTTATTATTATTATTATTATTATTATTATTATTATTATCTCCATTGGAGTTTTTCACATGAGCGTCAGCTGACGGTCTTTCTCTGGAGTTTGAGTGATGGTGAATCTCCTCAAGTCTCCAGGACTCTTCTCAGTATTCTGGCCGTTCTCAATAATGTTGTTGTTTGGATGGTGTCCACTCGTCCACTAACTTCCAAATCCCCCAGTCCTTTTAATAATCCTTTAGTTACTGTACCAAAAGCACCAATCACAATTGGTATAATTGTCACATTCATGTTCCATAGTTTTTCTTTTCAAATCTCTACCCAGATGGAGGTACTTATCTCTCTTTTCACATTCTTTCAGTTTTATTCAGTGGTCAGCCGGGACAGCAAAGTCAACAATTTTCCAGATTTTTTTCTTTTTCTGTTAATTATTATAAGGTCTGGTCTTCGGGCCGAGATTAGGTGATCTGTTTGTATGTCAAAGTCCGATTAGTGTTTATGTAAGTCATTTCTAGGACAGGTCCTGGGTTGTGTATATAACATTTGTTGGCATGGTCAAATTTCAATTTTGTGCACATTTCCCAGTGGATCACCTTGCCAACCCAGTCGTGTCTAACCTTGTACTCTTTCTTCTTCTTCTTCTTCTTCTTCTTCTTCTTCTTCTTCTTATTATTATTATTATTATTATTATTATTATTATTATTATTATTATTATTTATGCTACCTCTGGTTTCAACGATAGGATTATTAAACAGTCATCAAAGCTTTCACTGCCATCATTTAGTTGTATAATCGGTGAAAAAAGGCACAAATATGCTTTTTATTTAGTTTTGTAATGGCTTTCATTTTCTTTTGTTTGTAATTCCTATGATATTATTTTTCATTTCTTTTAAGTGATTGTTCGTTCCTGTCGCTGTTAATGAAAGCTTTTTATTCATCTTAATATAATCTATCTATCTATCTATCTATCTGTATCCAACTTGCCATGTTTATATCTATCATTATTTCATAACTTCTTTTTTATTTCTTATTGTCATCTATATATCCAACTTGCTATCTATCTATCTATCTATCTTATTCACTTATGTAGGCAACTCATCCTATTTATAGATAATCTATCAATCTATCTAACTATCTATCTTGATGTATATATCTAACCCATAAACCGGGCATTGTCATAATAGTTAGAGTGTTTGCTATGGCCTAAGAGACCTGCGTTCAATCCCAGGTTGAGTCATACCAAAGACTCAAAAAATGATACTTGATGCCTCTTTGCTTAACACTCAGCATTATGAGGTACGGATCAAAGGTAAAGTGGGGTAATCTAGAGTAGCGCCCTCCTCTACATTTTGGTGTAGTAACTATTGAAAAAGGAGCTCTCGACTATGGTCGTCAACTTTACTTTAATGCAACTCATCTGTTAATATCTGATATAGCGATCCATATTTACCAACCACTCCGCTTGGGCAGGACATGACACAAGGTCAGCTTTTTTAAGCGGAGTTTAACAGGTTTGAATTCAGAGTTTTCCTTCTCCTAGACTAATTGCTTCGCCAAGGCTGAAGAACACAGTCTGTCCTACTATTTACCCGTAGCTGGAGGGAGAATAATTGGACTCATACCTTTCCCAAGAGTATTAGTGCCATGTGAAATGCAATCGGTCTCGTCCAAGATTTGAACTCGTGTCGTCGTGTCCATTTTCTACGATGATAGCCATTACACAACGGGCACCTCGTAACTAATATAGCAATCTATCAATCTATTTTTTTAATCCATGTATGTATTTGATTCACCCTATTTATATCTAATATAGATATCTATCTATCTTTCTATCTATATATTCATATATGTATCCAAACCACCCTGTTTATAGTTAATATATGTAGTTAAGTAAACAAATAATATTGTTTCATGTAAAAAACATTTACCGACGCGGACTACGCTAATGACATAGCGCTTCTGGCAAATACACCTGCCCAAGCCGAAACCCTGCTACATAGTCTAGGACGAGCCGCTGCAGGCATTGGCCTCCATGTCAATGCACATAAGACGGAATATATGTGCTTTAATCATAGAGGCGACATCTTCACACTAAACGCTATGTCTTTGAAACTAGTTGATAAGTTCACCAATCCAGAAAGCAATGTCTTAGCAATCGAGCAAATATAGACACGTGACTAGCATGGAAGCTAACTAAACGGATAGAGAAAAAAGCTCGACGGCAATTACACAAGAATGCTGTGACCAATATTGAACAAGTCCTGGAGGTAAGACCCCACAAAGCAGCAGCTATATGGCTACCTACCACCCATCACAAATATTGACAATCCGTAAATTTCTAGAAGGCGTACGGGCAAGAAACCTACAGGTTACAATATTATTTGTCGACTTTACAAAGGCCTTAGATTCCATACCTAGATGGAAGATGGAGCAAATTCTACTCGCATACGGTCTACCAAAAGAAACCGTCGCAGCCATAATGATTCTCTACAGAAACACAAAAATGAAAGTGCGTTCCCCAGATGGAACCACAGAATACTTCGACATTGTAGCAGGGTTACTGCGAGGAAACACATCAATCGATAAAATCAAAGAAAACGGTTTCGAGCTGAAAGAAGCAGAAGGTACCCCGCAAAAAACAATTACCGACGCCGACTACGCCGATGACATAGCGATTCTGGCAAATGCACCCGCCCAAGTGAAAACCCTACCACATGGTCTTGAACGAGCTACCGCAGGCATTGACCTCTGTGTCAATGCACACAAAACGGATTATTTACAATAATCAAACTGGAGACATTTCCACATTAAACGGTAGCTCTCTGAAACTAGTAGACAAGTTCACCAACCAAGGAAGCAGTGTCTCATCTACCGAGGCACACTTCGACACGCCACTAACAAAGGCATGGACAGCTATCAATAGACATTCAGTCATATGGAAGTCGGGCCTGACCGATAAAATGAAACACAGTTTCTTCCAAGAAGCGATTGTGTCGATACTACTATATGGATGCACTACATGTACACTAATTAAACGGCTAAAGAGAAGCTTGACGGCAACTACACAAGAATGTTGCGAGCAATATTGAACAAGTCCAAGAGGCAACACCCTACAAAGCAACAGCTATACGGCCACCTACCACCCATCAGAAAAAACTATCAAAATTAGACGAACCAGACAGGTGGGACACTGCTGGAGAAGTGGGGACAAGCTCATAAGTGATGAAGTCCGATGGACCACTTCACATGGACGGGCAAAGGCAGGACGACCAGCTTGAACCTACATACAGCAGCTTTGTGCCGATACGGGATGTAGCCCCGAAGACCTGCCGGAAGCAATGGACAATAGGGAGAGGTGGTGACAGAGGGTCAGGGATATGCGTGCTGATACAACGACATGATGATGATGATGATGATATCTAATTATCTATTTATTGAATTTATATACGTATTCGACTCACCCTGTTTATAGCTTATATTGATTATATATCTATCTCACCCTCTTTATTGCTAATATTGATATCTATCTATCTTGCAACCTAGCAATCTAAAAACAAGGTAAGCTTGCATATTCAATAAACCCTTTCTTATGTTATACACTTATAAGTCAGCTTGTTTTCTATTTTTTTTTAAATCATAAACAGAAACACAATCACTTGGACACACACTCACAAACACTCTCAAACCAAGAAACAAGTGATATGAAGACAATAATGTAATGGTTATCGTCATAGGAAATGGACACGGCGACACGAGTTCAAATCCTGGACGAGACTGATTACATTTTAAATAGCACTAATACCCTTGGGAAAGGTATAAATCCAATTATTCTCCTTCCAGCTATGGGTAAATTGTAGGGCAGACTGGGTTCTTCAGCCTTGGTGAGGCAACTAGTCTGGGAGAAGGAAAACTCTGAATTCAAACCTGTTAAACTCCGCTTAAAAATTGACCTTGTGTCATATCCTGCCCTAGCGGAGGGGTTGGTAAATATAATAACTATAATGATATTAGTTTCTCATTTTCTAAACAGTTCAAGAATGTTGTGTCCACAGAACAAATTTCTTTACATTAAGGGTGTCAAGAAAGAAGGAACATCTTTACTAAGACTTGAATTTATGATGAGCTATCGAAGTTTGTTAATCGGTGAAACTTTAAGTAATCTGGATATCTATCATTGCTAAATGTGTATCATGCTGAAGTCTAAATAAAGTTTAAAAAAAAAAAACAACGTCGCACACACTTCTGAATAAAGTGCACGCGTACAAACTCAAACACACACATACACACACACACACGGGCGCATGGGCTGACATAAACTGTCGTTTGCATACATACGGATAAATTCATATGCACACAAACACAATACACATACCCACACAACCAAACACTCACACACTGTCGATAGAGTCAACGTCGCCTGACGATCAAATACGAATATTAAGATTATACAGTTTACGAAGCATATTCATATGATAATTTTATTACACAATACTTCTTTTTCATACTTTAAATTACACCACTAACACATTCACAGACCTGCACACATACACATACGCACACACGCACACACGTATATATATATATATATATAGATATTGATATTTCATCCACTTAAAAGACTGTATGTAAGTATTTCGAGCTGTGTTAGCGTTAAATTCTCATATATATATATATATATATATATATATATATATAAGTGTGTGTGTACATATATATAAAAACATTTTACTTGCAAACACGTAATTCATTAGCTCTAAAAGCGTTATTTCGTCACCATCCCCATACATTCACGATTCCACTATACACATTATCAGACACACACTCACATACACAAACGGGCACGTGCACACACACACACATACACACACACACACACATATATATATATATATATATATATATATATATATATATTTCTTTATATATAACGCCATAGGAAACTATTATATTACAGTCTTTCTTTTGTCTCTCTATCATCCAATCCTCCGACGTGTTTGCTGGAAATCGAAATGAAAATAAAAGTCGCCTGACACTTTGGCAGCGTGAGATCGCAATTATAAAGAGCACCATCTGTCCTACTGTACAAGAAATAAAAGAAAGAAGCTTAAATATTTAATTGGTCTCTTTGCCTATATTACTTGATTTATTTTTATTCCCATCTACAAGAAAGGACACTAGAGAAACAGTGAAAAAGTAAACAGTGACGTCAAGAAACTGCTATAATAATAATAATAATGATAATAATGATAATAATAATAATAATAATTGCAAAACAACAACAATGATAATAACAAGAAAAATCGAATGCAACAAACTGACGCAAAATGAATAAAGACGATACATGACTGGTTGGTAAAGGTGATCTACTGGGATTTGTGCCAGGATTAACATTCGATCATATTAACAAATGGTTTATGTAGAAACTAGAATAGGTCCTAGAAAATGAGATTCATAAAATTCTCTAAGATTTTGTGATCACGGAATGCCGCACAGATGATTAGACCAAGAAGAAAAGAACTTGTCATCGACAGGAATTTGCTCTTTCAACGAACAGCAGAATGGAAATGAAAGACATTGAAATGCTAAAAAAAATTCTGGATCTAGCCAGAGAGCTGAAAGAGCCCTGGAACATGAAGGTGACCTTGTTAGGGTGAGAAAGTGACGGTAAAAGTTATGATGCAATTGTTCGATTTGAAGAGTCGAAAGAGTCGTGGAAAAAAAATTGACGGAATCTGAAGTCTGAAGATGAATCGAGACCATCCAGACAATAGCATTGTTGTGATCAACTAGAATACTCAAAAGTGTCCCAGAGACCTGAGGAGATTTGCTGTCACTAAATACAAAGTGTAAGACCACCGGCTAAAACTCGTGTGAAAAAACTTACTATCAGTAAAACAACAGCAACAACAGCAAAAAGTGGAGTGGGAGATCTATTATATATTGCTCAGGTCATGCTTAAGGATAGATAAGCGGGACGGAAAATGTTGACATTGAGTTTATTGACAACAAAAAAAAATCCTACAATAGGGTCCCGCAACCATGGATAATACTGAGTGTAAACATTTAAAAGGTATCCAACAAATCTATTAACTCCATAATAGGGGCAATGGACAATATCAAGTTGTTTTCAAAAAATGAAAAAAGAATCGAAGACACTCATAAAAACAATACGAATATGCAGTCAGGATATAAAAATGGAATTTAGCATAGATAAATTTACCATACTAAAAACTAGAAAAAGACAAATAACGAAAGGCATAGGTCATCCAAATCAAGAAAGTATCAGAAAACTTGGAGAAAAGAAGAATTACAAGCGGATATGTGAGAGAAAGAGAGAGAGAGAGAGAGAGAGAGAGAGAGAGAGAGAGAGAAATAAAAGATTACTTCAGATGAACGACAATACTTCTCAAACCAAATACCTGAAATCTTGTCAAAGGATAAAACAGTATTAACTGTAAGATACAATGTACCATTCTTAAAATGGAGAAAGGAATATCTTAAAGAAATGGATCAGAGGATAAGAAAATTGCGGATGATGCGCAATGCTTTACATCCGAGATATGACATAGCCAGACTTTAGGTGTCAAGAAAAGATGAAGGAAGCTGACTCGTTTACACTGAAGATAGCATCGATGCAATAATATGACGACTTGAAAACGTGCACGAAAAAAACAAAGAAAGACTAATAACAGCGAACAGCAGTGACAATATTAAGACAAACAGAACAATAACACGGAAATAGAAATGGAAAGAAAAACAACTGTATTGATATTTCATGGTAAAATCTCAGACAAGACCTCGACGTGGCTACGAATAGGAAAATTTGCAAGAGAAACTGAATATCTTTTAATTCTAACGCAAAACACCTCCATAAGTGTACCATAGCCATGATATGGCTATGTGTGAAACTTATATCCAGTTTCCATAAAGATAGAACATAGGAAGGGAATTATTTTTTTTATTTATTGCGGACTTTTTGTCCTCATCTTGGTAGTCTTGTGTTGTTTCTTCTTTGACTAGGTTTCGGCTAAATTGCTATCTTCGGGGCCCGTGGCGCAGCGGATTAAGGCATTGAGTCTTTACGGTTCCAGGTGAGCATTGTCAGAAGATAGCAGTTTCAAATTCTACCCCAGCCGGCCAGAGGTTTACTTGGTCAAAAACGTGGTGCGATAGACAACAACTATAGAAGGCAGTAATTACTGAGGATACGGTTACAATACTCAGCATTCCTATCCGAGGTCGCGGTAAATCACCTGAAGAAGGCCAGAGGTGAAATTTGGCCGAAACGTAGTAAAAGAAGAAACAACACAATAACTACCAAGATGAGGACAAAAAGTCCGCAATAAATAAAAAAAAATTAATTCTCAGATTAAGAAGCCTCATCTCAAAATGATTCCAATTATAGAACATAGGAATATCGAAATTCGAAAAACACATAACGACCTCTCAGTTCAGGTACGAAACTTTTTATTACCTTTGATTTTAAAGGTTCTTCGACATAAGAAGAGAGAGGCATAATCTTTCCATTCGGACATTTTCATCTGCTCTCCCAACACGTGTGGCACCCGCCACAACGGTCTCTGTGAGCAAGCGAGCGCCAGTCGTCTTCTCCCGAGGCAGGGCTCATCTCAACTCACTGACCTTTTCAAAATCTCCCAAAATCTTCCACGCGCTTCCGGTGCGTGATGTCATTCGCACTCGCTAGCCTCCGTTTCCCATCTCGAGCTATTGTGACATCTCTGAGTGACACGTCCGCTCTGTCCGCGTGCGCGCACATAAACATCTGTGTTATTGTTGCACCTAAATAACCCCAGCCTAACTAAAACCAAAGGCATGAAACCAAAATCCCTCGGCCATTATATTAGATAAGGACCAATTATGTAACATCATCATCATGTCGTGGTGGTAGCACGGATATCCCTGGCCCTCTCTCGCCACTCCTCCCTATCGTTCATCGCCTCTGGCAGGTCTTCTGGACTACATCCCGTATCCTTACATAGTTGCTAAATGTATGTTCGTGCTGGTCGTCCTGCTTTTGCTCGGCCATATGTGGGGGTCCATAAGAGTACATCCCTTATGAGTTCGTCCTTGCTTCTCCAGCAGTGTCCTTCATGTCTGGTTCGTCTAACTTGAATGGTTTTCGTGATAGGAAGCAGGTGGCCGTACAGTTGGTGTCTTGTGGGGTGTTGCCGCCAGGACTTGTTCAAGATTGCTCGCAACATTCTTGTGTTATTGCTGTCTAGCTTCTTCTCCAGCCGTTTTGTTAGAGTCCATGTAGTGCATCCATATAGCAGTATCGATACGACCGCTGCCTGGAAGAAACTGCGTTTCATTTTATCGGTTAGGTCTGATTTCCATATAATCGATAGCCTATTGAGAGCTGTCCATGCCTTTGTTAATCACGTGACCATGTCCTTTTCGGTTGATGAGACGCTGGATAATACGCAAGTTTACGTTATTCATTGATAGAAACGAAACGATAAATCACAAAATAAGAAAATAGAGCAAAACAATGATAAAAGGTGTATAAGATTAGACACGACTGTTTGCAGAAGGTGATCCACTGGAAACTTTACAAAATATTGAATTTTTCCGTACTTCTAAATGATATTACACAAACCAGAATCGATCATGAAGAATGAGACACCTGAAAGTCTCTATAATTTCTTGATACAAATAAATCCCATAATCCCTGTCAGAATACTGATCCATTTATTATTAAAATAAAAAAAAAGAAAATTTGTCCTTGCTGTTCCAGGACTTTACTGTTCTAGCGGGCCACACAGTGAAAATTAAAGAAATCAGAATGAGCTTGCCAGGGAACTAGAAAGACTGTATAACACAAGAGTGACGGTGATATCAGTTGTAATTGGCGCACTCTAATGATTCCTAAAGGATTGGAAAACGGGCTGGAGAATTTGGAAACTGTAGGACGAATCAAGACTCTCCAAACTGCAGCATTGTTAAGATCGGTCAAAATACTGAGTAGAGTCCTGGAAACCAAAGGATTCCAGTGAAAAATCATCGACTAACACTGGTATGAAAAGTTCACAAGGATTGAAATAATTATCAATAAACCAAATGGCAGGAAAAGACAAACCGCCTCATGTGTATGGTTTGGTTTATTTGATTTGTTTGGTTTTATGGCATATCAACCTTTGTAGGTTATTTAACCATTGTTATGTAAATAATCTGTTCTATTGAAAACAGTTCAGTTTATCATAAGTACACAGTTTAATTGTCAAAAACATTTCCATTTCAAACTATTCAAGCAGTTATATGTAATAATTCAGTTAAGTGTAAATACAGTTTTAATGTCAAAAAACAGTTCTATTTCAAATAATTCAGTTAAGCATAAGCACGCAGTTTACATGTCAAAACAGTTTTATTTCGAGCAATTCAGTTCAGCACTAGTACGCAGTTCCAATGTCAAAACAGCTCTATTTCAAACAATTCAGTTTAGCATAAATACGCAGTTTAAATGCAAAAATCAGTAAAGAGAAAGAAGCACGGTTTTGTTCTATTTAATCCATAGATAGGATCCTTATCAGGAGCTACCACTCCTGGCCAGAGTGGACTTGGGAGCGATGGCAATGAAGGGGTACTCCGCATCCCCCAAAGCTCCAGCATTGATGGAACCTCACCATCAGATTGTTTATTGTCATATCCAGGACACTCGTTGGGGGGGGGTCTTACCCCTCTGCAGAGAAGCAGTCGGTGTATTCTACAGCCCCAGCCGACTGGGCAATCATGTGTATGTATACCATTTAGATATTCGTTAAGAATTAAAAAGAACAAGAAATACTCATAAAAACTTGGATAATTGAATGTAGGAAAATGTTCTAGCTATACGAACTAGTTGTAAACTTTAACCTGAGGTGCCCGTGGTGTAGTCGTTATCGTCGTAGGAAATGGACATGGTGACACGAGTTCAAATCCTGGAGGAGACTGATTGCATTTCGCATAGCAATAATACCCTTGGGAAAGGTATGAATCCAATTATTCTCCTTCCAGCTATGGGTAAATAGTAGGGCAGACTAGATTCTTCAGCATTGGTGAGGAAACTAGTCTAGGAGAAGGAAAACTCTGAATCCAAACCTGTTAAATTCTGCTTTAAAAAACTGACCTTGTGTCATATTCTGTCCGAGCGGAGGGGTTGGTAAATATGGTAAACTTTAACCTGAGAGCAATGGGGAGCTTGCATCAAGATCGTGCAAGAGGAAGGCAAACCTATTAAGGTTTCTGTCAAAAGATACCTCTTCTTAGGAGACTCATTAACACCAATACTCATTAACTCAAATACCCTTTGTTACAGAAAATATGCCACTGAAGTAGCTACTAATAAAATACAAAGAAATCAATAAATTTACAAAATAATTGTAAAATATAAGCCACCTCATGTACTTAGCTGAAATTTAGATATTTTCCGTGAATGAAAAAGAACTGGAAACCCTAATTCAAATTACTTGACTCGACAGCCATGATATGGGAATGGAATTTGGGATTAAAAATATACAATGCTTATGCTGAAAAAAAGAAATAAAGAAAACGGAAAGAAATGTCCTGTGATGAAATCATCAGAACACTTAAAGAAGAAAACTACAGACAGCTGGGAATATTACATGTGGACACAATCGAAGAAACAGCAATTAAAGAAAAAATAAGAAAGGAGCACCTCCGAAGATCAAGAAAATTTCTCGAAAACAAAATCTGCGGCTGAAATCCGAGCAAAAGAATAAATAAGGTACTATGTGATAAAAATGGAACATCCAATTCTGATAAGCATAGCAGATGTTCAAATAAACTGTTATCTAATTGATATAGAAGTTTCATCAGAACACAGAGTATTGATAGTGTGGTGTGAGATTCCGTTTCGGGATGATTTTCATGATTTTATATTTCTGCTCCTGTAAGGGCTCTTCTTCTTCTTCTTCTTCTTCTTCTTCTTATTATTATTATTATTATTATTATTATTATTATTATTATTATTATCATTATTTTTATTATTTACCCCTTAAGAGTTTTTCACATCAGCGTTTACTGATGATCTTTCATTAAAGTTTGAGTAACTGCAAGTGTCCTCAAGTCTCCAGGACTCTTCTCAGTATTCAGGCCGATGCCAATAATGTAGTATTTTGGATGGTCTCCATTCGTCCTCTTATTTCAAGCCCCCTTAATATTCCTTCGGTAACTGTAAACGTCACTTTCAGGTTTTACAGTTTTTTTCAATTCCCTAGTTTCACAGACTGTGCTATGTGTGTTCCTCATATGAATGACACTAAATTGAGGGACATTTATTTTTATACTATTTGATAACAGAGTGTGTATCTAAAAAAAGGGCAAGGACAAAAAGGAAGACGAAAAAGGAACGTGTCTTCTACTTGTCTTCCTCTTTTAAAATTTCTTTAGTTATTAATGCACACACACACACACACACATATATATATATATATATATATATATATATATATATATTCAACACCACACAATGTTAATTGGCTGAATAAAGGCGATTTAATATATGGTACCCAGAAAAAAGAAACTTTTTTTGTGGGCAGGTGAAAAAATGAACCGAGCGTTAATATACTTTTGGTGAGATTGCAGATACTGCCTGGCATTTAAGATCATAAGACGCAGAACTATTAGCATGATCACAAAACCATTTTGCACGTGTGTCAGCCGCCATTAGAACCAGCCACGACCGTTTATATATATATATATATATATATATATATATATATATATATATATATATATATATATATATATATATATTGTTCCTGTATTTTACAGAATATTTTATTAAAATTTTATGAAAATATGATAACTTGGAAATTTAGCATTAGTTGGTGTGCATCGCTAGAATGGAGCAACTTGGTGTTTCACTAATACCTTCCGATTCCCCTTTGTCAAAACGGGCTAGATGAAAGTTGTCGATAAATAAGAAATAAAATATGTGCACATAAAAATGTGGTCTCGTTGTTATCAGTGTCACCACCGAGGATGAAATGAGACAGATGAAGCAACTCTGAGTGAGATGAACAAAGATATCAGTGACAGAGGTACAAGAACTGGGCCCTAAACAAAGAAAATAAATCAATACGTAGTAACGATACCCCATCGGCCCCCCACGAATACGTCAACGTCTTCAAACCATTTCTTTTCTTGGCCGGTGATCAACTAGTAGTTCCTATAGGGGTATCGCACATTTCTTCATAGCTACAAGAAATACAATCAAGGGAGCGGGAGAAAAAGAACAAACGAACAATATGCTTGGGTTAACTCAAGGTGCGAGAGAGGGTGTTATGTAACACTCTGCATTTCCAGTGTGCATATGTAGACTAACGCTAGCGTGGATTCTAGCGAAAATTCTACAACGCTACTAGGAATGCCAACCCATCTTGATCGGTCTTCTTTCACTGGTCTGGACTCTCTCTCATGCCAACTCGTCTCTCTGCTGTCCGGTGTCGACTGGCCTCTCGCGTCACCCTTCCTCAACTGCCTTCCTCTGAGTTCCTTTTTCCAATTCTCTGACTCGCGTTCCCTTCCTACTTCCGGTCACGTCGAGCTCTCGAGTCCAAACCTTTTATCTGGTTTCGCGCCAAAACAGACAAAGGGATCGTCTGCTTGGCGGACCACCTACATAGTGTTACAACATGACGTGTAATGTAAAACCTGAAATTTGGTGCTGGCCACAGAACATGGAACAGAAGAAATCTTTTCTGGGAAGCCGGAAGTACCAGTGAACCTAACATAGAAACACTCCATAATTAAATACTTTCCACAACCCAGCTAGCAGATGTTGTAGAATAAACCAACTGCATCTCTATAGAGGGTTTAGACCACCCTACAAAGAGTGTTTTCATATGACATTAAACAAATCTGATGGTGAGACTTTAAATATGTTGTTTGACATTTAAACCACGTGCAAACAAATTACTTATATTGAACAAAACTGTTTGTTTGTTTTGGTTTTATGGCATATCGACCTTTGTAGATTATTTAATGTCAAATTAATTTCTATACACATGAACAATTCTAATTCAAACACTTTAGTTTAGCATTAGTACACAGTTGAATTGTTAAAAACATTTCTATTTGAAGCTATTCAGTTTAATTAAACAGTCATAATTCATACAATTTAGTTTAGTATAAGTATAGTTTTTGTTTGCACACAGATAAATGTCAAAACAGTTCTATTTTGAACAATTCAGTTTAGCATATGTATGTAGTTTAGTTCTATTTGACTCATAGATAGGACCCTATCAGGTGGTACCACTCCGGACCTGAGTGGAGCTGGAAGCGATGGCAATAAAGGGATACTCCGCATTCCCCAAAGCTCCGGCATTACTGGAAACTTACCATCCGATTGTTTTGTGTCATATGCAGGACACTTGTTTGGGAGGTCGTAGAGATGTAGGTGGTGTATTCTTCAACCCCAGCTGACTAGGCAACAATAGAATTGCTTGAATAGAACTGTTTGATCAGTTAACTGTGTAAACAAATGGTTGATATGTGCTCGACTGTTTTTTTAAATATCAATTCTTGGAACAATTTCACTATGTGCTAAGAGATGTGAAATATTGAATAGAAGTATTAGTGTTGATTAACGTTACTTAAAACTCCTTAACTGTGTCCCTAAATTTAATTGTTAGTGAACATACTATCAAACAGGCCACATTTCCACACTAGAGGGAACCTCTCTGAAACTGGCAGAAATATTCACCTACCTAGGAAGCAGTGTCTCATCAACCGAAAAAGACATCGACACGCAGCTAACAATGGCATGGACAGCAATTGATATGATATAGATCATATGGAAATCAAACCTGACCGATAAAATGAAACGCAGTTTCTTCCAGGCAGCGGTCATGTCAATACTGCTGTATGGATGCACCACTTGGACGCTAACAAAACAGCAGGAGAAGAAGCTAGACAGCAATTACACAAGAATGTTGCGAGCAATATTGAACAAGTCCTGGCGGTAACACCCCACAAGGCACCAACTATACGGCCACCTGCCTCCCATCACGAAAACTATCCAAGTTAGACGAACCAGACACGCAGGACACTGCTGGAGAAGCAAGGAAGAGCTCATAAGTAATGTACTCATATGGCTGAGAAAAAGCAGGACGACCAGCTTGAACATACATACAGCAGTTATGTGAGGATACGGGATGTAGTCCTGAAGACTTGCCAGAGGCGATAAACGATAGGGAGAAGTGGCGAGAGAGGGTCAGGGACATCTGTGCTGGCGGCACGACATGATGATGATGATGATGATACTACAAAGCAATATTTGAAACCATTTATGGGAGGGCAAACAAATGATTAATACTAAATAGAACTATTCATGTTAGAATATTTAGAATGAATTAACTGTATTCAGACAATAGTAATATTTGGGTACAAATAAATTTGCACTGACTCACTAAAAAATATAATTACCAACGAATTATTGACTAACAGATGATGCGTAACCATTAATTTTATGCAAACAAACCAGCTCTGGTTCGTTATCTACAAACTATGCATTTGGAAATAATATATAATATATATTTTAAAAAGTTTGGCATTAAATAACCTATAAGAGTTGATATGCCATAAAACCTAACTAAACCAATGAAAATTGTATACAGTTTCGAAAATTGTATGATACCATGTCATCTCAGTTTTTCTAAAACACCTATAATACCTAAAAGAGTGATATATATATTATGATATTTGTTCATAAAAGTATGTTATTTATTTGAAAGGATATATCATACTCGTCCTTTGCTTATTAATGACTTTCTTTGTCGATATTCGTATTTATTAATTTTTGATCCATGGTATGTTTGTTCTTCGTTATACTGATAATATTCTTTGTCTTATATATATATATATATATATATATATATATATATTTCAATTTATATTGCTTTCATGACGTGAAACTATATGTATCGATTTTGGTAGTCTGTATTGTGAACTTATTTTTCTTTTTTGATCAAAGCGGAAATGATACAATGTCAGAAGATACAAAAACTAATGCACATCAGGTGAATTTAATTACCATGCCCAGAAAATTCACCGAACACTTATGTACGACATACGGAAATACTGGACAGATCTTTCGACCTCATTAGGTCTCATCAGCAGTGTATACCGTGATATCCACCACTGGAGATCGAACAAGCCACCACAGAACCGAAACTCTACAACTGATCTAACTTCATATCGCACACAAATGACGCCAAACTAACTATTTATAGTAATTGCGTGGCCAATTTACCTGAATGTGCTTTGAAAGTTACATCAGTACTCTTTACAAAAGGAACGGTCACCTCCAGGGCCACGTCTTCCCAAGAGGATTAGATATACTGCATCTTGCAGTTCAACGAATCGGAATAGTATTTCTCAAGTATACCAAATAATTCAAAGTTTTAAAAACAAAAAAGATTTAATTGATAGTAGGGCCGAGAACATTTCAGTGCCCAGCGCCTTATACGCACACAGGAATATAAAGAGAGAGAAAGAGAGAGAGAGAGAGAGAGAAAGAGAGGATGAAGAGGCTGAGGTAGATAGTATGCTAAAGAGAAGTCAAGAAAAATGTGCTAAAGTTATTGAGAGAATAAAAAAACAAACTCTTAACAATGTTTTAAATTGATTCTTTTGTATTGTTTTTATTCTCGGTAAATTATTTCACTAATTAACAGCCATTCATTAAGTTATTTTTTTCCGTTCAAATTGTTAAGCTTTGTTCTGTAATGAATACATAGATTCAGCCGACCAAATCATAATATATATATATATATATATATATATATATATATATATAATTTTGTAAAATATATTATATGTATTCATATTTTTTGTGTGGTGTGGTAGGCGTACGTGTGTGCGTGTGCATAAAATATTTATTCATAAATCTATTACGAAGAAAAATAGTATATTTTTTAAAGAGATCCGCGTGCGTCTTGAGGCAAATTTATATATAAATACCAGGCTGTGTTGGTGATTCGGGAAGTGAAAATTATATAACATTTTATTATCAGTTAAAGATGATATTTAAGAAATATCACTAATGAAACAAGTCACCGATAATTTTTTTAAAAATCTATACTCTCATGTTTTTTTTTTCTTTTTTCTCGCTTTTTCCAAATTTTTATTTGGTTTTGATATATATATATATATATATATATATGCATGTTTTTTTTAATTTTTATTCTAGACGACATACAGATAATGTCAATGTTACACAGTATTTAATTTATGAAGCAAAAGCCAAAAATATATTTTAGTTCCACTAACATATTCATATAAAAATATGTTAATGTGCAAGTGTCTCGTTTTAGAGAAGTGTTTGTTAGATAAGCTTGTTAGTGAGTTCGATTATGTTTTAGTGATCCATAATTCTAGACTAATCTAAGATAAATCATCATCATCATCATCCTCATCCTCATCATCATCATCGTGCCGCTAGCACGGATTTCCCTAACTCTCTCTCTCTCTCTCGCCATTTGTCTCGATCATCCATCGTTTCCGGCAGGTCTTCTAGACTACATCCTTCGTCCGAATCGAGTTACTGTAGACAAATTATACCTGATCATCCAACACTTGCACATCCGTGCGAAGGGGCCAACAGTAGAACCCGTATGATTTCGTTCTTGCTTCACCTGTGGTGTCCCGAATGTCTTGTTCATCTAATTTGGATAGTTTTTCAGATGGAAGGCTGGTGGCTGTACAGCTGTTGATTTATGAGATTTTGGTTCGAGGATTATTTCAATATAGCTTGTAAATATAAATAAATCACATTATATTCAGCTTTATGTCTTGTCTCATGAGAAGAGTATTCCATACACACTCACACACAGAGATACATATTACACACATACACAAACACACGCACACACATACACACACACATATATATGTGTGTCTGTGTGCGTGTTGGTTTTCTAAAAATATCAAACAAAAACCATAATATCCATTTTTAAATGCATCTATTCTAATTGACGTAGATATAAATATACTGTTTTTAGCATTTTCTTAAGCTATTAACAGCGGTTAGAGTGTTCGCCAATGGCCCGGGAGACCTGGGTTCAATCCCAGGTCGAGTCATACCAAAGACTTTAAAAATGGTACTTGATACCACCTTGCTTAACACTCAGCATTATAACGTACGGTTCAAGGGTAAAGTGGAGCAATCCTGGGAATGGAGTAGCGCCCTCCCCTACACCTTGGTGTAGTAGCTATCGAAAAGGGAGCCTTCGGGTCACCCTCGACTATGGTCGCTAACTTTACTTACTTTATATATATATATATACGTCTGTGTGTCTGTATCTGTGTGGGTGAGTGTGTGAGAAATTTCCATTTAGGAATGTTTAGAGTATCCTCATCGGTGTAAGTTTTACTATCAAATAAATCATCCTCATAAGGAAAGGTGTATCATATCGAGAGGGGTCATGAACATTGATCATAATAAATTTGAAACCCTGTTTCTGCAAGATGTTAATAATCCTACTGAATATGACATTTTTTTAATTTTAAAAATCAGAAACCTTTCCCATCAAAACAATTATTCCCATGACTTATAAGATTTAGAGTGAGTTCTTCAAGCTGTAAATCTCAGATAATTCAACAGCTTTATGTATTTGTTCGAATTAAAAACTTGGAAATAATAATATACCTTCTCTCTATCGCTCTCCCTTTCACTCTCTCTCTCTCTCTCTCCCTCCCTTTATATATATATATATATATATATGCGTGTGTGGGTGTATGTGTGTGTGCGTGTTTGCGTGTGTATATATATATATATATATATGTCTGTGTGTTTGTACATGTATGTGCATTTTACGTACCATGACAGGAATAATATACTTTCTCTCTCTCTGTCTCTCACTCTCTTTATATGTGTGTGTGTGTGTGTGTGTGTATTTGTGTGTGTGTTGGCTCATGTGCGTGCTTTTACGTACTATGAGATAAATGATATACCCTCTCTCTCTCTCTCTCTCTCTCTCTCTCTCTCTCTCTCTCTTTGTATCTCTGTATATTTATATATGTGTGTATATGTATGTGTGTGTGTGTTTGTTCATGTGTGCAATTTTACGTACTATAACATAAATAATATAACTTCTCTCTCTCTCTCTCTCTATATATATATATATATATATATATATATGGGGGTGGTCATGTACGTGCTTTAGCGTACTAAGACAAATGATTTTTGTATTTAAAAAAGCAAGTACTAACTTCGCATTTAAATCTTCAAATGCTTTAAATGCAACCGGAAATTACCTTCATGAAGACTTCCTTCTTTGCTCATTCTTATTTCAAAACTGAAAGTGCTCACCATTATCTAATCCCTCTAACTTATACCTAGACAATGAAGTAACTGATAGTACCTATTAGATATTCAATGTTTTCTGATTTTACAATAACAAGAAAGCAACAGATATACCAAAAGATATATTCTAGTGTGTATGGCCTTTGTCTTATTACGGACCACCAAGACTGAAACTAGTTTTCAAAGTTTCATTCCGGCAATACGTCATTGAGAGATAAACCCGGACCATGACGCCAATCAGACGTCGATCAAGAAGAGTACTGGTAGAAAGCACACCATTATTAATTCTTGGTCTTGACCTTTTCCCAATCCACAATATACTGCTACTTGAAAAAAATACAAAAAATGAGCAAGCTGGGCGTTTGGCTTCCTCATACCCCTATTGAGAAGAATAATGAAGAAGGCATATATATAGAGACATGCTTTCTTTTAAGGCCAAGAAATCCTTTCCTGAAGAATATGATTGCAGGTAACGAAAAACCTGTCTTTCATGAGAATGTTTTACGCAAGTGACAAGAATGAAATCTGCTGCCTACCCCAGAGTCAAAGTTTGAGGAAAGAAAGATTAGCATATTTACCAACCCCTCCGCTAGGGCAGGATATAGCACAAGGTCAATTTTTAAGCGGAGTTTAACGGTTTTGAATTCGGCGTATTCCTTCTCCTAGACTAGTTGCCTCCCCAAGGCTGAAGAACCCAGTCTGTCCTATTATTTACCCATAGCTGGAGGGAGAATAATTGGATTCATACCTTTCCCAAGGGTATTAGAGCTATGCGAAATGCAATCAGTCTCGTCCTTGATTTGACCTCATGTAGCCGTGTCCATTTCCAACGACGATAGCCATTACACCACGGGCACCACCATGATGAAAGAAAGCTTATGTTGTGTGTACGGTGGAATCACCGTACTATTATTCACTTTGAGTTTTTATATTGTAATCAGACTCTCAATGCAAACTTATACTTTCAACATTTGCAATATGTCCTTAAATATTTGAGAAGTCGCCTTACACTCGTCAATACGAGAAACAGCGAGCTTGTCTTTTTTATCCTAACACCACTTTCAGCAAGAATGACGAATGGATAAATTTTGGATTTTAGCCGGTCAGTTCTACTTAATTCTACCATATTCACCAGGTCTCACACAATTCTTTTGACCAAAAAAAACTAAAAAGATCTGGTGAAAACAAACACACACACACATGCACACATATGTATATATATGTAGATAGATAGATAAATTCACTGAGAGTGAGTGAGAGATAGAGAGGTAGATTGTGAGAGAGGGAGAGAGGGGGGAGAAAGAGGATTTGGCATTAAATAACCTACAAGGGTTGATATGCCATAAAACCTAACCAGCCAACTAACTGTTTATTTAGCTTAAATTTCTATGCTGTATCATATCCATCCTGTGAGAGATGGCTGGGTAAAAATTAAACCATATAATTTCTTGGAAAGAAAAAAAGACCGATTTCAGTATAAATTAACCTAAAAATATTTAAAATATGCTGCTGAATCAACCAAACAACCAAATAACCATCATATCAAGCAACCATGACAATGTGTATGTCTATGTATTTAGGTGTAGATATCTTAATATATAAGTCTTGTTTTTATTTAAAAGTTCATTTTAAAGAAACCTCAGTTTTATCGTCATTTCAATTTTGACAGTTTTAATTTATTGCCTCCGAAAAATTCTTTTTATTTTAAAGAGTAACGTCGAATATTATCTACCCTCTAAGATATCACTTAAGACAATCTCAGTTTTGTCTGAAATAACAGTCAACTTTTATGAGTTTTTAAGCGATAAAAAAGGACATGAAATGATTTTTATAACAAAATCCGCCATTATTATCCAAATGTCCGATGCCACAAAAGTGGTCATGTTTGAACGTTTAGCATTTGTTTAATGAATGTCTATTATTTTATCCTTAGATACTTACCGTTATCTTCATATTTTGATATATTCTTTCTTTGATTTGGTTTGGCTTACTTCTTTAACGGCATATCAAATATTTATGGGCAATTTAATGCTTAAATGGGAAACATTTCTAAATGTTTGATTATTGTAGAGGAGACAAAGTGATAGAAATAAGAAAAAAAAACGATTGAAAGAAAGAAGAAAAGAGTGAGGGAAGAAAAGGGGAGAGAGAGTGAGAGGAAGGACAGAAGAGGAGAGAGAAAGGAAGAGCAGAGCTGAGAGAGGGCGAATAAGACATACAGAACAAGGGGAATAAAAGAAATGAAGTGAGGGAGAGAGAAAGAAGTTTGGCATATCAGGATTTGAACTTGAATAACCGGTTCCATTTCCTAAGAATATAAACGTTACGCTATGCACAGCTTTATTTTCTAGGCACCACATACTACCACAGCTCAATTAATTATTAAAAGGTTGTATACCCATTGTCACCCCTGACAAAATACACCAGAAAGGCAAACGCGCAGCTTCTCGACTATACATATATACATGATTGATTGATAGATTCCTTCATTGGACAATTAGTGCTAAAGCTATCCTTGTTGATAGTTATATTTACCTCGTAGCTGAGGGGCGGGTAGGACTTCATATCTTTCCCAATATATATATATATATATATATATATATATATATTAGTAAATTTGGCGACAATAGTCGAGGGTGACCCGAAGGCTCCCTTTTCAATAGCTACGTCACGGAGGTGTCGGGGAGAGCGCCACTTCTTTCCCTGGATTGCACCACTTTATCCTTGATCCTTACCTTATAATGATGTTTGTCAAGCAAGGCGGTATCAAGTACCATTTTTTGAGTTTTTGGTATAACTCGACCGGGGATTGAAACCCGGTCTGCTGGTGTATGTGTGTGTGTGTGTGTGTGTGTGTGTGTGGCTTGGGGTTCATTTAATAACATCAGTTTCTTAACAAGCCCTGTCATATTTGGCGTTGAACATTCCTTTTTTCAAACAGGTTATTCTCCTTGGCAAATGCTTGAAAGGAGTGGCTTATTTTAACCATTCGCTGGTGATTCGAGAATTTTTAATTTTCGAATTTGTTTCAATAATATAAGTGCTAATGAACTTAAATGTCTTTAACTACGGACGCTATTTATAGAAACAAATATAGAAACAAACGCTCTTCTTACTCAGTTGTAATGTACATACAAAAGTTACATCACTTTTGTAATACAACCTCACCTGATGATGGCCCAAAGTTGGGCTGAAAATACTAGGGAAATAATTATGGAAGATTTATCAACCAATTCCCGCCGAATATCATAAATGAATACGGCAATTCGAAAGGATTAACAAAAAAATATGTAAACAAAATATGTCTATTATATTCAATCATAAATGTATCAATGAAGAAATGCTCCCAATAGATAGATAGATTGATAGATAGATATGGTATTAAAATTTCTTTAAAGGTTGATCATATTTACCAACCCTTCCGCTCGGGCAGGATATGACACAAGGTCAATTTTTAAGGGGAGTTTAACAGGTTTGAATTCAGAGTTTTCCTTCTCCTAGACTAGTTGCCTCACCAAGGCTGAAGAACCTAGTCTGTCCTACTATTTACCCATAGCTGGAGGGAGAATATTTTGGATTCATACCTTTCCCAAGGGTATTAGTGCTACGTGAAATGCAATCAGTCAGGTCCAGTATTTGAACTCGTGTCGCCGTGTCCATATCCTGCGACGATAACCATTGCACCACGGGCACCTTTCTTTAAAGTTTGATATGCCGTAAAATATAGCCAATATATATATATATATATGTGTGTGTGTGTGTGTGTGTGTGTGTGTGTGTGTGTGTGTGTGTGTTATGGTTTTTATTGTTAAATTATTACTTTCCCAAGATTTTCTTCCTGCTTATCGCCTTTTTCAACTTTGACATTTTATTGTTTTGACATATTAATCAATAATATAGGTCACAATTAATCTGTGCATTAACTTTTCAACCAATCGATTACGAGGCATTATGATGAGGTATATAATGCTAAAAAACAAAAGAAAATTAAGGCTATAAAAAAAGGCTTTAACTTTTACAACGACATCATGCTTATCAAGAATTATTCGAAGATTTCTTTTTCAATTAAGAAGAAAACTAAATATTAAGCATCAGAACTTACTAGTTTTGCATTATCTCTATATTTACCAACCCCTCCGCTCGGACAGGATATGACACAAGGTTAATTTTTAAGCGGAGTTGAACAGGTTTGAATTATAAGTTTTCCTTCTCCTAGACTAGTTGCCTCACCCAGGCTGAAGAACCAAATGTGCCCTACAATTTACGCTTAGCTGGAGGAAAAATGATTGGATTCAAAGGCATTAGTGCTATCTGAAATGCAATCACCTTCGTCCAGGTTTTGAACTCGTGTCGCTGTGTCCATTTTCTACGACGATAACCATTACACCATGGACACCTCCAACAAACTTTGCATCATATATAACGCTACATAAAATTCATCAGGAATCATGCAAAGCGTAACGGTTATCGTCAGAAGAAACAAAGTTCAAATCCTTGGCGATGGTGTTTGTGTATCCGTTTGTACCAATGCCCTTAAAAATGTGAAACTAACACTTTTTTCACCATGAATTTAAAAAAAAATAATGTATCCTGGGATGTTTCCTATTAATTATGTAACCAATCAAGGAGAAAGAAAACTCTGAATTCAAACTAGCTCGAATTCGCCTAAAATTTAATATTTTGTCAAATATTAAGATTCAGAACTTACTAGCTTTGCATCATATGTATATGTACCAACCCCTCCGCTCGGACAGGATATGACACAAGGTCAATTTTTAAGCAAAGTGTAACAGGTTTGAATTCAGCACGGGTACCTCCAACAAACTTTGCATCATATATGACGCTACGTAAAATTCATCTGGCATCATGCAAAGCGTAACGGTTATCGTCGGAAGAAACGAAGTTCAAGTCCTTGGCGATGGTGTTTGTGTATCCATTTGTGCCAATGTCCTTAAAAATGTGAAACTAACACTTTTTCACAATGAATAAAAAAAAGTGGATACTGGGATGTTTACTGTTGATTATGCAACCAATCAAGAAGAAAGAAAACTCTGAATTCAAACCAGCTCGAATTCGCCTAATTTTAACATTTTGTTTAATCGTCACCATGACAAGGTAATTGGGTAAATCCGTTCTAAAAATGACTTAGTTTTTTTGGCACAGGTTCAAAAGTATGAGGAAACCAGATAATAATTCCATTCCGTTTATTTGTTTGACTTACATTGTTTCCATTTCACCATGTAGGATGTCCAAATGAGTAATTTTTCAGAGTTTTGAATCGAAAAAAGCTAGAAATACTGATCATTCAAGAACAATAGAAATCAGTAGCAATGATCTGCAATCTTAGACCAGTAGCCATAATATAACACAAGTACCAAAAAACGTCAATAACTAAGCTGGGATTAATTTAATTTAATATTTAGTTTGGTTTAATTGGGTGTTATTTCATATCAACCTTTTTAAAGTTATTCAATGCCAAATCTTGTTTATTAATATATATTTGATATATGTATGATTTGTAGGCAAATTTTGCTGATAACATTCTGAAACGTGCCTGTGCTCTTTTTTTATTTTACTCAGTTTAATCGTTTCAAGTATTGTTATATAAAAATCGCAATTTACCCTCAGTTGTACGTTTGAACACAGTTTGTTCTATTTGACCCATAGATAGGACCCTATCTGGTCAACCCCTCAGCGTCAGTGTGGGCTTGAGAGCAATAAGAACGGAGGGTTATTCCACATTACCCAGATCTCTAAAGCTAGAGCCTCATTACAGATGGTTTATTGTCTTATCTAGGACACTCTTTGAGGAAGGGTCTTTCTCCTCTGTAGAGAATCAGTCTGTGTATTCTGTTGTCCTAGCCAACTGGGTTGTAGTTTAAGGTCTAAAGTATAGGACACACATTGGAAATTTAACTCAAAAAGTTTGTCGGATTCACCCAAAGTAACTCCCACAACAAGCCTCCAGGTAATGAAAAAAAAAATCTGATGATGACGCCTAAGTACTGGAGCTTTGAGGGATGTGGAGACTGCCTTCATAGCTATTACTATCGGGTCGACTCAGGCTCGGATTGATAGTACCTCTTAGACACATATCTACTGTTCAGATCAAACTGCTTATTATTTGGCGAAGGATTATTTGGTTAGGGTTTGGTTTTATAGCATATAAGCCATTGTAGGTCATTTAATGCCAAATCCTTTTTATACGTACATATCAAATATACGATTAATATTCATAAATTAATTCTGAACTCATTTTTTCACACAGTTTAATAGTTTCACTTATTTCTGTCAATTTTCGCCAATGGTCCGGGAGACGTGCGTTCAATCCCAGGTCGCTTCATACTTTAAAAATTGTACTTGATATCTCAATGCTTAACAATCGGCAATATAAGGTACGTATCGAGGGTAGAGTGGAGCAATCCAGGGAGAGGAGTAGCGCCCTCCCCTACATCTCGGTGTAGTAGCTATTGAAAAGGGAGCCTTTGGTTTGCCCTCGACTAAGAGAGGCAACTTTACTTTTACTTACGAATACATAGTTATATGTAAAAAACATTCTATTTCAAACTTAAGTTTAGTATAAATACAGTCTAAATGATCAAACAGTTCTATTTCAAACAATACAGTTTAGTATGTTAATTTTAAATGGTTCCAAGTATTCATATGTATAGCTATCAATTCAATTAAACATCATTCATTTCTTTAGACACAGTAAAATAATCAAGCAGTTCTATCTTAAACAAAACAGTTTAGCATAATTACAGTTTAAATGACTAACAGCTTTATTTGACCCATGAATACTCCGAATTTCCCCAAGTTCCAGCATTACTGAAGCCTTATTATCAGAATGTTTAGAGTCATATCCAGAACACTAGTTGGGGATACTTGCCATTCTGCAGAGATGCAGTCGGTGTATTCTACAGACTCAGCTGACTCAGCAAAAAGAATTATTAATTATTTGAAACCATACAACTGTGAACAAATTATTAGTATCACATAGGGATAATTTTTTAATAAAGAGGGGACCCTGTGCCGTAATGGCTAAAGTACTGGACTGCAGGCTCGAAGTAAGTGAGTTCGAACCAAAGTTTCTCTATTATGTTCACTTTCGAACGAAAACTCTTGAGAAGAATTGACCACCTTACTCTCCACCGCTATGGGTTAAATAGCACAACTAAGGAGGGTTTTGGTATTAAATAACCCACGAAGGTTAATATGTCATTGAACTAAGAAACCAAACCTTGATGAATGAAATTATTAATGTTGAATAGCAACACATGAAACTCTTCAACCATATTTACCAACCCCTCTGCTCGGGCAGGATATGACACAAAGTCACTTTTTAAGCGGAGTGTAACAGGTTTGAATTCAGATTTTTCCTTCTCCAACACTAGTTGCCGCATTAAGGCTGAAAACCTAGTCTGTCCTACTATTTACCCATAGCTTTCCCAAGTTTTTTGTCCGATGTGAAATGCAATCAGTTTCGTCCAGGATTTGAACTCGTGTCGCCGTGTCCATTTCCTACGACGATAACCATTACACCACGGACGCATGAAATTCTTTAACTGCGTACAGACAAAAGCTCGTTTAGAATAAACCTACTTACATACTTTTCACTTTCAAATTTTACACACACACACACACACACACACACACATATATATATATATTTTATTAAACATAATAGACATTTTATGTCTACATACACTGTCGAGGAGACTTACAATGCACCTTTCTGATACAAGTTCAATAGCTCAGCATTTAAAAAAACGTTCATGCCTAACAACACAATTACGGAAAATGCTCACCGACAACACAACAATATTAGAACATCAAAATAATAAACAAAAACAACAGATTCTCGAAGTACTACATATTAGAAACATGCAACCGACGCTTAATAGAATTAATTTTCAAACCAGTACTAATGTACTTAAATGACTTTAGCTAATGACACTAATTATAGAAACCCATTTAAAAGCAAACGCCATAATCTTCAACGGTAACGACGCTCTTACGTAGTGGTAATATGCTAAAACAAAAGTTACATCACTTTCGTAATAGATCCTCCCCTGATGATGGTCCAAAGTCGGGCAGAAAGTTCTAGGGATACAAACAACTATGGATAATACATAAATCCTTTTCCCCCGAATACGATAAAAGTAATACGGGAATTCGAACGGATCCAGAAGAAACTATGTAGACATAAAATGTCTATTATGTTTAATGAAATTTGCATTAACGAAGAAATGCTGCCAAAATACACACACACACACACACACACACACACACACATATATATATATATATATATATATATATGACTTGGCATTAGATAACGTATAAGGGTTGATATGCTATAACACACAAAAACCAACCAACCAACCGAGTAGTAATTTAAGCTTAATTTACTTTAGTACACGAAATCAGCTCTCAAGCAATAGGGGGCTACATTTGATTGTTAGGCACTAAACCACAAAATATTCGTTTAAGCTTAATTCTCTTGGCACAAGGCAAGCTATATGGAGCATCCACTGAATAACTCAGTTCCAATGTTCACTTTGGCCTAAGCTTTTTCGATTACACCATGCGAGGAATTTTAAAAAATGGCAATTTATTTAAGTGTAGCCTAGTTTGGCACAAGGCAAGAAGTGTTGCTCACCCATTGATAATGAAGCTCTCTACAGCAGGGTGCTTCACTTGTTCGTTAAGGATTAAGTGACTTATTGACGCCCTGTGTAAGCATATATCAAATTTTGTTTAGTTTGATACATGGCCAGAAATATGAAGCACCTACCGAACAATTCCATTAACATTGAATTTTTTGCCTAACTCTTTCGTCATTAGCCCATGTGTGGTAGCCAAAATAGTAATAGACAGTGCCTAACTTAATATGGCACAAGACCAGGTATATGGGACACCCCATGAGAATCGAACTCACCATAACAATCTTCTTGCACAACTCACTAACGAGAGACGCGTTAACGGATATTGCAGTAAGGAGAGTAAGTAAAATTGATAATTCTTTGGAACAGTAGCTGATGTCACATTGGATTTAGTTTCGCGTGTAAAGAAATACGGTATGATAAATTCCGTTTAATTTCTTTTTTTTAAATCTTAGTGGCATATTTCCGACTGGAACTAATGAAGTGTATTGTTACTGCAGAAGTCTCAGGATTTTGGTAATTAATTAAGGACATTCCGACTAATTGGTGCCAAATGCCAAACAAAAGAAAGTTGAAGAAATTGGATGAGTGATTAGAACAAGTGGGAAATGTCTGTGAGGAGTCTGCAAGTAATCAACAATTAGGAACGGCTTCGTAGAAAAAGACGAACTTTATCTTTTTTTTCAAAATTTAATTTGGAAACGTTATAGAATTTCTGGCTTATTATCTTCGATTTAACTAAATATCTACAGATGTTTGCATATATTTATTTATCATCGTATTAAATGAAGGTTAAACAAGTGTATAACCGTCTGTCATTGTATGGGTTACTTTTTTTCCTCGCAATCAATTTCTTTTCATATGTATAATGTGTTGTCAAAAGAATGTATATAATTTCAATATGTCAAAGAAATTTTAATAGATTAAAATCATCTAAATTATAGCGTATCTTCTAGTTTCTATATCCTTTAATATGGAAGCTTAAAATACGAGGATCATTAAATACTTTTCCATACATTTTTCGTATGGGCACTTTTATTGATAGTAAACACATGAAACTCTAGTCCCCTTCGATGTAATCTCCTCCGGCTGCAATGCACTTGCTGTACCGTTCCAACAACTTCTGGAAGGCCTCTTGGAAGTCCTCTTGCGTGAGCGTGTCAATGACCATCGTCATAGCCTCTTTCATCTCCTCAATTGTCTCATAACGACAGCCTCTGAGCTTAGGGAATAACCAAAGTCACAGGGTGCAAGGTCTGGACTATAGGGAGGCTGAGGAACTGTCTTGATGCCCATCTTGGTTAAATAGTCTGTGTCAACGATGGAGTTGTGTACTAGTGCATTGTCCTGGTGGAAATGCTACTGACCCGATTTAAAGAGTGCTGGTCTCTTCAGAAGGAATCTCTTCCTGAACTCCCTTAAAACCTCAAGATCCTAACCCTAACCCTTTGGCCAATCAACTCTGGTTTATTGAATTCCTCACTCTTCTCACGCCACTCATCATCCCTCACAGACTCCCTGACTTCCTTAAATCTCTTATGCCACTCAAAAACTGATGTTCGATTCATGCAAGATGGTCTAGAGATCGCGTAGGCGAACTTGGCTAACAATATGGGACAAGGTAAAAATCCAACGGTGCCGTCACTAAGGGATGCACCGAAACAGAGTGACTTGTGAACTGTATGACAGTTATTTCCGCTCGATAACTATCAAACATGCCATTCCAACGACGGCGGGGGTGCATATTCCGTTAGCCAGTTATGGGAAGACATCGCGGGGGCTTGGAGGCGTGTCCTCATCTCCGCGTCGGAGTAATATAATGATGGTAATATAAGGCCGACGAATTGAACGGATGACAGTGAAAAATTCCGCTGTTCACGCAAGTTTGTCCAGTCGTTGCCCCGTGTACGTTTTCTCGGTCATCGTCTACTTACACCGAGGAGTCCAGGCCTCATAGACGAACAATGCTAATACCTCTCCTGATTGCTCCTACTTCAAACAAGAGAAAATAACTATATATTGTTATATATATTACGTGTTGTCGTTTGTTTGACCAGAGCGAAACGTAACATTTGAAATTGGTCTCCACCTTTGCACCCGTTTGACCTTGGAAAGGAACTTCGCTTACTCTCAAAGATTAGTAACCAGTTCACAACTGTAACATATTGACACCGGGCAAGCTGTCAAAATAGGAAATGCACCTGTGTAAATAACAGGTGCATCCCGTCGAGGAATATCAGGATATAACCTTGACCGTGGACAGGTTGAATGAGTGCGATTGTGACGCTCGCAGGAAGAAGAGTGGACGGCGAACAATTATATAACTCGGTGCACAGGAAGTTCAACCAGTTGGAGAGCAAACCAGTTGGAGAAAAGATGCTGGAATGAAGAACATGTCCCAGAGAGGCTGGGCCCCCAGGCCTCCGGTTGAGCAGCCCAGAAGAACGGGAAAGAAACGCTGTTATGGCCGTAAGAGTGGGGGTCAATAAGTTGCAGTTCTGTTCGGTCTCCAACTCCCTCTCACAGTAAAACCTTTAGTAAAACTTTCGAACCCTTTCAAATAAAGTGAGAGGTATATTTTTCTAAAAGAATGTGTCGCTCGTCTTCAATGCGTAGTTATGATTCTGGCTGCATATGTGTTTGTATAGTTGTTCATGGCTATCCAACACAACTTCACCAAACTAAATAAAAAAATTAACAACATAATCAATTACCAGTAAAATAATCAATATAATTTATTACCAACCTAATTATTTACAATTGCTGTTTAACCCATAGCTGGATAGGGAATAAAGAAGTTCATTAAATTCCGGGGGTATTTGTCCGAAATTTAACAAATTAGTGCGACTGGAGTCAGAACACGCTTACTGCGATGTGCGACGGCCTTTTAGCAATTCACCACGGGAATTTCAGCACACCTCGGTAGCAATATCTCATCTCCTGAAAGCTATATCAACATACACATAGTTGTGCCGTGGACTGCTATTAATAGAAAAACGACCAAATGGAAATCTGATCCCTCGAATAACATTTTTTAAATATATAATTTGGAAGCGAGGTGCCCGTGGTGTAATGGTTATTGTTGTAGGAAATGGACACGGCGACACGAGTTCAAATCCTGGACGAAACTGATTGCATTTCAAATAGCACTAAAACCTTTGGGAAAGGTATGAATCCAATTATTCTCCCTCCAGCTATGGGTAAATAGTAGGGCAGACTTGGTTCTTCAGCCTTGGTGGGGCAACAAGTCTAAGAGAAGGAAAACTCTGAATTCATACCTGTTAAACTTCGATTAAGAAAATGACTTTGTGTCATATCCTGCCCGAGCGGAAGGGTTGGTAAATATGATAATTTGAAAGCGATATCGAATTTAGGGCTTATTATGCAATTTTCTAACTAAATACCTACTGAGATTCGCATATTTTTATTAATCAACATATCAAGGAATCTTAAACAAGTACTGAGTGTCTCAAAATCGATGACCCCCATATTTATAAAATTATTTATCAATGAGACAAGCGCAATGGCTGTCATTCGGAACACGTCCTGTAAAAATACATCCTTTGAGCTTGAGACATCAAATCAATATTTGTTTATTTTATGGTTATTATATCAATATCAGCACATGTAATTTTAAAAAAGTTTCTTCTCTCAGTAACAAGTATTCTCGTGGATTTTATCGATTTCGTGGTCTGGATTGACGGATATTATACGGGGTGCGACTGAAATTCCTCACGCAATTTAACGTTCATTTATGTAGTGAAAGTAAAATTAGGCAACTAGCAATAATACCGGTCAATGCGATGTCTAAACCATGGTCGTAACAGATCGTATATGAAAACAAAAATGGGGAGACGTTAGCAAGATTCTTCATCAAGCTAATATCTCTCTATTTTACTTTTCAGACACGAGCAGTTAAAATCATTTCATAGACAGTTGCAAAATGTGCATGCTTTCGAACATTTTTTTAAGACTGGTGAATGTTTGAATCACCCACTGAGTGTTTTTATGCTCATTCCCTGTTATGTTGTAATGATGCTGTTCCGAATTGAACTGTTAATCCATAGCAGTATAGATTTTTGAAAAAGCTCTCTTTCTAGCAAAAACAGGTTCACCAGTTTTAAAGAATATCAACAACAAACACATTGTCCAAGCATGGTCGTAATCTTAAGATATCAGCAAAATGGATCTACCATTACCTAAATTCATTTGTCCCACACAATCGACAGTTTAAAATGTGATAGGTATACTGTCTCACCCAGGATAATATCTATCAATCCAGTGTCTCTGAAATGATAACGAAATAAATGCCGCGTATTTAGTCAGCCATGTGAAAAAATGGCAATATAAATGTACAATAGACTCATTTTCTTACCGTACAGCTTGTAATAACACTAGACAGGTTGACACGCCGTTAAAATTAATCAGTCAATCCTAGCTGAGACTGAAACTTACTTGAGCGTAAGATTGTTCAGGTTTTGATCGACTTGAATGAATATTGGTCGATAGAAAATTACTTTTTGCAAAAGGATGACATCAGCTGTATATAACCCAATACGGATTAAGATGTCGTAAAATTAACCAATGAAGCAATTTAACCCTTGAAAAAACGTTGTCCACATAAACCTGTTAAAATTGACTTCTAACAGCATGTTTGGGTAAAGAGCAGAAAATGATGGGTCCTTTAGCCTGTGTTAAGCACAGAGTTTCGGAGAGGCTAAACTCTGAATTCAAATCAAAAAAATATTCTGCTTTCCTTTTGTTTTAAATATATTTTTTCTATTTTAATCCCTGTAATTTTACCCCGATTTAAAGAGTAATTTTTTCATTCATTGTATACTGAAATATCCCAATCATTTGAATGGTTGTGGTAGGAGTCATTGATTCTAAATAACTCTATCTCTCTATCTCTCAATCACTTTCTTTCTCTCTCTCTCTCTCTCTCTCTCTCTCTCTCTCTCTCTCTCCTCAAACTTCTTTATTCAGCTACATTTTCAGTGTTGACCTTTCAACCACACAATCATTTTGACTCCTTTTTTTTCTTCCTTTTTTTTCCAATGAGGTTGGCTCTCCACCCACTTCCCACTAATTTGCTGGCATGTAGCCATTTATTTGACTGTGAAGCCATAAATTTTGTGTTTGTGAGAAACAAATATGTAATTTACGTTCAAAAGAAAAGTAATACACCGCCATCAACACACAGAGATTCGTCTATATATATATATATATATATATATATATATATATATATATATATATATGTGTGTGTGTGTGTGTGTGTGGGTGTGTATGTGTACAGAAAAAATATATATAGAAAGAGAGAGAGAGAGGGGAAACAATGCACACATACGAAAAGGAAAATTAAACAGAAACTGTGAGTATGCATGTGCGTATATATATATATATATATATGTGTGTGTGTGTGTGTGTGTGTGTGTGTGTGTGTGTACAGAAAAATATATCCAGAGAAAAAGAGAGAGAGAGAGAGAGAGAGAGAGAGAGAGAGAGAGGGGAAACGAGGCACAGATACGAAAGGGAAAAATAAACAGAAACTGTATGTGTATGCCTGTACGTATATATATATATATATATGTGTGTGTGTGTGTGTGTGTCTGTGTCTGTGTATCTGTGTGTGCCTGTGTAGGTGTGATAGTGTATGTATTCATAATCAGTAACGTGTGAATAAACTTCGTGCGTATAGATATATCCATATATACAGTTCGGCACGAACACTGACTATCTCCACAAACATTTACATTCACATACACGCACATTCACACGCACATAGTCAGACAATCACATATATTTGCAAATGCATATTATTTCTAATCCAGTATCATCAGAAATATAATTTGGTATTTGTCATTTTGGATATATATATATATATATATATATATATATATATATATATATATATATATATGTATGTATGTATGTATGTATGGATGGATGTGTGTGTGTACACGTGGGCCAACGCGCGTGTATGACTACATAAAATTGACAAGACAAACAGGAATAAAATTCATTTATAATTGCTTAGTTCAATATATATATATATATATATATATACAAACATTCTGATATATATATATATATATATATATATATATATATGCGTACTTCAACATCTATGCATTCATTTATATATAATTAATAATATATATATATATATATATATATATATATATATATATATAACGGCTCATAAACTTGAAGAGCACATTTACAAATATAATTGATTCCCAAAGGTCGTTTTTATGTTGAAGACATTCATATGTCGTTTTTAGACTCAAATAATGATATTCTAAGCAATTCTATTTTATTTTTGAGCAGTGTATAATAAAAACAACCATCGTTGATTTCTATATTCTTTACCCTTTTTATTGGCTATTACTATCTTTATACATTTTATACGATTCTTTGGAAATTCTTAACAACGTAAACAGAAAATTCTTTTAGACTAGCGTTTCCATTAGCTTGCATATAATTAGCCTTTACCATATCTTGATATTTACTGAACTCATCTGATTCTGGTTCAAGGCCAAGTATTAAGGTGCCCTAATATAAAACTTTTTAGATGTAGATTGCAATAGTTCTTAAGGAATACACATATAGTTACTACTCTGAACAGAATCAGGAAAAGTATATTGGTAATTAGGATATTTTTAGGATTTAGTTAGTTAGCTTGATTAGAAAGTATACGGCATATCAACTTCTAATGGGTCATTAGATACCAAAGCTTGATTCGTTTATAGAGATGTCTTATAACATTGATGAAGAGTGGAGAGAAACAAGGCAAATTAGAGATGGAAATTGAAGTAGGGAACAAGAATGGGAAGAAGACAAAGAAGAGGGAGAGAGTGAGAGAGAGAGAGCGAGAGAGAGAGAGAGAGTGAAGGAGAGAGAATAGGATAGAGAGAGAGAGAGAGAGAGAGTTGCATACATATATATACCGACGCAATGATAAGGCAGGAATAAAGGACGCAGGAAAGAAGACGCAGGAAGGATAAAAACGCAGGAAGACTTCTTTACAAATATATTTACCTCTCACTTTATTGCAAGGGTTCGAAAGGGTTGTTCAAGGTTTGCATGTGAGAGGGTGCTGGTGACCGAACATAAACTTCATATTTTGACCCAACTGTTATGACCGTCACGTTGTGTCTTTCTTGTTCTCCTAATTTTGGGGTCCACTCCATCGGGGGTTTTCCGAGGGCCCCCTCGGTCGGGTGTGGCTTTCCCTACCACATCTGGTCTCTAGCTGTCTGGAATTCTACTTGCAACTGCTTTGGCACCCAACTCAACTCAATTATATAATAATTCAACGCCCACACGATCGCCCATTGGATTTTTGAAATCGCATGTTTAATCGTCATCAAGCGGAAATAACTGTAATGCAGTTCAGAGGTTACTCTCTTCCGGTGCATCACTGTAGTGGAATAATGGGACCTTCACTTTATCCCATATCATAAGCCTTAATCCGCCCACGCGATCTCTTTCGATTACTGGCCATTGGAATGTGTCACTTCCTTCCGGTGTATCACCTTGGAATAGCATTTTTGGGCCGGGGCGATGGTCAAAATATAACAAGAGGTTTGGTTTGGTTTGGTTCTCGAATTTAACGGTATATTAACTACTTATATTTAAAAAAAAATGAAATTCGATTCATTTATAAAGAATGAAATTCGATTGATATATAAAGATCGCTTATGGCATTGAAGAAGAGTAGAGAGAAATAAAGCGAAGAAGAGATGGACATTGAAGTAAAGAAAAGAAGAAATGAAGACCAAAAAGAAAGGAGAGAGAGAGAGATAGAGAGAGAGAGAGAGAGGCAGACAGACAGACAGACAGGCAGACAGACCAAGAAAGAGAAAGAGAGAGTAATTCAACTTGTCTTTTTACGAGTTTAACGGCATATAAACTTCTTATAGGTTATTTAATGGCAAAATTTGATCTAATTCGGCAAGTTTGATTACAATTATAACGAAACAATCACTATACGAAAGCTATTATTTTTAAATTACACTTCTCTATAATCATTTCTTTGCCAATGTTATATCAAGCGCACACACACACACACACACACACACACACAAATATATATATATATATATATATATATATATATGTATGTATATATGGCCTATTATCCTTTTGTGAAGAGTGTTCGCCGATGGTCCAAGGAACCGTATCGAATCCTAACAAAGACTCAAAAGATGGTACTTGATACCCCTGGCTCAAAACTAAGCATGATCAAGAGTAAGTGGAACTATTCAGTAGTGACCTAACCAACTCCTGTGTGTTGTAGCTATTGAAAAGAGAGCCTTTGGGTCCTTCTCGACTCCAGTCGTCTAACATATATATATATATATATATATATATATATATATATATATATATATAAATATATATAAAGACTTTTCTGAATGACTTTAACATAATGACTTTCTCGCTCCAGTGGGTGTCATGCTAATATTTATTTTATTATCAATTCAGATGAATTTACATTAACAACGTATCTCTGTTTGTCTATTTGTCTGTATGTCTGTCTCTCTTGCAATAATACACTTTGAAAATGCATTAATTCATCTAATTTTTCTGCTATGGCTTAATATTGGGTTGCCGAGAAGCACGTATACGCATACACACATACACACCCAAACACACACACACACACACACACACACACACACACACACACACACATATATATATATATATATATATATATATATATTATTTGTATATATATATATATATATGTATATATATTATTTGTAAGTTCTATATCTTATTTTGTTTGAGATTTTACATGGCCATTCATGTGCAACATACTAAAGCTTAAATATATATATATATATATATATATATATATATATATATATATATATATATATATATATATTCTCGAATAATATGATCTTCTTGTGAAACTCTGATATATTTTCCGATAGTTATTAGATTTCAAGGTGAATTTCATTATTTCATTTGCAAAAAATTAAAAGAATAAAATAAAGAAATATAGAAAAATGATAACTACATCTCGGAGTGATCATACCTCAAAATAATGATTTTGCTTCAAATTTAGGCACAATGCCATAATATATTCTTGTCATTCTTTAAGAAGAAAAAAATAACCCTCACCGTCAAAAATAAAATGAGCACGGGAATTTTTTTTTCCTTTTTGTATTCATGTTCGATTATTAGATTAATTATTATTTACGATTTCTATCTGTCACTTTCAAACGTTTGTTTCATCTGTTGAAGAAACCTCGGGTTGTTTATCGGACTTGGCAATCATTAAGTTTAATACAGATAAAACTTATTTATTTTATTAAAGTAACTTCATTACCTTGTTTGCATTTTTAATGTATGTTTCTTTGTTACATCTTCATAAAGAAAATTGTTCTTCAAATCATTTCTCATTAGCGAACTCGTTACTTCAGATTATACTTTTTTTCCGTTTAATTTTTCATAGAAAGGGTTTATTTTTTATAGAAAGGATTTCTCTTTCATAGAAACATTTTCTTGGTTCGTTGAAAGTGTTTATTTTTCATGGAAAGTAGTTCTTTTCTATGGAAAGCATTTATTTTTTTATAGAAAAAAAAATTATCTTTCATAGTAACCTTTTCTTGTTTCATTGAAAGCTTTTATTTCCCATCAAAAATACTTCTTTTCCATAGAAAGCGTTTAATTTTTATTAGAAAGGATTTCTCTTTCATAGAAATCTTTTCGTGGTTCATAGAAGGCATTTATTTTACATAAAAAAGGGAATAATGGCAATTTTGAATGATATATCTTAAATGAAACGTACGGAAATACTTGTTTCAAAAGCCAAAAAAATGAGGTTATTTAATTTTTATTTGTAATTTATTTCTTATTTAATGATGGCTAATTTTTTATATAAAAAAGACAAGGGAAAATTAAATCAGAAAGACTAATATTGTAACTTATAGCTTTGTCTAAAAACATAGAAAATCATTATTTTCCTCGTCTGAAATTTTTTTAAAAAAGAGTATGGCTTTCTGAAGTGAAAGCCTATTTTTTACGGGGATATAGGGAGCTAGCTTTGATGTTGATAACCGAAAAATCTTTTTTTTTTTCATCCTTTGGCGATTTTTATCGTAAAAACTGGAATGGATTATCCACGAGTCCTAACATATTTTTGGAACTCTTTAGTCTCGTGAGACCATGAATCTATGCCTTGTTCTTGGGTCATATCAGTGCATGGTTGTGTCCAAGACAGGCATTTTCCGATGCATCAATTGACGTCTATTACTTGTCTGATTGTCTGTGATGAAACTTGATTATTGTTGTTACATATAATATGTGGACAACAGACCTCATCTTAATTCTTATAGTCACAATGTTTCTGCCGTTATGTCCTTCCATGTTCTTCAGGCGTTTCATGTCGAACACAGGAGTCCACACAGAATCTCGAACTGGCCCTTTCTGTTGAATCACACGTCGAGAATATTTACTATAATTAAACACTTGTACATGGCAGTGGTTAATAGAATAGGAACAGTCTACCCCCGTGCTTTTAGACAAGTAACAGATGTCATTTGATGCATAGGCAACTGCCAGTTTTGTAAACATTCCTATCCTTGCCTGACCCTAGAACCAAGATTAGATTCATGGTCTTTCGAGATTTACGGGTTCCACAAATGTGTTAGGTTTCGTGGATTAATCCTGTTTTTACAATAAGTTTGACATGAAACATCTGAAATACACTGAAGGACATATCGATCGAAACGTTGTATGTATAACAATAAAGATGAGGTCAATAGTCCGAATATTCTAAGTAATAACAAATGAATTCTATTTAAAAAAAAATAAAAAAATAAAAGATAAAAAAAAACGTGTCTTTAACCCAAAGTTCAAAATTAGGAATATGCATATGTTCTGTTACAGAATTACTCTTAAAAAATAGCCAACGTCTTGCACAAGGCCCACTTGGTTAGAATCGGCTTTTGCGTTGTATTGGTTAACTGATTTGTTATCATAAAACCTTGGTTGAGTTCAGTGTCTCTTTTTGTCTGAAATGTGTTCCACAAATTTAAGCTGTTCATTTGGTTGTCATTACTTCGAATGGAAGTCTTTTCAAGAAGATAATAAAAGAGTGGATACACGGCTTATGCACTGGCCTTGTTTGTAATAAAAAAAATATGCTTTTCTCTCCGTCACTGTTGAATTTAAAAATCAAGACAAACTCTGATATAACTTCTCAACGGGAGGTGCCCGTGGCGTAATGGTTATCAACGTAGAAAATGGACAGGGTGACACGAGTTCAAATCCTGGCCGAGACTGATAGCATTTCACACAGCACTAATACCCTCCATGTGGGTAAATAGTAGGGCACACTGGATTCTTAAGCCTTGGTGAGGCAACTAGTCTAGGAGAAGGAAAACTCTAAATTCAAACCTGTTAAATTCCGCTTAAAAATTGACCTTGTGTCATATCCTGGATAGAACTTCTCATCAGGGTAGTCTAAGTTAGAACTTTTTTCTAAATTTACACTCACAGAATAACACAATTAACAACCAAATATCTGATTATGCCTTTATATATATATATATATATAATAGGCTGTCAAAATTTTGCTTGCCCGGTCGGCTGAGTCTGTTGACGACACAGATTGTTTCTCTGCTGAGACAGAAACAGTTCCCCAATGAGTGTCTAGAATATAACACTAAACAATCTGATGTGAGGCTCCTGTAATGCTGGAGCATTGGGGAATGCAAAGTACCCCTTCATCGGCATCGCTCTCAGGTCTAATCTGGCCTGGAGTGGTAGCATCAGATCGAGTTCTATCTATGGGTCAAATAGAACTAAACAGTTTTTGTATGCTAAATTGAATTGCTTGAAGTAGAACTGTTTTCGACATTAAAACTGTGTATTTATGTTAAACTGAATTGTTTGAAATAGAACTTTTATATGTATAAAAATTCATATGTCATTAATAATCTACAATGGTTTATGTGCATTAAAAACCAAAGCCAAACAAACCAAATTTTTTGTAACGAGATGGTCAATTAAGCAGTTTGATTATTTGATGAGTCCCTATAATTGATTGACTACATTTGACTTGGGGGTAATCAGCTCGCCTGATACTTTCCGATTGGTACTTGATGGATTTGCCTCTGTGGCATTGAGCTCAGCTACAGAATCCATTGTTTTAGGCCTACATTGAACGTTAAGTTCTTGCCACACGAATGAAATTCTTTGAACTATTCGGTTACTGAACAATGATCCATAACGCTTTCACTTTTAGCACAAAAAAGTTTTTGGTTGGTTCTGCTGCTGCATAACCTGTGCTATCTTGTAGAGCATAATTTCTCAAATTAAACTATGCTTGACGTTAATTTATTTGCCTTTCAAATCACACAGTGTGATGCAATGTACAACGAGTCAGCGCACCAACTACAGTGGCAGTTACATTCTGTAAATACCACAGCTTCAATTTCTCTCGTCATGTGATATTTTGCCACGACCAAACATGTACCAAAATATTACATAGCATATAAATCAGCCTAGTATCATTGTCCTAGTGGGTAGACTGTTTGCCATTGGTCTGGGAGACCGGGGTTCAATCCCAGGTCAAGTCATCCCAAAGACATTTTAAAAAATATACTTGATACCTCCTTGCCTAACACTCAGCATAATAAGGTACGTATCGAGAGTAAAGTAGAGCAATCCAGGGAAAGGAGTAGCGCCCCCTCCCCAACACCTCGGTGCAGTAGCTATTTAAAAAGGAGTCTTCGGGTCGCCCTGGATAACAATCGCCAAATTTACTAATATATATATATATATATATATCGTCCATATTAAATTCAGTTAGCCCAAAGTTGGGAATAATTCCAATCAGGATATCTTAAATATTCAAATATAGAATATTAAAATCAAATAGTCCTTGTCAAGAACTCAATGCAAATATAATCTACAGAGCAAATTATGCACACACACACATATATATATATATATATATATATATATATATATATATATTTGCTTAAATACAGATTACATATCAATTTATATATGGCTTTTTCTAGCGCTACATTCTTGTGTCTTGAAAACAAAAGGTTTTTAAAATAAATATTTGAATAAAAAAAATAATAAAAAATCTCCAACCCGAAGGAGAGACCTAAACAGAAATAGAGAAATGAATTGAAATCCTTTGAATAGATGAAGGAAAGATCCTATGGTTCAACAAATTTAAACAAACCTTAATAGAGGGCATTTTTGTTCTTTAAACCTTTTACTCGACCTCTGCCAGTAACTAACTGACTGACTTGCTGGCACTTTTAAGCATTTCAAACACTTTCTGGACTGTTTCTCGCTCTTACCGTGAGTGTTTTCATAGCTGACCATCCGTTGTTGGTCACCAGGTACCCCAGGGTTGGGAAAGCTGATACTACATTAAAAATCTAGCAAATCATATTGCGTTTGTTTGAACTAGTGTCATTTGTGTTGAGAAATTTCATCTGTTTTAACGTTGAAGAAACAGTTCTTTTCAGTTTTTTTTTCTGCTGAGTGCCTATCCTGTTTCGCATTTTTTCAAATCTCTCACTCTTTCTCTCACTATATATATATATATATTCTCTCTCTCTATTCCTAGCTGTTCATGTATCAATATATGATTATTCTCTCTCCCTCTTTCTCTCTCTTTGTATATTTTTCTCTGTCTTTTCCAAGGTGCTGATGTATCACTATAGGATTGTTCTCTCTCTTTCTCTCACTATCTTTCTCTCTCTCTCTCTATCTGTCTGACTGTCTGTCTGTCTGTCTCTCTCTCTCTCTCTCTCTATATATATATATATATATATCATTCACTGCTAAAGGCTTGGTTTCATTATTGTCCTTTGTGAATAACGGAAGCGCTAGTCGTCAAGGGACTTACTGACCGGAAGTTTCAATAAACACAACAAAACCCAATCCCTTCTTTAACCTCTAGACTCAAGTGATTTTTCTCTCCTGTCCTCAATGCCCATAAAAGCGGAAAGTTACAGTAAACTTTAAACATTTTTCTGTTTGTTACTTTTCCAATTTAATGCTTCTGTGGTAACCTTTGGGGATATAAAAAGATACTTTTCACTATCGAAGGTACTATTTACCAACCCCTCCGCTCGGGCAGGATATGACACAAGGTCAATTTTTAAGCGGAGTTTAACAGGTTTTGAATTAAGAGTTTTCCTTCTCCTAGACTAGTTGCCTCACCAAGGCTGAAGAACCTAGTCCGTCCTACTGTTTATAGCTGGAGGGTGAATAAGGGGGTTCTCTGTCTTTTCCTAGGGTATTTGCCCGAAAGTGAACGTAATAGCGCGACTGGAGTACGAACTCGCGTACTACGATTCCGCAGTTCATCGCTTTGACCATTACACCACGAGGACACTATCGAAGGTAAAAAAGAATTACAATTAGTCATACTCCTCTCTCTCTCTCTCTCTCTCTCTCTCTCTCTTTCTCTCTCTGTCTCTCTTCATCTATCTATATATCTATCTTTATATGTATGGGTCCGCTGAAATGTGTATTAGATGACCAAGATAAATTTATGGAATATGGCCAAATGAGGTTTATTTTCAACCAATCCCCATTGCTATGCATACACGTCTTCTATATCACATTTTGACATATCACAATTAAGTCATAGCTATAATGAACTCTCTCTCTCTCTCTCTCTCTCTCTCTCTCTCTCTATCTATTTATCTTCATCATATTTACCCAACCCCTCCGCTCGGATAGGATATGACACAAGGTCAATTTTTTTAGCGGAGTTTAACAGGTTTGAATTCAGAGGTTTCCTTCTCCTAGACTAGTTGCCTAACCAAGGCTGAAGAACCCAGTCTGCCCTACTATTTACCCATAGCTGGAGGGAGAATAATTGGATTCATACCTTTCCCAAAGGTACTAGTGCTATGTAAAATGCAATCAGTCCAGGGTTTGAACTCGTGTCGTCGTGTCCAATTCCTGCGACGATAACCATTACACCACGGGCACCTACCTACCTATCTTCATACCTCCTGTCAAATGTAGAAGACACCAACTGGAACCTCTGCCGAGGGGTAAGGTCTCCTAATTGAGGACATTTTGGGCTAAAAGTAATGAACTCTTATACCTGCTGACAGAGTATCTTGAGATTCCGAAGCTGAAATGATCAGGCGAACTGCAAGGCTCCACTGTGGCTAGATGAACAGTCAAGGTAACCCAGTCTGTTAAACTAGTTGATCTTGTCAAGCCCGAACCCCATTTGATTGTTTCGACCGCATTCTTTAAATTCCCCATCTGGTAAACAAATATGGAACCCTATTTTATTTTATAAGGGCTAGAAGATGGGGGCTGAAGTTCAATTGCACAGAGCAAGCAATGCGTAAAACCATTTAAATATATGCAAACCAAAGATTCCTAACTCGTTAAAAGGGTTACAGAACTATTCATTTACAAATTACATGTATTACATATATTTGTATACACGTTATTTGGCATTAAATAACCATCAAGGTTTTATGTCATTAAATCAAATTACCTGACGTAACCTACCTATTCATAGCTGTTTATGTATCACAATATGTATCTCAGTTCATACCTTTAACCACAGAGAGAGAGAGAGAGAGAGAGATCCATAAAATTATGAATTCTTTCTCTCTCTCTCTCTCTCTCTCTCTCTGTATATATCATCATCATCATCATCATCAAATCGCGCTGGTAGCACGGATATCCCTGACCCTCTCTCGCCACTCCTCCCTATCGTTCATCGCCCTAGGTAGGTCTTCAGGACAACATCCCGTATCCTCACAGAGCTGCTGAATGTATGTTCGTGCTGGTCGTCCTGCTTTTGCACGGACATGTGTGGGGGTCCATAAGAGTACATCACTCATGAGTTCGTCCCTGCTTCTCCAGCAGTGTCCTGCATGTCTGGCTCGTCTAACTTGAATAGTTTTCGTGACAGGTGGCAGGTGGCCGTACAGTTGGTGTCTTGTGGAGTGTTGCCACCAGAACTTGTTTAAGATTGCACGTAGCATTCTTGTGTAATTGCCGTCTAGCTTCTTCTCCAGCCGTTTTGTTAGCGTCCATGTAGTGCATCCATATAGCAGTATCGATGTGACCGCTGCCTGGAAGAAACTGCGTTTCATTTTATCGGTTAGGTCTGATTTCCAAATAATCGATAACCTATTGATAGCTGTCCATGCTTTCGCTAACCTCGCTTCGATGTCCTTTTCGGTTGATTCGACGCTGCTTCCTACGTAAGTGAATTTGTCTACTAGTTTAGAGGGATTCCTTCTAGAGTGGAGATGTCCCCCGTTTGGTTATAGCACATATATTCCGTTTTGTGTGCATTAACATGTATATATATATATATATATATATACACATATATATACGCGGGAAAACTGGAAATATATCCGACATTATCAAAATATATAGACATGAAAAACACAAGGTCTTACAGGATGATTTTATTTAAGATCATGTGCAGAAGAAGTTGCTTTTTTTTCTTTCCATATATATATATAGTTGTTGATATGTAAATCCATTGATTAGTATATGTCTTGTTTTATGTATTCTCTATTCTTTGTACTAAAGCATTTTTCTAATTTTCTGGAACGTATTAAAAGTGACAAAAAAACGAATAATTACGAAGATTATCAACATTTTTTAATGTAATTGTCTTTTAGTATATAGCGGTTTCGGGAAATTTGTTATTTTCCCGAACACTATATTTTTTTTAGGCAACAAAAATGAATTACGAAACTTTTCTTTAACAACACAACAACGAAAGTTTTTTATTTGCAGATTTGAATATGGTTTGCTCTTGGTGCTGCGAGACTCGTGGAGTTTAGGCTTGTTAGTGTTGGAGACGAAATGACTTAGCGGGATGTTGAGATGGCAGCGTGCTGCTGGACGTGTGAGGGATTGTGTTTAGTTGGGCCTGTGCGAGGCATGTTGTATATTTCTAATTTATGTTCAACTGGGATTCCTCGTAGGAAATCCATAAATTAGATGGTTCCCTCGCTGAGTGTCCATGTTGCTGCTGCTAGTGTTAAAGCCACAGTGAGATGTCCACACTCGGTGGCTTTTCTAGCTAAAAAGCATCGCCAAGCATGGACAACCAGAGGCACGTCTTTTCTGGTCGCCGTCTCAAGCCGTAGAGACTGGGTTTGGCCGTTTACCCGTTTTGCTAGCCGGAAATGAAGGTCCGGGCTGAATAGCATAAGTCATCCTGATTGGGTGAAATTGAGTGTTGAATTAAATTGCGCGCCAAACCAAAATACGAGATTTTCCTCTTCTCTACAAGTATGAGATTTATTTGTTCAGTTTAAGTAAATTTAATTTACACATTCTTTTAGCAAAAAATGACACATTCAAAAAGAAGCCATTTCCGATTCACTGTTACGACGGAAAGAATATAAAATGTATTGCTCCTAAAAAAGTTGAAGGGAAACTCTCCGAGAAAGCCATTCAGCATCAGAGGTGTCATTTTAATTGCCGGTAGTTTTTGAAACAAGAGAGTGAAGTCAGAAGACTATCCGAGGTTATGTGTTACCATACGTTTTTATTGCAATAGATACGAAAAAAATCGGTTCGAAGAAAAATCCTATTATTTCATACCTTGCGAGTTGTTTTTTTTTATATCAACTTTTGCTGGTATTCTTTGACCGGAGTGTGAGTATCAACAAGTTGTTGTATAGTCATACAATAAACATGACCATGATTAACTATACAAACACATAATACATATACATATGCATTCAGAATCATAATGGCACAATAATAAAGACGAGCGAAGACTTCTTAAAAAAAATATACCTTTCACTTTATTTGTAAGGTTTGTGTGTTTGAGAGGGAGTTGGAGACCGAACAGAACTGCAACATATTGACCCCCACTCTTATGGCCATCAGCGTTGTGTCTTTCTCCTTATCCAGGGCTGTTCAACCGGAGGCCTAGGGGCCCACTCTGCTGGGTGCTGTTATCATTTTTGTAATTTGTGTTTTATAGCTAAAAACTTTTAGTTCGAAATTGCAAGTTTTTGATTTCTGAAGGTCAGGACTTGCCTCGACTTTATTTTGCTTTCACGTGTTTGCTCCAGTCAAAATAATAAGTTGACAGGTTTTTTTTTAAATCACCTGTTAGTGATACATTAAAATAAACTTCTAGAGGCATATCAGCTGATATTTAGAATGACGTGGCACTAAAAGGTTTTCGTGATTACGTATGATCAAGACATTATCAAGAGAAGAATTAGAATAAAATATATGAAAAGATGTCAAAGACGTAGAGTAGTTGAAGTAGCGATTGGAATTAGGAGTCAGAAGTTGGAGTTGGAGATGTGAGAGTCACGGTTGAGATGGGTAGCCCCGTCGTGGTAGGGCTTGATCGGCAAAGAAGTGATGTCTAATTCTGTAGTTGTCCGTTTCGCTTACCTTGTGTTAAAGTTTCTGTCTATCAAATGGTCACAAGTAATTCTGAGTTTCTCTCTCATTTCGCGGCGACAACTGTAAAAACAACAGGAATACATTTTCATATCATGATATAATTACAGAGTCGTTTTCTATTTTGTGTTGGGTTACTAGATTCGACAAGACCTGTAACATTACAACAGCTTTTGGTGATCGTCTTTCACGGGAGTCTGAGTGACAAGTCACCTCAAGTCTCCAGCATCTCTTCTGAGAATTCCTGCCGACCTTATAAATACTGTAGTCTGGATGGTATCGATTCTTCTGATTTTTAATCTCTCCGGGCTTTTTTCCAAGCCATTGGGTATTGTTTAAAGTATGCCAACTAAAACTGGTATGTTTCACAGTTTTTTCTTTCTTTGGTAAGGTCTAGGTATTTTTCTTTTCACCTTTTCTTTATTTTCACAAAATCCCAGTTAATTTCATTTAAGTCTCCCCAAGTCTCCAGACTCTTCTCTGTGTTCTGAGCAATTTTAACAATGGTGTAGTCCGGATGGTATCAATTCTTCCTTCGATTTACAACGTTTCAGCCCTCTTTTAAAGCTTTTGGGGACCGTTCCAAGTGCACCAATTGCAATTGGTATCACTGTCATTGTCAGGTTCTCCAGCCCTCTTACATCTCTGGCAAAGTACTTGTCCCTTTTTATTTTCTTTTATCTTTACTCTTGTTCTCTTTGGGACTGCCAAGTTCACAATACGCAAGTGTCCTTTTTCCTTAATTAATTCTAGGTCTGGACTTCTGGTCAGGATTAGTATATCTTCTGTGCTATTCCATTCCCAGGATTGATCCACTACCCATGATCCACACTTTATAGTGCTGAGTTCTAAGCAAGGCGGCATCAAGTACATTTTTTAGTCTTTGTATGACTCGACTTGGGATTGAACCTAGGTCTACCGGATCATTTGCGAACAGTCTACTAACTCGGCCAATGGCACGGTGTATCTTAAAATACCAGAGAAATATATCCGTGTCATTAGGTCGAAGAAAAGCTGGTTCGTGCATTCATCATTTGCTTGTATAGTCTAATTTTAATTTCTCTTACAATTTTCAGTGGATCATTTTCCCTATTTATTCGACTAGTCTTATACTCCCTTTGCTCTCGTTTGTCACATTCACTCGTTTTGTGATTAATCGTTTTGTCTTTCTCACTACATGACCAACACTTGTTATTTTACTCCTTTCAGAGTTTTTCATACCAGCGTTAACTGGTGGTTTTTTCCTGGAGTCTGAGTGACAGCAAGTCTTATCAAGTCTCCACAGCTCTTCTCACAATTTTAGCTGATCATAATAATGTTATAGTCTAGATGGTTTCCATTTGTTCTTTTATTTCCAGTTCTTCCAATCATTTAACCAATCATTTAAAGATTGTTCCAAGTGTACCAACTACAATTGGTATCACTGTCAACTCCATGTTCCATAGTTTTTTAGTTACCTAACAAAGTCTTAGTATTTGTCACTATTTTCGCTTTCTTTTAATTGTATTCTGTAGTCTATCAGGACAACAAACCCCACACCGGGCATTGGCAAAATAGTTAGAGTGTTTGCCAATGACCCGGGAAACCTGGGTTCAATCCCAGGAAGAGTCATACCAAAGACTCAAAAAATAGAACTTATGCGACCACGCTTAACACTCAGCGTTATAAGGTAAGGATCAAGGGTAAAGTGGAGCAATCCAGGGAAATGAGTTGCGCCATCCCCAACACCTTGGTGTAGTAGCTATCGAAAAGGGAGCCTTTGGGTCACCCTCGACAACGGTCACCAACTTTACTTATTTCTTTAAAACTATCATCAAATCTGGACATCTTGCCAAGTTTAAGCGTATTATTTAATCATTTGCTTAACTCTCAGAGTTTTCATCCAGTTTTTATCCAAGACCAAAGATAAGAGAAGATTGGAATTATATGAATTCTATTTATTTTATTTTGTTGCCCCTTTTGGATACTATCTGGTTAGTTGGTCTTTATTTATCAGACAATTTGTTAAGTCTTAAGTCTTTGAGAATACTAGCTTCTTTAGTTCCTGTAATTGGTTCTAGTTGGTGTCTCTACCGTTATTCCTATATCGGAATTCTATAGTATTTTTATATTTCTAATGAATATTAAGAGGAGTTTTATTCATATTTTTCTATATTCTCTCGGTCTCGGGCAACAGGATACTTAGTGATCAATTGGCTAAGTTATTTGTTCGCACAGATTACATATTGGGTTTGATCCATTTTAGGTGGGAGTTTCTGCTACTGTGCATATATTATTAACCCTCCATCTTCAGTTTTCTACTATCGATTAGATTTGTTTTATTATATCGATATCAGTATTTCTAATCTTTTGTTCATATTGTGCATTATTATTATTATTATTATTATTATTATGCTCCTTGAGAATTTTTCACATCAGTGTTAGCTGATGTTCTTTCATTGGAGTTTTAGAGGCAGCAAGTCTTCTTAAATCTCCAGGATTCTTCTCAGTATTCTGGCTGGTCTCAGTAATGCTGTAGTTTGGATGGTCTCAACTTGTCTTCTTATTTCCAAGTCCTCCAATCCTTGAACCAAGCCTTTGGTGACTTTTCCAAGAGCACTAACTACAATTGGTATAACAGACACTTTCATGTTCCATAGTTTTTTCAATTCCCTAACATGGTCCAGGAACTTATCCTACTTTTCAGTTTCATTCAATTTTAATCTGTTGTTTTTGAGACAGCAAAGTCCACAATTCTGCATGTTCTCTCTTTTTTTTTTTTTTTTGTTGATTATTATAAAGTCTGTTAGTCTGGACGAGATTAGGTGTTCCGTTTGTAGATAGATATAAATTGATTGTTTAAGATCTAGAAGTATTAACGTAAGACATCGTGTGTGGTTGTTTTCGTTTTTGCCTTTACGTGAAGATATTTTTTATTGTTCTACTTGTTTTGCAGTCGAGTCAATCCCTTTTCCCCTTTCCTTAACTCTCTCTCTCTCTCTCTCTCTCTCTCTCTCTCTCTCTTTATCTATCTATCTATCTATCTCTATTTCACCTGCTCTGTAAGTTTGTCTGTATATCTTTTTATTTCTCTCTCATTCTTCTCTCTCTCTCTCTCTCTCTCTCTCTCTCTTTATCTATCTATCTATCTATCTCTATTTCACCTGCTCTGTAAGTTTGTCTGTATATCTTTTTATTTCTCTCTCATTCTTCTCTCTCTCTCTCTCTCTCTCTCTCTCTCTCTCTCAGTCAGCTACTCTTTTCGTAATCTAACATGAATAACGGAAGAGTTGTTAATTCAGGGACCTGCTGACCGGAAGTTCCAGCAAAAGAAACAAACATAGAACACACTGTGGCAAGCAGTTGATACAGGTAAGTATTTCTTACCTAGCATGAATGACCAATCTAACAAACCGTCGAAATGACCTTTACGCTTTCACTGTTTGTCTCCGGTTCAGGTTCATGCCTTTGTTGGAATTTCTTAAAGACTGTTTCCATTACAGAAATAGACAGAACTTCCTGTTTTAATCTAAATATCATGGATGCCTTACAGGGTTTTGAAAAGTTTGCTAACCAACAAATAGCAAATTAACTTCGTTTTCATTTTGGTTTGGTAATTCTAATCTTTATTTATTTATTCATTTATTTAGATCTGTCGAATGAAAACAGAAAGAACGTTCCAATTATACTGAAGTGTAAAAAGGATTCTTCGATTATTTGGAACTTTTCATCACTCAAGGGAAAACCGTTGATAGTTTGGCCGTGAACTTTTCTAAATAATTAACTGCGTATATACATATATTTTAGTTAGCTAACTCTCACTCTCTCTCTCTCTCTCTCTCTCTCTCTCTCTCTCTCTCTCTCTCTCTCTCACACACACACATACATCAGTCACAATCTTCTATCGTTCATGGTAGTTTCTCCAGACAGCGTCCTGTATCCGTACAGTGCTGATATATGAAAATGTTTGTCGGCCAGTTACACAGGCGAATCTATTTATAAAAATTTATTAAAAGACATCATGTATACGATCGACTTTACTCGCCCAGCGGAGCCCTGTATATCTAGTTCATCTTATTCGTTTGGGGGTTTGGTGGCCGTACTGCTATTGTTATTCATGGAGTTCATTCCAAGATGTGTTCAAAACAACATGTAGTCATTTTGTATACTTCCCATTTAGCTTAATATCAAGCCGCTTCGTATGATGGTGCATCCATTTAATATTACTTACACAACTGCAGTTTGGAAGAAATCCCGTTTTATTTCATCAGAGTGATCAGATTTCCAAGTGTTATAAACAAGGAACCCACTCCAACATAAGCAGCAATCGTCGGAAATCATAACACCAGTTCATATAACTCGGTAGGAATAACACATCGACTGAAATCGGTGATAAAATACCCTTAAGGAAGGCGGGAATGGCTACTGACAGGTTATCGATCAAATTCATATCTGATCTTTCTGAATATATGCCAACTCTTCCGCATGCCGAGGATGGGACACAAGGTCAATTTTTCGGGCAGATTTTAATTGGTTTTAATTCAGAGGTTGCCTTTTCTCTAGGATGGTTGCCATATTAGATATATATATATATGAGGATCATTCAGTAAGTTTCCAGACTTTTTTCGTATGGGCACTTTCCTTGATGGTACACACATGCAAATTTAGTCCCCTTCGAAGTAATCTACTCCAGCTGTAATGTACTTGTTGTACCGCTCCAACAACTTTTGGAAGGCTCCATGGAAGTCCTCTTGTGTGAGCGTGTCAATGACCTTCGTCACAGCACTTTCATCTCCTCAGTTGTCTCATAACGACAGCCTCTGAGCGAAGGGAATAAGCAAAATCACAGGGAGCAAGGTCTGGTCTATAGGGAAGCTGAGGAACTGTCTTGATGCCCATCTTGGTCAAATAGTCTGTGACAAGGATGGAGTTGTGGACTGGTGCATTGTCCTGGTGGAAATGCCACTGACCCGATTTGAAGAGTGCTGACCCCTTCCGACAGAATCTCTTCCTGAACTCCCTTAAAACCTCAACATAGTAACCCTAAACCTAATCCTTTGGCCAATCAATTCTGGTGTATTGACTTCCTTACTACTCCCCCACCGCTCATCATCCCTCACAGATTCCCTGGCTTCCTTGAATCTCTTATGCCAGTCAAAAACTGATGCTAGATTCATGCAAGATGGTCGAAAAGCAGTGTGAAGCATTCCATACGTTTCTGTGGCATTTTTTCCAAGTTTAAAACAGAATTTTATTGCATGTCGTTCTTCTAAAGTGTCCTCACCTCCAGACTGCATTTTTAATATTCACCAGCTGTGACAATCAGGTTTTAGTAGGGTGTATTCCAATTCCTGCTCTAGCTGTTCCTTTGTACCTGAAATCATGAAAATTGGTCAGTCATCTCGTAAGATGTATAACAATAACATACTGAACTTTCAAGGGTCTACGACAATTTTAAATGCCTGTACAAAAAAGTCAGGAAAGTTTTTTAATGCACTCCGTATATATGTATTTTATTTTATTCTGACATAAAATACAACGTTATAGATACTCACGACACAGATTTCTATGAGCCCGATGTTCAAGCACACTTTAGACCGATAATGATAGAACCTCTCCCGAGATTTATCCTGAGATTTATCCGGTTTTATATTAACTTACTCATTTGTCGACCATTTTGAAAATGGACAAATCATTTTATTCTGACAAACTCTTTATTCATAATAAAATATATTGTAAATAAACTAAATATCAATTCATATATATATATATATATATATATATATATATATATATATATATATATATATATATATATATATATGTCAAGTTGTCTGGGGATAACTTCATAGCCTGAAAAGTTTATATGGTCACATCATATCTAATGTTGACGAAATTTTTTACCATATGCATTCAACAGAGTGCAACACAGATGGGCAAAATATGTGAACTGCAACTTTATTAAAAATACATCTGATTTGATCATATTTTATGAGAGTACCATTGTCAGACACTGAACTTTTTATCCGACTAAGAAATATATACATATATATATATATATATATATATATATATATATATATATATATATATATATTGGTAATTATGACTACAGATTACCTATGCACCATACACTCAGGCAGATACAAACATACAGACACATACATACAAATACACACACACACACACACATACACACACACACATATATATATATATGTATATATGGATGTATGCATATATGTGTGTGTGCGTGCCTATTGATAGAGGGAGAGAAAGGTAGAGGGGGACAGAGAGAGAGATTGATTTAGATCGTGTGACATCGAAACAAAGATCAATACGAAGAGAAATCATTATTGCCAGTTCACCAAAATGATCGAGATAGATATATGTAAACCCAAGGAAAAAATGCAAAGAAAAAAAAAAGGGGGGTGTTCCTGTGGTGGAATGTTTAAAGCGTTCGACTGCAGAAAAGTAATACGCGAATTCGAACTCCAATCGCGCTATTACGTGCACATTCGAACAAATACACTTGGGAAAAATATGAACCCGCTAAGCTTATGGGTTAAATAGCACCACTACTGTTTTTCTAAGAAAGGATGAATTTGGCATTAGATAACCCGAGGAGGTTGATATGTCATTAAGTAACAAACGTACAATGTTTGAGGAAAAAAAAAAAGGCCCAAAACACTGATCTATGAAGCGCTAAATACGTACACATTGGTTGTCTTAATTTCATTAAGGGTTTTTCGGACCATTGTCTTCATCTTTATTCTTATTTCCACAAGGTTGAAGGTTCAATCCTGACTTCAGGCTTGTAACAATACAGGAATACCTAACGCTTGTACCCGGTTATGGCTAACGGAATTAGAACAGGTGAACCCCTTGGATTCAATAAAGGATGTAGTTCGAAGTTCCGCGAAGGTTCCGGATTTCGACAAACAACTGAAGAAGGCCAGAGGAAATATCGGCCGAAACGTTGCGGAAATAATAATAAAGATGAAGACAATAGCCCGAAAATCGTTAATGATAAAAAAAACGTACACATTAATAGATAAACGGACGACAAGAGATGGGATAAAAAGAAGCGATTACATACAAAGTGACAGAGACAGAAATACGCACTGCGACAACAAGTTACCAATCGAAATATATATATATATATATATATATATATATATATACTGAGAGAGAGAGAGAGAGAGAGAGAGAGAGAGAGATAATTAATCGCCTCCAGCCATGTCTGAGAGATACTGTTTAGTTTGTCAATGGTGAGATCAGACCAATTTTCCTTTGACGTGATTTTAATACTGATCAGGTGTATTCTGGATGCTGGGGACGCACATGGAAATATAATAATATAATATACAATGCATTTCATTATAGACAGTGACTTGTTGGCCTGAATAAAATGAGGGTCGGTCTCCCTTCTGGTAGACAGTTAGGTAAGATGTTCGGGGTAGGGCGTGACTAAATGGTCTGTGGTATGGTATAGAATAGGGGAGCGTAAATACTAGGTACAAGAAAACTGAACAATTTCTCGAAAATAACGAAAGAAAACATAAAATGTGATAAAGAAAAAGAAGTTTGAATATTTCAAGAGAGAGAAGAAGAAAACATAAAACTAATAAAGAAATAGATGACAGGATATTTCTAGAAAATAAAGAAAGAGTAAGCTGTGATAAAAAAAAAAAAGAAAAAAAGGTAAAGTATTTCTTGAAGAAAAGTAAAGTTGTCTCCCTTTAGTCGAGGGTGACCAGAAGGCTCTCTTTTCAATAGCTACTACAGCGAGGTGTAGGAGAGGGCGCTATTCCTTCCACCAGATTTCTCCACTTTACTCACGATGCTTATAAAGTTGAGTGTTAATCAAGGAAATATCAAGTACCATTTTTTATGTCTTTGGTACGACTTGACCTGGAATTGAACTCTAGTCTCCCGGGCCAACGGTGAACACTCTACCCACTAGGCTAATTCACCAATGGTCTGGGAGACCGGTGCTCAATCCCAGATCGAGTCATACCAAAGACTTGAAAAATGGTTCTTGTTGCCGCCTGGCTTAGCACTCAGCATTATAAGGTACAGATCAATGGTAAAGTGGAGCAATCTAGGGAATGGAATAGCGCCCTTCCCTACACCTCGGTGTAGTAGCTATTGAAAAGGGAGCCTTCGGGTCACCCTCGACTAAGTTCGCCAACTTTACTTTCTTACTTATTTCTAGTAACTTAAGAAAAAATGGAACTTAATCAATAAAAAGATGACAAAGTATTACTTGAAACTAAATAAAACTAAAATATCGTAAAGAAAGAAAAGGTAGAGTATTTCTAGAAACTGCGGAAGAAAACATGAAAATTAATAAAAAAAAAGACATGATTCAGTATTTCTAGAAATTGTAGAAAACCTACAATGTCATAAAAAAGAGAGAAATTGACCACCAAAATCTAAAAAAAAATTATAAGAAACGGAAGAAAATGCGTTTCTAGAAAGTGAACAAGAAAACGTAAAATTTTGAAGGTGAGCTGATAATAAAACGATATTACATTAGAGCATTCGGAGTTATGTAAATTACCAATATTTGCAAAGTTTGGGACGAAGCCAAGGAGCACCCACTGAGTAAGAAACTTAATATTAATTAATTCTTACCGTAATGGAAATTTAAGTGTACATCAGTCTGTTCCTAGTTTAAG
>OY757933.1:67239485-67284485 GCA_963585895.1 Sepioteuthis lessoniana | reverse complement strand
CAAAAATACTATTCCAAGGTAATACACCGGAAGGAAGTGACACATTCCAACGGCCAGTAATCGAAAGAGATCGCGTGGGCGGATTAAGGCTTATGATATGGGACAAGGTGAAGGTCCCATTGTGCCATTACAGTCATGCACCGGAAGAGAGTAACCTCTGAACTGCATGACAGTTATTTCCGCTTGATGACGATTAAACATTCGGTTTCAAAGATCCAGTAGGCGATCGTGTAGGCGTTGAGTTATTATTTAACTCAGTTGAGTTTGGGTCCCAGAGCAGTTGCCAGCAGACTCCCAGAGGGTTAGAGACCAGATGTGGTAGGGAAGGCCACACCCGACCTCGGGGGACCTCGGAAAAGCCCCGATGGAGTGGACCCCAAGACCTCTGGTTGAGCATCTAAGAGAACAAGAAAGACACAACGTGACGGTCATAACAGTGGAGTCAAAATATGAAGTTTACGTTCGGTCTCTAGCATCCTCTCACATGCAAACCCTTAAACAACCCTTCCAAACCCTTGCAATAAAGTGAGAGGTGAATATTTTTCTAAAGAAGTCTTTCGGCGTTTTCCTTCATGCGTCTATTATTATTATTGAGTCGTTATGATACGGCAAATGAGTATACAACAGGAGGACTTGGAAGTTGGCGGACAAGTAGAGACCATCCAAACTACTACATTGTTGAGAATGGCCAGAATACTGAGAAGAGTCCTGGAGACTTGAGGAGACTTGCTGTCACCCAAACTCCAGTGAAATACTATCAGCTAACGCTGATGTGAAAAACTCTAATGAGTAAATAATAATAATAATAATAATAATAATAATAATAATAATAATAATAATAAGAAGAAGAAGAAGAAGAAGAAGAAGAAGAAGAAGAAGAAGCGAAATCTGATACGAAAAAACGTGGACGTGGCTAAGAAAGAGAAGCCTTAAGAAAGAAACTGAATCTCATCTGATAGCAATGCAACACACGGCCATTACCATATCAAAGCAAGAATAGATAATACGCAACAAAACAGCAAATGTAGGTTATCTGTGTGATAGAGACAAAACAATCAATCACATATGAAGCGAATGCAGCAAATTAGAAAGAGTAGAATACTACACAGGACTGGGTGTGAAACGTGATCCACGGGGAACTGTGCAAAAAATTGAAATTTGACAGTACGAACAAATGGTATATTACCAACCCAGAATCTATCCTGGAGAATGACACACACAAACTCCTCTGGGATTTTGAGCTACAAACTGATCGTCTAATCTCGGCTAGTGTCCAAGACTTAATAATAATAATCAACAAAAAAAGAGAACCTGAAGAATTGTGAAATTGGCTTTCTCGGTGGACCACGGAGTAAAATTGAAAAAAGGCGAAAAGAAGGATAAGTGTCAGGACCTTGCAAGGAAATTGAGAAAACTGTGGAACATGAAAGTGACTGAAATACTAATTATAATTGGTGCTCTTAGGGCAGTTACTAAAGGATTGGTACAAGGACTCGAAGACTTGGAAATAAGAGGACGAGTGGAGACCATCACAACTACAGCATTATTGAGATCGGACTGAATACTGAGAAGAGTCCTGCAGACTTGAGGAGACTTGTAGTCATCCAAACTCCAGTGAAAGACCATCTGCCAGTGCTGATGTGAAAATCTCTCAAAGGAGTAAAGCAATAAGAATGATTATAATATGAACACTTAATTTATATGGAGACAGGATAAAACAAGACAGACAAAATAGGACATTCCAACACAATGAAAATAAATTCTACTCGAAAATAGGGGTAAATTAAACACACACCAAGGAACAGATGACTTGGAAACAAAACAATGAGGAAACAAAACATGGCAACCAAGAGAACATAAAAGAAAAGTCGAATGGATATACAACATTGGAAAAAAAATTGAAGGAATTAAAGATCGACTGAAAAAAGATACCAAATTGGAAAACGCTCGGACACGACGGCATACATGGATACTATTTTTAAAAAATCACTTTCATCTAAGCAGGCTGGTAAGCGAAATAACTTTATGCTTACAAGAAACTAAAGAAAGACCACGCTGATCTAAAAATATCCCGCAGAAGGGAATCACATCTGACAACTGCAAACCCATAACGTATCTACCGATGATGTGCAAAATACTTACAGCACAAATTAGCGAGGAGATATATGATTCGCTAATGAACCGTGGACTGTTTCCCGAAAAAACAGAAAAGATGATAGAGGACTAGAGGGACAGGTCAGGTACAACACATTGAGTAACATATACTCAAGAACAGCGAGACGAGACTGGAAAATAGCTTTTACGTTGATTGACAACAAAGAGGCATATGATATTGGCCAGCAAAGTTGAATATTAGACTGTCTCAAAATGTACTAGATATCCGACGAATTCGTAAAGTTTATCGAAAAGACTAAGTAAAACTAGAAAATCTAACTGAAAACAGGAGCAAGGAGCTTAACTAAGGTGAAAATCCAGCGAGGTATATTCCAGGGAGATGCACTGTGATCCTATTTGTAATAGCGATGATGATATTCAATCACCGACTTAGGAAATGTGCAGGTGGGTACAAACTCAACAATTTGGAAGAAACGATGAACTACTTGATATACATGGACGACATCAAACTGTTTGCTAAAAATGAAAAAGAACTTGAAACCCTAATGCAGGCAATAAGGATACACTGTTAAGACGCAAGGCTGGGATTTGCAAGAGATAAATGTGCCAGACTAGTAATGAAAAGCGGAAAAAGATAAATGACAGAAGGAATAGAAGTAGCGAATCAAGACAAAAAAGAAAATTACTAATTCTAGGGAATCTTTAAAGCGGACATCATCAAACATGCGGAGATGAAACAAAAAGATTAAAAAATATACCCCAGGAGAACAAGAAAACTACTCGAAAAGAAACTACATATGATAAATCTCATCAAAGGGCTGTCCTTTTCATAGGATACTCGGGATCATTCTTAAAGTGGCCGAAACAAAACTTCAAGAAATGGATCAGATAACAAGAAAACACATGAGTATGCATAAGGCCTAACATTCAAATGATGATGTAAACAGACTGTATGTGTCAAGAAGGAAAAGGACTCGCAAGCATTCAAAATAACATCGATGCATCGATACAACGACTAGAAAACTGAATAAAACGCGCGACAGACGACTGATTACAAGGGACAATGCAGACAAAACAAGCATTAACAGAACACAAATAAGTTGAAAAAATGGTAGGAAAAAAAATATGGACCCTTTCAAGCCACAAACAAGCGAAAAGTCACATGAGAAAATGTGGACAAGGCAAAAAAAGGGAAATCTCACTAGAGAAACTAAATCGCTTCTCTTAGCAGCACTAAAGAACGCCATTTGAACTATACTAAATCGTAAATAGATAAGATGCAACAAAATCGCAGATATAGATTACATGGTGATAGAGACGCAAATGCTGTAAATTAGCGCGGAGAGATTATAAGACAAGATACAACTGGATAGGCAAGGCAATCCACTGCAAATTGTGCAAGAAGTTCAAATTATACGAACAAATGGTATATGCATAACTAAGAATCCACCATAGAAAATGAGACATATTTTTTGGTGATTTTGTGATACGAAGGGATCACATGATCTCAGCCTGACGACCAGACCTAGTGATAGTCAACAAAAAAAAGGAACCCGCTAAATAGTGGATTTTATTGCTCCTGTTAACCACAGAGTAAAACTTAATGAATGTGAAAAGAGAGATAACTATCTAGACTAAAAAACTATGTAACCTGAAAGCGTCGGTAATACCAATTGTAATTGGTGTGCTCGATACTGTCCCAAAGGGATTGGTACAATGACTGGAGGACTTAGAGATCAGAGGATAAGTAGGAACCATACTAACTACAGCATTCTTTAGATCGGCCAGAAGAATACTGAGAAGAGTCTTGGAGACTTGAGGAGTCTTGCAGTTACTCAGTCTCCAATGGAAAACCATCAGCTTATGCTGGTGAGAGAAACTCTCAAATAACTATAATAATAATAATAATAATAATAATAATAATAACGGAATATAGAAAAATGACACAAAAAGAATACAAAAAATAGGTATGACCGGTGGGTAAGGGGAAGTTATTCATTCGGGATTGTGTAAGAAAGTAAAAATTTCCCACGCAATCGAATAGAATATTCACACTCGAGAATTTGCCCTAGAAAATGAAACGTATAAAATAATCTGAGACTCTTATGTACAAATAGATCAGTCAATGTTAGTCAGAGGGCCAGAAGTAGAGTTAATTTACACGAAAAAGATTTTCTCATTTTCTAGATATGAACCACGGAGAGGGAAGGGAAAATGAAGGACAAATACTTAGACTTTTCCTGAGTGCTTGGTTGGTTGGTTGGTTGGTTGGTTGTTTTTTTTTTACGGCGTATTAACTCTTATCGGGTCATTTAACGCCGAAACAAATTTCAAACAGTTCAGTTTACTATGAATAAAGTTTTTATTTGCAGACAGAATTCAAAACAGTTCTATATCAAACAATTCAATTTAGAAGAGGTTCACAGTTTCAATGACAAAAACAGTTCTATTTCAAACAATTCAATTTATCATAAGTACACGTTTTAGTTCTATTTGACCAATAGACAGGACTCTATCAGATACTACCTCTCCGGTTCTGATGGTGATAGCAATGAATGGGTACTCCGCATTCCCCAAAGCCTCAGCATTACTGGAAGCTCACCATCTGATTGTTTAAAGTCATATCAAGTACACTTGTTGGGAGAGTTTTACCTCTCTGCAGAGATACAGTCGGTGTATTCTTCAACCCAAGCCAATTGGGCCACATAACACTCGTTGGAGGAGTCTTACCCCTCTGCAGAGAAGCGATCGGTATATTCGACAGCCCTAGCAAATGTGGCCATAGGACACTCATTGGGGAGTCTTACCCCTCTGCAGAGATGCAAACGGTGTATTCTAAAGCCCCAGCCAATTGGGCCATGTCTGAATGCTGAAAAAGCTGTTAAAAAATGAAAGTAACAGTGATTCGAATTTTAGTTGGTGCTCTTGGAAAAGCAAACCAATTGTTTAAAAGAGAGATTAAAGAAATTGATGATTAGAACAAGAATCAAGACCATATGGGCCAAAGAACTATGAAGATCAGACAGAATACGTAGAAGAACCCTCGATACATCAGTAATCTTAAGCGAAGTCAGTTGTCAGTGAGAAACAACCAATTCTAGTTGGTGTGAAAAATAGAAAATGAGTAAAACGAAAATCAAACACGTTTCAAAAGTTGAAATACAAAGTGCCATCTTCCAGGCAGATTCATTATCATGACACCATTTGACATAACCATGATACACCTTCGTTTTATATATATATATATATGTATATATATATAGTCATCCTTAGACAGACTGTTTCGTTCTATCAGAACTCTTCAGTGTGGTTAGACACGCAGGACGCTCGAAGCAGGGATCGAAACCCGTCCAACTGTACTTTAGACTGTGTTTCAGCCCACTCGGTCACCAAGCGGACCACGTTGGCCGAGGAAATTTTAAGGTATTTTTATTTTTAGAAACAGCAGCAGCGGCAGCCTTTGTTTACATTTTTTTATACCCTATCGGCAACCAGAGTGCTCAATTCTTTCGAACATCATCATGTCGTGCCACAGGCACGGATATCCCTGACTTTCTCTCACCATTTCTCCCTATCGTTCATCGCCTCTGGTAGGTCTTCTGGGCCACATCCCGTATCCTCACATAGGTACTGTATGTATGTTCGAGATGGTCGTCTTGCTTTTTCCCGGCCATATGTGGGGGTCCATAGGAGTACATCACTTATGAGCTCGTCCCTGCTTCTCCAGCTGTGTCCTGCATGTCTGGTTCGTCTAGCTTGGATAGTTTTCGTGATGGGAGGCAGGTGGCCGTATAGTTGGTGCCTTGTGGGGTGTTGCCACAAGGACTTGTTCAATATTACTCGCAGCATTCTTGTTTAATTACAGTCTAGCTTAATCTCCAGCCGTTTAGTTAGCGTCCAAGTAGTGCATCCATACAGCAGTATCGATACGACCGCTGCCTGGAAGAAACTGCGTTTTATTTTATCGGTCAGGTCTGATTTCCATATGATCGATAGTCAATCGATAGCTGTCCATTCCTTCTTTAGCCGCGTGTCGATGTCCTTTTCGCTTGATGAGACGCTGCTTCCTAGGTAAGTGAATTTGTCTACTAGTTTCAGTGTGGTTCCGTCTAGTGTGATGATGTCGCCTGTTTGATTATAATACATATATTCCATTTTGTGTGCATTGACATAGAGGTAAGTGCCACCGGTTTGCGAGACTTAAAATGTAATTATGTGTGTATGTGTTCAAGTTAAAGACTGAGTTTAGATTTTGGTGGTCAGTGTCTGTATTTTTTCTATGACTTTTTAGGTTTTCTATTTCAATCATACATCTTAGATGCATCAAGGAGGTCCTCAGTGATGCAACTGTCTTCATCACCGATTTCGGGTTATTTTTGCATCATATCGGATCCGACAGAAACCCCGACATGACTCTGGAAGAGCCAAGCCGCCTCCTCGATCGCGACGTGCTACGCTCGTGCCTCTACCAAAGCAAAAAAAAACACCCTCTAATAAGGCCGGACTTCGGCCGTTCTTATATACATCTGTCCTTCAGCAACAGCCAATGAAAAGCAGGGCATTCCACACTCTTCTACTATATATAATACCATCTTTACCTCATCCGGTTTTGGCTGACTACTATAATTTCTTGAAATATTTAATCATCTTTTTCTCGATTAATTTCCATATTTTCTTCGTCAGTTTCTAGAAATTCTCTACTTTTTCTTTCTTATGATATCTTAGTTTTATTTAATTTCTAGTAATACTCTGTCATCTTTTTATTTATTAAGTTCCATGTTTCTAGAAATAAGTAAAAAAGGTAAACTTTGCGAGCTTAGTCGAGGGTGACCAGAAGGCTCCCTTTTCAATAGCTACAAAACAGATATGTAAGGGAGGGCCCTACTCTTTTCCCTTGATTGCTCTACTTTAACCTTCATACATAACTTCTATTGCTGAGTGTTAAGCAAGGAGGTATCAAGTACCATTTTTAAAGTCTTTAGTATGACGCGACCTGAGATTGAACACAGGTCTCGCGGACCATTGGCGAACACTCTACCCAATATTATTAATCTGCGTAAAATAATTCAAATTTGACATACATTAAACAATATTGTGTCTTTAATGCTGCTAAACACGTGAACTAAACTAAATCAAAACCCGCACGCTTATTCACACTCACACAGACACATATATAAAAGAGAGAGAGAGAGAGAGAGAGAGAAAGAGAGAGAGAGAAAGATATAGAGGAGTGTGAGAGAGAAAGCGAGGGTTCCGAATATTCACGTCGGTTTATGACAAATTGGCTCAGTAACTGTCTATATCCATACAATACATAGATAAACACATTAAGAAAAATAGATATTTAAAAAAATAACCATGAATTGTCAAAATTACAAAAGATTGTATGATATAATCTCAAAGATAGAGATAATAGGTTTGGTTAGGTTTGGTTTTATGGCATATCAACCATGATAGGTTATCTAATGTCAAATCCATTTTTATACATATGAACAGTTCTATTGCAAAAAATTCAGTTCAGCATAAGGAAAAATTTAAATGTCAAAAACATTTCTATTTCTTGCTATTGAGTTTAGTCAACAAAGTTAAATGGTTAAAAATATTGCTATGTATCATTAACAATTAAATCGAACACCAGTTATTCATTTACACACAGATATAAAAACAGTTCTATTTCAAGCAATTAAGTTTAGCATGCATACATAGTTTAGTTCTATGTGACCAATAGAAGGTACTCTATCAGGTGCTACCATTCCGAGCCACAGTGGGCCTTGGAGCATTGTCAATGAAGGGGTACTCCGCGTTTAATATATCAATTGGTGATATCGCTCATGCACTGAGATTTTTATAGCTACGATGGAGATACCTTAAGAGAGAAACTAAATCTCTTCAAATAACAGCGCAAATTATACCTTAAGAACAAATTGAAAAATATCAAGTGGAGTTTATTTAGTGAGAGAGAAGAAACGATTAATTACATAATAAGCGAGTGCAAAAAAAAAAGTGGCTCAAAAAGAGTACAAAAGTACACATGACTGGGTGGAAAAGGTAATCAAATGGGAATTGTGCCAGAGATAAAAACAGTTAATCACATAATAAGCGAACGTTACAAACTGGCACAAAAGGAGTATAAGAGTAGGCATGACTGACTGGATGATGTAATCCACCGGGAACTGCCCAAGAGATGAAGCAATTAACCGCATAATAAGCGTATAAACAAACTGGCACTAAATGAGTACATTGGTATGCATGACTGTGTGGGAAGGGTAATCCACTGAGAATCATAACAGTCACTAAAATTTGCCTTTGCAGAATAAATGGCACACGCAAAACTTATATCCGGCTAAGAAAATGAGACAAAACCTCTAAAAGAATTTTTAAGATAAAAGTAACTGACCAAATCTCGGCCAGAAGACACATTTTTGTGATGATTAATAAAAATCCAGAAATCGTTATTTCGTGTATTTTGCCGTTTCAGCAAATGACAGAATTGAAACAGAAGAACATGAAAGTATGTACAAATACCTCGATCTTTTTAAGAGAGCTGAAAAATATGTGGAACATGAGGATGACTGTATTATCAGTTGTAATCTGTGCACTTGGAACGGTCCTGAAGGCCTGGAAAAAAGACCATAAGAATTGGAAATCAGAGAAAGAGTCAAGTTAATCCAAACCACAGTACTGTAAAGATTCGCAAGAATACTCAGAAGAGTCCTTGTGTGAAAAATCTGCCAGAATAATAATAATAATAGTGTTCTCGGTACAGTCACCAAAGGATTCGTACAGGGACTGGATCGCTTGGAAATAAGAGTACGAGTAGAGTCCATCCAAACTACAGCATTATTGAGATCGGCTAGAATACTGAGAAAAGTCTTTGAATCTGGAGGACAATTGCTGTCACCTAAATTCCAGTGAGAAACCATCGGCTAACGCTGGTGAGAAAAACTCAAATAGTAGTAAATAATAATAATAATAATAATAATAATAATGTTTGACTTGTAGATGAAAATAACTCACGAAAAATCTGAATATGTACACAAATTATACAACATCAGTTTTGGTTCCGGAATTATTGCAATTTTAATTTTTTAAAGACATTTAGTGACTGATTGATTGATTGATTTTAACGGTATGCAAACGCTTCAAGGTTTATGTTATGCCTTGAGGTTAGAGAATCTCGTTCATTGATTTTTATATTTACATTTTCGTGAAGTTATTAATTAAGAGATTTTATCTTTATTTTTTGCGCACGGGCAAAGCAAATTCTAGTCATTGTCGAACAGATCCATTTGTCCCATAGATAGAACCCTAACGTCTACTACAACGGGTTGGAGTGGAACTGGTAGTAATAGAAAGGAATGAATCCTTTCCAATCCCCACATCTCCAAAGCTGGAAACGAACCATCAGATCCATTTAAGAGTAAATACCCACTTTGGGGTGGGGTCTTACCTTTCTGTTGGGGATACATTCAACGTTCTTTAAACCTCACTGAAATTGTTATTTTGACGAAGTTGGTTTGGTTTTGTCTGATTTGGTTTAGTTTGGTTGCTATTTTTTTTCCTTCAGTATTTTTTACCTACCCCTTACACGAGTAAGATGTGACACGAGGTCAATTTTTAAGAGGAGATTAAAAGGTTCGATTTCAGACTTTTCCTTCTCTTAGGCTGGTTGACATCCCGAGTTGAAAAAATCAAGTGTGTCCTGCAATTTTACCCGTAGCTGGAAGGATAATAGTTGGATTCATATTTCTTTAAATGACATCAGCGTTATACGAGATGCAAATAGCCTCGCCAGGATCACTTTGTTTAATGGCATAATAATATTCCTGGGGTATTCAATGCCGAACCCAGCCTCTTTGAAGAACAGCAACAATTCTATTAAATCCATAGCTGGGGTGTACGGAGATTCATACTTTCCCAAAGGCATTAGTCCAGAAGTAAATGTTATAGAATAACTGGAGTTTGCAATCAGTAACTAATATGTAATCTTCGATAGAAAGTTAATAAATGTCTGTATGTATACACGTGTGTGTTTGTATATGACTGTGTGCACTTGTTTGTGCAGCTCTGTGTGTGTGTGTGTGTGTGTGTGTGTGTGTGTGTGTGTGTGTGTGTGTGTGTGTGTGTGATACTTCCACATATATTAGGTATTAGTTGTGCACATGAGAAAGTTTATTTCTTCAGCAAAGAAAAATTAACTTTTTTTTCAAATTTACATTGCCGTCAGCTTGGTGCGTAATGTTCTGTTTAATATAAACGGATCTTTTTGCTTTATCATTTTATTTATTTATTTATTTATTCTTTTGCTTATTTATGACTTTATATTTTTGTTATATTATTATATTTTTATATTATATTTTTACTACGTCATCAGAATGTAAAATTCTATTTTAAGTACGCCATCATGTACAAAAATGAAAAAAAGAAAAAAAGAAAGAATAAACCGTCACGATCTCACATCAGTATAAAGATAATTAGACTACATAATGAGATTTGCAAAACTGGAAAAATAAAACAAAATACCTGTAGGATAAGCACCTCGTATATAGAGGCTGAGGCAGTGGTATCAGGGTAGTTAACACAATAATATTTATTATTCAGTAACCTTTTTATTTCTGGTTCGTATTGTAAGTGTATATAATTGCGTGTCATTAAAAAATGTGTACAGACAATTTATCGTCATCTGATGTTAAGATCTTTAATCTAATTAGAGAATAAAAAGAAATAAAAATATCTTGTATCTTAGCAGTTCTTACTTTAATTAAAAGAAAGGAGCGAAAAGTTGATGTGAATTATCAGATTGTGATATTGCGACGATATTTTTTGCGTAAAATTTTGAATGCTCATGTTTTTCTTTTCTTTTTAGTTTTGAATATTTTTCTCAAATTTAGTTTTATTGGATTTAACCACAATAAGAAGACAAGGAATACTCTCTCTCTCACTCACTGTATTATATATATATATATATATATAATGAACGGTAGGTTTCACGTTTAAGATTGTCACATAAGATGGTATACCACACGTCAAACATATTTTTACACCGCCTTACATTTTTGATAAATAATAATGAATTCAGATATTCATCAACATTTTTCTTCATTGAGTATTGTAGACATTCTGATATTTACACGAGGTTTTACCGTTAAATTTTCACCATAATATATACATATATATACGTGTATGTGTGTGTGTGTGTGTGTGTGTGTGTGTGTGTGTGTAAGAGCGAGATCAATAGATAGATTGATAGATGGATGGTGAGTTCTGGGTCGAAGAGGCTACTGTCTAATGACAAAGCCATGATGAAGAGAACCCATCAAGGAGAAGTTAGCTCTAAAATCGAAACTGAAAAAGGAGGCTTCGAAATGAAACCTATGTTGATTATAAGTATCCTTTGGCGGCAAAAGTCTAAGAGAAATAACTCTGAAATGAAACTTATAGTTCGAACACTCAACTTTGTATTCTAGCTCTGCTTGTCTCTGGGCTGCAGCTATGGAGTCTTAGAGAGTAGCATAACTGTCGTTCAATTCTACGTCACAATAATCCATCGACGTACATATATTTAACTACCTCATCATCTTAAGAATCATATTCATTTTTCACACTTTGAATTAGTTGGTAATCAAATGAAACTGTAATTTTTTAGGGAAAAATGGCTATCACTAAAATTTTGTATTCAATATATATATATATATATATATAGTCATCCATGGATAGAGTGTTTCGTTGTATTACAACTCTTTGGTGTTGCTAGACCGCGAGATACTTCAAGCTGGGATCGAAACATCAGTTGGACATCTTACGCTCAGAGACATCGTCATTTTTAACGTTACTGAAGGGATTTTTTAAGCATATACTTTCAACTAATACGTTATCGGCTACCTAGAGGGTTCAATTTTTATGAAGAGCAATTGCATTTCAGCGTATGTGGAAGCCCGTAAATTTCCCTGCTAAAGTGCTCAACCTACAGGGAGGGAATCATATATATATTATCATCCACAGATGGACTGTTTCGTTGAAGTTGGAGGAAGTTTATGAGTGGTGGTGAATATTGTTGTCAGGTTTTGGACGTAGTCTGCTGTTGATGAATTCTATAGAGTGGTTCTGAATGTTGTCGGCTGGCAGTTGATATTTATATGTGATGGTGTTGAATGTTTTCGACTGTGTAATTGGTGGTCTTGGGTGAGGTTAGATGTAATGCGGTGCTGAGTGCTGTTGAGCGAAATTCGGTGTTGTCTTGAGGTGGTGCAGGTTATTGGAAGTTGGGCTGAATACGGTCGATAGGTGTGAAGCTAAGTATTATCAGGGCTTGTAGTTTTTAGAATTGGTAGATGTAATCAGTTTGTGTTGGATGTTATATCTTAAAACTGATTATTTCATTCAACTCTCAACAACATATGACAAAAAACACAGAAAACACTGTCGGTTGGTATTTGCTGTAACCTAACAAAAGGTTTCTGAAAGAGAAAAAAATAAAATTGGAAGTTGGAAATTTAATGGAAATCTTTATAACATTAACAAGATACAATACTTGCTAGCAGCGTGGAGAATTTAACACACGATTGCAGTGTACTACTTAATCAGCATATTAACCATCTTTACAATTATTGTATTTTGACCTTCGACCCGGCCCAAAATGCCATTCAAGGTGATGCACTGGAAGGAAGTGACACATTCCAATGGCAGTTAGGAGAGGAAATCGCGTGGGCGGAAATTGGCTAACAAAATGGGACAAGCTAAAAAATCCCATGATATTCTCCTAGACTGACGCACGGGAAGAGAGTGACATCTGAACTGCATGACAGTTATTTCCGCTTGATGACGATTAAACATGCGATTTCAAAGATCGAGTGGGCGATCGAGTGGACGTTGAACTATTATATAACTCAGTCAAGACAGAGTTCGAGTTGCAGTTACAGTTGGAGACGGAGTTATAGACGAGGGTGGTAGGGAAAGCCACACCCGGCCTAGGGGGCCCTCAGGAACCCCGATGGAGTTGGGGTCCAGAGAAGATACTGATAAGATGCAGTAAAGAAAGCCATCACCCAGCAGAGAGCTGGGCCGCTGGGCCTCCGGTTGAGCATCAGGAGAACAAGAAAGACACAACGCTGACGGCCATAAGAGTAGGGGTCAAAATATTGCAGTTTCTGTTCGGTCTCCAACTCCCTCTCACACACCAACCTTCAATAACCTTTTCGAACCCTTACAAATAAAGTGAGAGGTACATATTTTGTTAAAGAAGTCTTCCTGCGTCTTTATCATTGCGTCGGTATGTATCCAGTATATATATGTATATGTCTGCATGAATCAGCAGATGACAATATAACAATAGTGTCCAACAAATTTATGAGTATTGGGCCATACCCATTAATATTCATGTCTATGGTATACAACTAGTGAAAGTTTTGAGTGGTGTTGGGTTTTGTCGGCAGTGTTGAGTTATTGCAGTGTGGTGTTTAATTTTGATGGTCATTGTTAGTTTTCGTCGAATATAGTTGGATGTGGTCAAGGTGAGAACACTCAAAACCATGTTGTCGATCGCAGTTGGATGTTGACAGGTAATAAATATTTTGGGGTGTTGCCTGACAAAAACTTTACACCAACGTAACATCCGACACCATTTGACAACATCCAACATCGCACGACAACATCAAAAGAAACTAACACCATCAGACAACATCCTATAATTCCCGAAGATATTCAACTGCTCCTGACAAAAGAAACAACAGTTGAACATAGAATATCACTTGCGTTACTCATCTTTTATATCAGCAAAAAAACACTTAAACCGTGAGATGTCGCTTATTCGTTTGCTTTTCGTGATTTTAAGTTATTGTTCTTCTATTGAAACTTGTGTTGTTTTTCTTCGGTCTGGTCATAATCTTACTTTGCTGTTTTTTTTTTTGGTTATCTTCGAGTCGTTCTTTCGATGTATCGAAGTTATCTTCAAAGCTGGCGAGTTCCCTACCTTCTTATTTTCTTGACCCATATAGTATAAGTCATTATTATTATTCACTCATTAGAGCTTTTCACATCAGCGTTAGACGATGGTTTTTCACTGGAGTCTGAGTGACAGCAAGTCTCCTCAAGTCTCCAGGACTCTTCTAAGTATTCTGGCCATTCTCAATAATGCTGTCGTTTGAATGGTCTCCACTCGTCCGCCAACCTCCAAGTCCTCCAGTCCCTTTAGTAATCCTTTAGTTACTGTTCCAAACGCACCAATTACAATTGCTATGTTCCATAGTTTTTTCAATTCCCTAACAAGGTCAAGTTACTTATCTTTCTTTTCCCATTCTTTCATTTTTATTCAGTGATCGGCCGGGACAGTAAAGTCGACTATTTTGCAAGTTCTCTGTTTTTTGTTGATTATTATTAAGTCTGGTCTTCTGGCCGGGATTAGGAGATCCGTTTGTATGTTAAAGTCCCATAGGTGTTTATGCGTGGTATTTTCTAGGACAGGTGCTGGGTTTTGCATATACCATTTGTTAGTATGGTTGAATTTAAATTTCTTACACATTTCCCAGTGAATAACCTTGCCGACCCAGTCGTGTCTCACCTTATACTCCCTCTGTGCTCATTTGCTGCGTTCGCTTATTATATGATTGATGGTTTCATCTCTGTCACCACATAGCCTGTATTTGCTATTTTGTTGTGTCTTATCAATTCTCGCTTTGATATGATTGATTCTTAGGGCGCTGTCTTGAGCTGTTATTAGGATTATATAATTGTGAATTAATTATTCCACTCTGATAGGGATGCTCATAGTCATACATCTTTGGGACAATATGTTGTATTAAGTATGGATACTTTATATCATAAAATTGTGTGAAAAAAAAAGCACAAAAATTTTATCATGAATGTTTAATGAACGTGATACCCTAAAATCTTGGAAGAAAAAAGCCAGAAGGGTTGACAATGCCGTTAAAATCAATCGATAAATTGGATAATATTCTTCATTGAATCTTAGATTAAAATTTTCTTTGGATTTTTGTGATTTTATTCTTAAGGCATTTACAGATTATTTTTTACTTTTATTCGTTTAAAGATCATTATCAATTTCTTTAAAAGTAAAAACGACTTAAGATATTAAGAAAGTCATCACCAAATCAAATATGTAAAAAAATTTACTAAAAATAAATGTCAACAACGTGATTGCCATTGGCTACAGCAAGAAAAGAGAGAGAGAGCGAGAGAGAGAGAGAGAGAGAGAGAGAGAGAGAGAGAGATAACCTTCAAACGGTATATTTTTCAAATATAAGACGACCGCCAGGAAGAATAAAAGTTAAATCTGGAAAATTTAAAGACAATTATGAACAGTGAAAAGACTGTCTTACTATCATTAAGAAACATAGAATGGAGAACAGTTAAGACGGAAACGAATAAAATAAATCAAGTACTACCTTATATATCAAAGAATAATATAACCGAATTAAATGAACTAATCTATGCAGGTGCGAAATTAGATAGTGAGAAAATTGGGATCGCTTCAAAACGCACAAAGGGTAAATCAAAACTACGATGGGAAATTCGACTGAAAATGCAGATAAAAAAAATTACGCAAAAAAGGCCAAAATGATAAAACAAAGGGAAGACGCTGGAACATGTAGGAACTGAAAGGCAAAAGCAACATAAGGAAAAATAAAAATAAAACTTGAGGAAATAAACCAGAAAGTACTGGCGAAAGAATGAAGATTGAAGAGATATCGACAAAGATTAAAACAATATAGACAAAACAAAAGATTCCAAAATAACGAAAGAAAATTATATCAACAACTGGAAGGAGAAGACACGAAAACATGCCAACAACCGGATGCAAGAGAAACCGAACGATTTTGGACTAAAATATGGCAACCAAAAAACATATAGAAAAAGCGAAATGAATAAACAATATAACAAGAGAATTAGAAGGGTTCGAAGAAGGCCCGATAGTGCAAATACTCATCGATTTACTCAAAAGGACACTAAAAAATATCAAACTGGAAAACGCCAGGCCATGATGTAGTACATAGTTTCTGGTTCAAGAAATCCAACACCATTCATTACAGACTAGCACTAGAAATAAACAAATGCCTACAAAGAGAACTCGTATACAAATAGATGACCAAAGGAATGACCACATTGATCCAAAAGGACCCAAGCAAAAGAACAGACCCCAAACAACTAAAGACCCATAACTTGCCTACTGCTAATGTGGAAAATATCAACAGCACTAAAAAGGGAAGAGATTTACCACTCGCTAACATGCCACGAATTTTTCCCTGACGGACAGAAAGCATGCCGCAAATGATCCCGAGGTACAGCAGAGTTACTTTACATAGATATGCACATCCTAAACAAGAACATGAGCGGACGGAAATATCTAGCTATGGCCTGGATTGACTACAAAAAGAAATATGATATCGTTCCCCAAAGTTGGATAATAAACTTCTTCAAAATGTAGAAAATATCAGATGAAGCCAAAAAATTTATCGAGAAAATCATGAAAACCTGGAGACTGGAATTGACAACAGAGGGAAGAAACTTAGCTGAAGCAAAGATCCAAAAATGTATTTTTTAAGGAGATACACTATCATCGTTACTATTCATAATTGACATAATACCATTTAACCACATACTCAGAAAATGGACAGCCGGATACAAGCTTAGTAGATCGTATTAATGTACATGGTTGACATATAACTATTTGCAAAAAATGAATTGGAAACTCACTGTTATAAAATACAGTCAGGACATAAGAATTGAATTTGGCATAGAAAAATGTGCCATGCTTGTAATAAAAAGTGGCAAACGACATCTAACAGACGGAATAGAAAAACCAAATCAAGACAAGATTAGAACAGTCGGAGAGAAGGAAACCTACAAATACTTGGCCATCATGGAAGCTGACATCATCAAACAAGTAGAAATGAAAGACAAAATTCAAAAAGAATATCTCAGGATAACTAGAAAGCTGCTCGAGACAAAACTGCCTCGCAGAAACCTTATCAAAGAATAAATACCAGGGATATACCCCTCGTTAGATATTCAGGATCCTTTTTTAAGCGAATCAGAGACGAACTTAAACAAATGGACCAAAGAACAAGAAAACTAATGATCATGCATAAGGAATTACATCCCAGAGACGACTTTGACAGGCTATATGTATCCCGAAAAGAGGGGGAAGAGGGCTTGCTATCATTGAAAACAGCGTGGACGCTTCGATACAACAATTTGAAGATTACATAGAAAAACACAAAGTAGGACTGATTACAGCCATCAGAAACGATACTGACAACATGATGGACAACATAATGACAAAACTAAAATGGGAAGAAAAACAACTCTATGGGCGTTTTAAACGACTAATAAAAACATCTCTCACTAGAAAAGCTGGACCTGGCTAAGAAAAGGAAATTCTAAGAGAGAAACAGAATTTCTCCTAATAGCAGCACAAAAAAACGTCAATCATATCAAAACGAGAAAAGATAAGACGCAACAAAATAGCAGATATAGGCTATGTGGTCATAGGGATACAACCATCAATCACATAATAAATGAATGCAGCAAATTAGCACAGGAAGAGTATGAGACTAGATACGACTGGGTAGGTAAGGTGAGCCACTGGGAGATGAGCAAGAAAATTAAATTTGACCATACGAACAAATAATATAGGCACACTCAGCATATATCCTAGAAAATGACACACAAATACTTCTATGAGATTTTGACACACAGACGGATCACCTAATCTCAGACAGACGACAAGAGCTTACAATAATCAACAACAAAAAAAGAGAATTTGCAAAATCATGGACTTTGCTGTTCCGGCTGACCCCAGAATAAAATAGAAAAAAACGTGGAAAGAAGGATGAGTACCTCGACCTTGCCAAGTAATTGAACAATCCTTGGAACATGAAGATGACAATTATTCCAATTGTGATTAGTGCCTTTTTTGTGCTGGTGTATTAAAAAAAAACTACAAGTAGTAATAATAATATTAATAATATTAATAAAAGAAAGACTCAGAAAAACAAGAAAAATGCACATGTAACCTGCTAATTAGAGGACTTTGTCCTGGAGACTTGGGAAGACTTGCTGTCGCTTAAGATGCAGCGAAATACCATCAACTAGCGTTGATGTGAAAAACTCTAATAATAATAATAATGAAAGTATCAATGTTGGTTCCACTAGATTTAACTGGAGAAAGTGAATGTATAATCATAATCTCAGTGTCATCTTCAGAAAATACAGTAACAGTGCGGTATAATTAAAATTCAAATTGTAAAAGAAAGATGAAAGTTGTAAGTCGCCTATAATAAAATGGAATATTGTGAAAAAAAAGGATGTCTAGAGTTTATTGCAGTTTATTGTGGAAGAAAATTTCTAAAAGAAATATCTTGCGTATGACATTAAACCCCTTCCACTGCTCTGGCTGAAGAGATCTGGCTTGTATAGAATACCCGTCAGTTATCAATCCAGCTTGCTATACTCTAAGTCACTGCGGTGTTGTCTGCTTACGTCCCAATTCTGGGTCTCATAAATCTTTGAAAATTAAGTATCCAAACAGATTTTCACAGTACTTTGACCTGAATGGTCTCCGTTTTCCTTCCGATCTCCAGTGAATCCAGAATTTTCCCACTTTCTTTGGGACGGCTCCAAGGTCTCAAACGATGCCTGCAGTCTCCTTCACTTACACATTTCACAACCTTTTCAGTTCTCACGCAAGTTCCAGATATTTTTCCAACTTTTTGCTTTCTTTCACTTTCATTCTATGATTAGCTTGAATGGGAAAAACCGCTTGAGCACATGTTATTCACTTCTTTTGGATTAATTCCCAAGGAACTGATCCTATCAAGTATTAATGATTATTCGTCTGAGTTATACGAGTAATTTATTAATTATTATATAGTTTCACGTATTCCTATCTAATACTAATGATTTTAAACACGTGTATTTGATCCATAGATTAGATACAGACATCTTCTACAACTTCAGAGTGTACCTTTGATGGAGCTGTAGAATACACCGTCTGCTTCTCGGCAGATGAGTAAGACTCCCCCAAAGAATGTCCAGGATATGACACAAAACAATCTGATGGAGATGTTACAGTAATGCTGAAGCTTTGGGGTACGCTAAGTACCCCTTCATTACCATCGCTCCAAGGTCAGCTCTGGCTCGGAGTCGTAACTCCTGAAAGCGTCCTATCTATGGGTCAAATAGAACTAAATTGTATACTTCTGGTAAACAGAATTGTTTGAAATAGAACAGTTTTGACATTTCACTGAACAGTCTTAATAATTTAAATGTGTGTAAACAAAAGACTATAGTAATACTAAACTGAATTATTTGAAATTAATTTGGCGTTAAATGACTCGAAAAGGGTTGATACACCGTAAAAAAACCCAACCAAAAAAACAAGCAACCTGAGTAGAACTTGGGAGAATGGGACTCTACATGCCTCAAAACTCTAGAGGGATTTATTTATTTATTTTAACCGCATTTTTGACTGTCTGCTGTTATTTTAAGTCGAGAGATTAAGGAATGTTTCAAATTTATAAAAAAAGAATGGTCAATTTTTTTAAATATTTACCTTTATTTTTGTACACGGTCCTACCGGATGTAAGCACATTTCAAAAAGATATGTTGATCTATAGATGATACTCTAACTCTTGGGCAGAGTTGACCTGGGAATAATGGCAATGAAGAGTACTCCACACTTTCTATATTTCCTGGAATCGAACCTCAACGATAGATGCAATTTAGTATCTTACTCAGAACAGCCATTTTTTTCGGGGTGGATAAGGTCTTACTTTTCTGTCTTGGATTCTTTGAGCCTCACCATCTAAAGTAATTTAATATCATACGCAGAAAACCTATTTTTTTTCGTGATGGATTAGGTCTTACTTTTCCGTCGAGGAGTATGTCCGGGTATTCTATGCTTCGCCGTCAATACGATCACATCGAAAGATAATCTTTTATAACAAACTAGTATTCATAGTGGTTCTAGATGTTTTATTTTGTGTTTGATTAAATTTTCGTAATACTGAAAGGAAAACAGATTACAGCATTAAAAACATATCATGGATTTCTTGAAATACAGATAAATGGTAAATTTGAAGAAAACATTTTAATTAAATTTTGATCAGAATAAAACGTCTGATAAAAGGTCTTTAGCATGACTATTTATTAATTTCATTAATAACATTTGAGAGTGATTCTATTTTTCTTATTGTGCTTTGGAAATATTATTAAATTATTTTCATACAAATGATAATTTATCTTTTATTTTTTTATAATGTCAAATAATTGGACAGTTCAGTTTTCTTCAAATAAAAATTAAATACAAATGGAATAAACATTAATTATCATCCTAAACATTCATTGCGTATTTATTTGGCATCTTTTTGAATGGAAAACTAAAAGTAAATGCCAGAATTTATTAATGTTAAGAAGCTGAAATTAAAATTATCTTTGCTTCTTCGTTGCGGTTTTAGGGATAATCTGATATTAAATTGAAGAGAAAGAGACGAACAAAACTACGTAGTCGTACAGGAGCAGTTAAGACTGGTTCTGGAACTTCGAGGAATGTGGTCACATTATTCCTAGCTCCATTTTGACTTGAAGTAGTGCTCTCGATTTCGGCCCTATCTATTGGTATAATAGTTCTATTTGAAAAGTTCTTGTAAGTACTAAGATGTGTCAAACGTTTTTCTATATTTTGGTAACATGAGGCACAATTAGGCAGTTTTTGTCAACATTATCTAAAGTTTAAGTATTCGCTCTGCCCTTCTATTTACTCATGACTGGGTTTTGGCAAAAGATAAAATCATGTATCTCATATGGACGTTTGTAGTCTCTTTTGAAATAGTATGCCGAAAGGAAACGTCAACGTTTATTTATGTAAAAAAGCAGGATATAAGATTTCCTTTGTTTCTTCATCACGGGTTTAGAGAAAGATAATCTGGAGTTAAACACTTGCAAAGAAGACCGTAAAACATACTTTGCCCAGTCGCATGGGACTATAGAATACAACGACCACATCTTTGCAGAGGTGTAAGATTCCTCCAACGAGTGTCTTGGGTATGTCACTAAACAATATGATGGTGAGATTCCAGTAATGCTGGATCTATGGGGAATGCAGAGTACCCTTTCATTAGTATTGTTCCCAGGTCCACTCTGACTCGGAGCCGCAGTACATGAAGGGATCTTATCTATGTGTCAAATAGAACTATACTGAACTTTTGCAAAACTGAATAGCTTGAAGTAGAACTGTTTTGACATTTAACTGTTTATAAACAAAAACTATACTCATACTAAGCTGAATAGTTGGAAATTTAAATCGGCGTTATATGACCCAAAAAGTGTTGATACGCCGTAAAACCAGACAACTAACCAACCAACTTGAAAACATATTTGAAGAGGAGAGAATCATATTGAATCAGTTCTTTGTAGCAATAATGTGGGGTGGGGAGAAATTTTCTTGCTGGCCCAGTGGGTAGAGTGTTCGCCAAGGACGAGTCATACCAAAGACTTTAAAATAATGGTACTTGATACCCACTCACTTAACACTCGCTTAACACTCAGCATTATAAGCCATGTATCAAGGGTAAAACGGAGCAATCCAGGGAAAGGAGTAGCACCCTCCCCTACACTTCGGTGTACTATCTACTGTAAAGGGAGCCTTCTGGTCACTCTCGACTACAGTCGCCAACTTTACTCTTCTTATATCACATGACCGTAGCAATTCAAACTTTGGGAGACACCTGTTGTGTTTGGCATTATTGGTATAGCAAGTGTGCTAACACGTTGTGCATTGCTTTACTCCGTGTGTAATTTGATGGTTGGCAGTTTGGATTTTATGGCATATTCACTTTTGTAGGTTATTTAACAACAAATCCATTTTTATGAAAATAGTTCTATTTCAAACAATTCAGTACGCAGTTGAAATGTAAGTGCAGTGTAATTGTGAAAAACATTTCTATTTCAAGCTATTCGGTTTAGTCAAGCAGTTCTAATTCAGCTCATTCGGTTTAGTATAAGTACAGATTTTGTTTACACACAGTTAAATGTCAAAACAGTTCTATATTAAACTAATCAGTTTAGTGTAAGTACAGTTTCCATGTCAAAAAACAGTTCTATTTAAATTAATTCAGTTTTACATAAGCACACATTTTAAATGTAAGTACACAGTTTATTTTTTGTCAAACAGTTCTAATTGATATAATTCAGTTTAGTGTGTGATTTGAAATCAACGCTGATGTACGTATAGCATAATCCATACTTTGGGAACTTATGATCTACGATGTTGAACTGGGTCACAACCCTGAAGCCAGCGAGAACATTTGCTGTGTGAAAAGTGAAGATATGGTTGATTATAGCATAGTAACTAGATGTTTAAAGTAATTACGCTTTGGTGGCAAGAAATTCAATGATCAAACAAGATTAAAATTGTGGATTCCGAAGCCGTCCTCCAAGCCACAGAGGTAAATCCGGTAGGTAGCACGCGAAGAGTACTTGTCTGGCTCGGTATTTCATAGTACAGTGACGTTTGTCACCTTCACAACCACAGTAATAGCAACTGAAGCTGGCTAATTGTGCATTATACCAACAAAACATTGCAAAACTTTTCACTCACCCCCGGAGAATGTATTAACCTTATCCTTCGGCTATAGACAGAATGCGAAAGTCTTAGAAATCCCTCTCGATCTCTATTTGACAGAGGAGGCATTGTCTCTGACCATTGTTGGCAATAGTAACGTTTCGTGGCGATATTATGTACACTTATATTCTCCTTCAACATAGACAGAATGTAACACAAGGTGACAATTTTACGAGTTGACCTGGTTGGACTCCTAAGGGTTTTTCTACCTTGTCTTTTATAATCACTTCTGAGCTTGGATTGCTGACAAGCTTAGGACTTCAAAACTCACAAAGTGACCAGTACTATTTAGGGAACATAACATCATGTAATGGTGATCAAATTAGCTAAGTAGGCCATCGAAATATCGTTTTGGGGGTGCCTCATATTTCTGGATTTGAGCTAAACTATGCTAATGTTACTATGTGTTTAGTCAACACTCTCCCTATGAGTAAGATGTAATATAAAATCATTTTTAAAGTCGAGTAAAGCTGGTATGAATAATCTATATAAATATATGCATTACACTTAAATATATATAGTTATGAAAAAATGTAAATATTCTTTTTTTTTATTACCACAAATTTTGCGGGACGGTGAGTGCTGATTGTCAGTATAACCGTCATGTTCTTTAAGTTGGAGGGGTAAGGTATTCACAGTCATAGCTCCAACTATTTTTTCTTCTTCTAGACTGGTTGCATAAACAAGACTAAAGCTCCCAATATGCCCTTCTATTTATATGGCTGGGGAGGGAGAACAGATGAATTCATGTGTTTCCCAGGGCATTATCGTGAAGTGAATCGTAAACAGCCTTATACTCGAATCAACATAAAAGGGGGAATTGACTCAGCACGTCGATTTTACTTCTTGTATTATTTTAATATTAGTTGTTGCAAGATGAGGCGATTGATCCTTGAACCTTTAATTTTCTTCCTCTTGGATCAAAACCGGATCAAATAGAACATGCAGTCTCACCACTTGTCTAAATATCTGTCTTTCTACAATAAAGATGAAAATATTTTAGAATGAATTATTCTTAATTAAGAAACTGTTACCGCAATTACAAATCTGTACAAAGACGCGAAGACTATGGTTTGTTTTCCCGATAGTGATATTGATTTTTTTGACATTTTCGCTGGGATCTTTAAAGAGATATTTTTGTACAATTTCTTTGCAAAATCAGCCTAAATTGCGTAACACAAACATCAATAGATCTAATGAAAGAAAGTGGTTTTACACTAAAAAACAATAAATAAATAGAATCAAAAGATATACAGCAAAACCTATAAAAGATAGAGACTACGCAGATGATCTAACGCTTCTCACAAATGCACTTGCTTAAACCGAAAATCTTCTGCATAACTTGGATCAGGAAGTCAGCTAAAACTTCTTGATTTTTCATCAAGATGGTGCCATCTCCTCATAAAATGGCAAGACTCTGAAATCAGACTAGTTCATACACTTTGGTAGTAATATCTAATCTACTGAGAGCAATATCAATGTATTCATAGTTATAGCATGGACTGTTGTCGACAGGTTATTAATAATATGGTAAAATAAAACGGTAATTCTTCCAAGCTGTTGCGGTACCAGTGGTACTGTATGATTCAACTTATTTGACGTCTGAGAAAATCGTTTTTGTACATCATCAGTGAGTAGCGACAATTCGGTTAATCAAGCTGTTGAATAAAAGTTTAATTAGTTTCTAGTTTTTATGCAGAATGCCCGGCTAGTGCTTGTAACCGTATCCCCAGTAATTACTGTCTTCCATAGTTGTCACCTATTGAACAACGTTTTGAACAAGTAAACATCGGGCCTGCTTGGGTAGGAAATGAAACCGCTATCTTCTGATAATGCTCACCTGGAACCGTAGAGACTCAACCCCTCTATCCGCTGGGCTACGGGCCCCGAAGTGCGATCAAGGTTGGTTTTTGTTTTTTGGTCTTATAAATCCAATTATTTGTTTTCCTTATCTGGTCTTACATATTCGGGTCCGTACCGAATTTGTAATCATATTTACCAACTCCTCCGCTCGGGCAGGATATGACACAAGGTCAATTTTTAAGCGGAGTTTACAGGTTTGAATTCAGAGTTTTCCTTCTCCTAGAATAGTTGCCTCTCCAAGGCTAAAGAACCCAGTCTGTCCTACTATTTACCCATAGCTTGAGGGAGAATAATTGGATTCATACCGTTCCCAATGGTATTAGTGCTATGTGAATTTGTAATTGTCTTTATTGGGAATCCTTTTTGAGATGAGGCTTCTTAATCTAAGTATTAATTTTATTGCAGAATTTTGTCTTCATCTTGGTAATTTATTGTTGTTTTTATCACTACGTTTCGGCCGAAACGTAGTACGAAAAACAATAAAAAACTACCAAGATGAGGACAAAAGTCTGCAATAGAATTAATACCCGTCTAGTAGTTGGAAATTACGAGCGATGTAATGTCATAGTGTTATGTTTTACATATACTATTCAATTTTTTCTCTCAATGCATCTATTTTCCAATACAATTTCGGTAGTGTATTTGCTTTGGTCATTGCATTTCCTTCCAGTGAAACAGTCCATTTCCCAGTTATTGACATTAGGATGAAAGGTTTGGTTTGGTTTCTTTGTTTTAATCGCATATCAACTTTTTGTAGGTTATTTAATGCCAAAGCCATTCTCCTAGAAGAATAGCAGTGATACTATTTAGCCTATAGCTACGGTTTGTTTTGGTTTGGTTTCTTTGTTTAATGGCATATCAACTCTTTGTAGGTTATTTAATGCCAAAGCCCTTCTCCTAGAAGAATAGTAGTGATACTATTTAGCCTATAGCTACGGTTTGTTTTGGTTTGGTTTCTTTGTTTTAATGGCATATCAACTCTTTGTAGATTATTTAATGCCAAAGCCATTCTCCTAGAAGAATAGTAGTGATACTATTTAACCTATAGCTACGGTTTGTTTTGGTTTGGTTTCTTTGTTTTAATGGCATATCAACTCTTTGTAGGTTATTTAATGTCAAAGCCATTCTCCTAGAAGAATAGTAGTGATACTATTTAACCTATAGCTACGGTTTGTTTTGGTTTGGTTTCTTTGTTTTAATGGCATATCAACTCATTGTAGGTTATTTAATGCCAAAGCCATTCTCCTAGAAGAAAAGTAGTGGTACTATTTAACCCATAGCGGGGAGGATAAGGGGGTTCATGCCTTTCCCAAGGGTATTTGCCCGAAAGTGAACGTAATAGCGCGACTGGAGTACGAACTTGCCTAGTACGATTCCGCAGTCCAACGCTTTAACCATTACACCACGAGGACACCCCCATTAGGATTAATGTAAAGGGATTGAAGAACAACTGATTTGATTCTATTGATTTTATTATAAAATCGAAGAATCATTAATTATGAATTATGACCAAACTCTACAAAAATACGAATATGTAGGATTCAAATCTTAAGTACATCACTTACAAATGTTAATGATTTTTTTATATTTTTGGTGCAGGATTTTCATGCTGTTGAGTTTAGGAAAAGATCCGTTTTTCATTGAAATACTTTCGACTGGGGCGGTGGAATACTCCGACTTCACGTTAGCAGAGTTTTAAGAACCCTCCGAAAACAAGTGCCCTGGATATCACACTAAACTGCATCTGATGATGATACTCCAGTCCTGGAGCTTTGGTGATCGTGGATTACTCCTTCATTGCATTTACTCCCTGTTCCACTCTCACCTGGATTGGTTGTAACAGCTAGTGTTGATAAAACTATTAAATCATTTAATATACTTGAAACATTTAGTTGTGTGGAAACGAATTAATGGTGTTAAGTAGAATTATAAGGACTAAATAACAATGACAGGAATATTTGACTGTGTGCCAGCTATAAATAATAATAATTGAAACCATTTAACTATGTCCAATCAAAGAAAGTCTGGTTCGATAGAAAGAATGGTATTTACAAAATAATTTACTTGGCAAATTATATATATATATATATATATGTGTGTGTGTGTGTGTGTGTGTCTGTGTGTGTGAACAGGATTTTGCATTATATAGCCCACAAGTTTTGATATATCATAAACCACTACAAGTAAACCAAAACTGTCCAGTTTTTCTTTAGTTTAATGTTAATATTAAATATAATAATTAATAATAGCAGTACTTGAAACCATTTAGAACTATTAGTGTTAGCAATACTTAACCTTTTAACTGGAAAAGAAAATGTAATAATCCAATGTAATCCTTGGTGCAAGATAACAATACTTGAAAGCATTTAGCTGTGTGAAAACAAATCAAAATAAGAAAAGTAAAGTTGGCCACCGTAGTTTAGAGGGGGGCGAAGGCTCCCTTTTCTATAACTACTACACCGAGGTATATGAAAGGGCGCTACTTCTTTCTCTGGATTGCTCCACTTAATCCTAGATCTATACCTTATGATGCTGAGTGATAAGCAAGGAGGCATCGAGTACCATTTTTTGAGTCTTTGGTATGACTAGCTTGGATTGAACCTGGTCTCCAAGACCATCGGCAAACACGCTAACCGCTTCGCCAATGGACCGATAAATGATAACAATTTAGCAAAATTATTAGTGTTGGATAACAAGACTTGAAACCATTTATGTAACATATTGGCCGTCGACAGAGCAGTCAATTAAGAGATGCATCTGTTTAAATAACAGGTGCTTCCAGTAGAAGATATCGAGATGTCACCTTGACCTGTGGATGGGTTGAATTCGGTGCACATGCGACGCCCACAAGAAGCAGGTGGCCGACAAACAATTATATAACCGGGTGCCACATACAGCTTGGGTTAGTTGGAGTCAGTTAGCTGAAGTTCGAGTTGCAGTTCGAGGCAGTGAGGACTAGCTCCCAGCAGAGGGCTTGGACCCTCAGGATCCCCGGTTGAGAAGCCCATCAGAATGAGAAAGAAGTGCTGCTATAGTCAGAGAAACTTGGGGTCAATATGTTGCAGTCTGTTCCGTCTCCAACTCACCTCTCACACACAACCCTTTCGCCACCCTTTCACAACCCTTTCGAGAATAAAGTGTGAGAGGTATATTTTTCTAAAGATGTGTGTTCGTTCGTCATTATTGTTGATTATGTTTCCGCATATATATGTATACGTATAGTTGTATCACGGCTATACAACATTTAGTTATGAGTAAATAAATGTTTTAGTTCATTTGTTTGGGTTTTATGGCATACCAAACAATGTTGTTATATAATGCCAAATCCTATTCACACACATATATCAAATATATATGATTTGTTCAGAAATATCTTAGGTATATTTTAATAAGCTTGAGCGCATTTTTCCACACAGTAAGATGGTTCTAAATATTTCTATTTACGATTAATCATTTGTTTGCACACAGTTAAGTGGTTACAAGTATTGTTATATAACAATCACAAGTGCCATTTCTTTGCACACTGTTTGTAAATAATTTCATTTTTAATTAATTAGAAGAACTTTTTTGCTCGTTTAGTTTCAGTTATTGTTATCTGATACTCCAAACTCTACCCGACATTAATGATTTTTCTACAGACAGTGAAGTACTCTAATTATTCTATTGAACTCAATTCATTTGTTTGCACACAGTTAAATGGTTGCAAGTATTGCTTAGTATCACTAACATTTCAATTAAACATCATTAGTTAGCTTACAGTTAAATGATCAAACAATTATTCGAGGATCATTAAATAAGTTTCCAGATATTTTTCGTATCGGCACTTTTATTGTTAGTACACACATGAAATTCTAGTCCCCTTCGAAGTAATCTCCTTCGGATGCAATGCACTTGTTTTACCGCTCCCACAACCTCTGGAAGGCCCCATTGAAGTCTTCTAGTGTGAGCATGTCTATGACTTTCGTCACAGCCTCTTTCATCTTTTCAATTGTCTTATAACGACATCCCCGATGTGTAGGGAATCACCAAAATTCACAGGGAGCAAGATCTGGACTATAGGGAGGGTGAAGAACTGTGCTGATGCCCATCTTGGTCAAATAGTCTGTGACAAGGATGGAGTTGTGGACTGGTGCATTGTCCTGGTGGAAATGCCACTGACCCGATTTGAATAGTGCTGGCCCCTTCCGACGCAATCTCTTGTTGAACTCCCTTAAAACCTCAACATAATAACCCTAACCCTAACCCTTTGGCCAATCAACTCTGGTGTATTGACTTCTTTACTCCTCCCACACCTCTCATTATCCCTCACAGACTCCCTGCCTTACTTGAATATCTTATGTCGCTCAAAGACTGATGCTCGATTCATGCAATATGCTCCAAAAGCAGTCTGAAACAATCTATACGTTTCTATGGCATTTTGTTCCAAGTTTAAAACACAATTTTATTGCATATTCGTTCTTCTAAAGTGTCAGTTTGCATTTTTGAAATTCACCAGACGTGACAATCAGGCTTTAGTAGTGTGTATTCCAATTCCTGCTGTAGCTGTTCATTTAAATCTGAAATCATACGATGTATGGCAATAACATACTGAATTTTCAAGAGTCTACGACAATTTTCAATGCCTGTACAGAAAATGTCTGGAAACTTATTAAATGCACCATGTATATCCAACAATTCAGTTTAGCATAAGCCATTTGCTTGCATACAGTTTAGATATCAGACAGTCTTATTTGACCCACTAATAGAACCCTATCAGGTTTTTCCACACTAGGTCTATGAGAACCTAGGAGCAATGGCAATGATGGGATACAGCCCATTCCCGAAAGATTATTTAATCCCATATCCAGTATACTTATTTCGGAAATTCTACCCCTCTGCAGAGACTTTGCTCGCAAGCAATTAAGCACTGGATCGTTTAGAAATATTACCTACAGACTATTCATCCTCAAATAATGTGTAAAAACAAGATTTGGCATCAAATAACCCACAAGGGTTGATAGGCCATTAAACCATACCAAACCAAACAAAAAAAAAACAGTACAATGTTAAACAATAAAATCCTAGGAACATTCTTTTGAATAAAATTATTTTTTATTATTTATGAATATAAAGTGGCTTATTCCATTAGGGGAAATTTTGTAATTTTTTTCTCTGCATGGCGCAGTCATCTACAATGAATAGATAAAAAATGTAAAAAAAAGTAAATGGTAATATCGATGTGTAAAAGGGATAAGATAACAGGAAAAAGGTAAAAAAGGAACCAGGTAAAACGTTGAAAGATACTAGGTAAAAAGTAAAGTACAAAAGGTAAGGCTTATTATAGGTAATCAATCACTATATGGATGCTCCACATGGACGCTGACGAAACCTATAGAGAAACAGTTAGATGGGAACCGCGCAACAATGTTACGAGTTATATTGACAGATCTTTGAAGCAATTTCCCACGAAACAACAGCTGTACGGCCACCTACCACTTATCTCTAAAACTATCCAAATAAGACGAACAAGACACGCGTAACACAGCCGTAGAAGCAAGGAAGAACTCCTAAGTGGACCCCTTCATATGGACGCACCAGTGTTGGCCGAACAACCAGAACTTACCTAAAACAGCTCTTTATGGACAAAGGATATAGTGTAGAAGACCAGCCTGGAGCGATGGATGATAGTGATAGGTGGTGTGTGTGTGAGAGAGAGAGACAGACAGACAGACAGACAGAGAGATTCAGGGAAATCGCTCCTAGCAGTGCAACATAATGATGATAATAGGTAATATAGATGCGCACGTAGTATAATGGTTATCATCGTGGACCTGGCAACATGAATTCAAATCCAGGATAAGGTTTTATGCATTTCAGATTGTGCATATATCATTAAGAAAGGTATGAATTGAACTATCCTCCCATCAGATCTTCGTAAATAGAAGGGCAGATTGGACTGGTTAACTTTGCTACGGCAACCATTCTAGGGAAAAGAAAAAATCTGAATTAAAACCTGTTGAAGTCAGTTTAAACATTGACCCTCTGTCGAATCGTGTTCGTTTTGAGGTGATGATAAATATATATAATGGCTAAAATGTATTACACACTGAATGGTGTGAATAGATAATAACTAATATGTATTGGCGGAAAGTGATACGAAGGATATAAAACCTAGGAGCTCTTAGGTAAAACATATATCATGGGCTGCAGGTAAAATCTGACTGACACAAAACAAATGAAGAAGCGCAGCTGGGTTAAACCTAGGTAAGACAAATTTTAGTAAGAAAAACCTTGGTAAGACAAACTTTGGTTGGGCAAACCTTCGTAAGACAAATCTTCGAAAATCAAACCTTCGTAAGACAAACCTTGGTAAGTCAAGCCCATCGTATTTATCCATCTGACTGAGTTTTACTTTTCAAAATATAACTGCATGTAAATCCAAGTGCAAAGTCGCGCTATGTGCAGCAAATTCGCTTGTTATAAACAATGCTGGTATTTTTTACGGATAATTTCCAAGTAGTTGCGTGTAGAGCTTAAAAGATATAAATATTTTCTATACTTAGACTACAGCTCAGAGGGTAGAAAGCGACGTTTGATCTATCTCGACAAAGGCAACTGATGTAAAAATTTGATCTTTACAGAAATGTCGATATATGGGTAGATAATGATGCCATTTTGACGGGTAATATTTTTCTTTACATAAAACGAATTCTGCTTGATGATCATTTAGCTAATCTTCTAGCGGGTTAAATATATTTCACATTGTAGAATAGTGAGACTTTCAAGGAAGTTGAGACACGACTAGATAATAAATTAGTTTAATATTCTTCATAAGTCTACACAAATTAACTGTTGTCAATGAATAAAGTGAAACAAAAATTACGAAGTATATCTCAAGATTAAGATAAACATTTTCTTTATCGTCAGCATTCAAGTGGCCCTAAAAAGAAAAATTTCCCTAACTTTCTCTCTTTCAATATATATATATATATATATATATATATATAGTAATGAACGTTTTACTTTAAAAAAATAATTTACTATAATTCCAACTGGCAAAAAAAAAAAAAAATGGAAGTGGGCTAAATGAGGAGAAAAATCTTCAACCCTTTTCTACCGCCTCCTACCTTTCTTTTCTGTGCCTATTCTGAATTATTTCATCCATTAGATCTGAAAAGCCCTGTTATTTTTGGTGTTATTGATATTCATCAATACCCATAACAGGATGGAAATAAATTCATAATCCTAATGTGACCGGTTTTTTGTTTTTTTTAAAGAAATATATACATGTATATATATAACCCCTGGTAGTTCTTCCAATGTTTATTACTATTCAAAAACATTATAGATATGTAAACAGAACAACAATGCCACACTTTTCATCGGAATTGCAACCGAGATTTATGCACTGGTACAAGCAATACACATGCAGCTAAATATCCTCTACGAAGAACATAGAATCAATTCAATTGTCAATTTAATAAGATTAAATCACAACTTCTCGTCGGCGATTTTACGGGCCAACAAAACCGGAAGATCAAGTTCCACGGATAGTTCATGAAATTTTCCGCCGTCTCTCGTCTTTATTCAAAGCTTCAACGCACACAGTGTTGTCAACAAGAAGAGTTTAACATAATAAGAAAATAGAAATGGGTTATCTGTAAATTTGTTTTACTTTGGGCTGCAAGTTAAAAAAAAAACATACTTCAACAATCTTCTGTTCCATGATATGCTTCATCTAACAGTCAGGTTACCAAGTGGTGACGGTGACCCAGAGAATATCATACCCACTAAGGTAGAAATGGAAACGAGCTGTTCTGTGAACACCAATACACACACATACACACACACAAACACACACACACACACACACATATATATATATGTATGTATATATGTGTGTATCTTTTAGAAAAAACAAAAACCGGTCACATAAGGATTATAAATTTATTTCCATCCTGTTATGGGTTTTTGATATAAATCAAAAACACCAAAAAATTAACAGGACTTCTTCAGATCTTATGGATGAAATAATTCAGAATAGACACAGGAAAGAAGGGTGGGAGGAGATTGAAGTGGGGTGAAGAGTTTTCTCCTCAAAATAGCCCACTCCGGTTTTTAATTTTACTGCCGGTTGGAATTATAGTAAATTAATTATTTTTATTTTCATTTTCTAAGTCTAAATATATTTCGACTTAAAACTCCAGATTTAATACTAATTTAGATAAATATAACTTTCTTCAATAACTTTACGTAAGGATACAGGAATATTTATATTAAAATTCAAAATATAAAATTAAAATTTTTAATTTCAATTTCATTTTCTTGCCTATCAATTCAGTTACCCATCCATTGGAGAGTACGTACACATTTTTTATTATACTTTATTTTTATTCATTTACCTTAAATCTCAATTTAATCCTGCTTTTTTTTATTTAAGTATTATCTATGATATATATATATATATATATCAGTGGCGACTCTAGCCTATTTTTGCTACTCGTGCACCCCGCCGCCCTCTGTCAACTTAGGTTCCCAACCCGTGGTCCGTGGACCCAAACTAAGTCATCATAGTTTCTATTGCGTGATTCTCCATGGTATAGCACAGATTGACAAACGTACCTTGCATAGTGTTTTTTTTAAACAATCAAGATACTATATAATTTGTAGTCTTGTTAATACAGTAGATAAGATAATTTTTTCCTTTCAAAAGTATAGAGGAAAAGAGAAGATGTTCATTACTATGACGAGAAAAATATGTTCATTAGAATAAAGAAATTGATGACAATATACACAGACACAGCTAGTAGTTTAAATTTCGCTTAAAATAAAGATTATTTGTTGAAAATATATTCAAATAAACAAATTTTAGTTACAGAATGTAATATATGCAACATTCATTAAAGAAATAGAGATCTGTTAGTGAAAAAGCGAATTAAAACACGCTGTTTAACCAACATTTACCATAGCGATGATGATGACGTCGGCGACAGTTATAATCGGCTATCCCCCCCCTCTCTCTCGGTCTCTCTCCCTCTTCCCAAGCCAGTTGTCAGCAGTCACATTATGCTAATTTTTTTGAGCCCGGTATTCTGGCTTGCTTTTTCTATTGGCTACAACCAAAATCGAGATTTCGCTAACATTACTGTATTATAAGGGTCTAGTGCCTGGCACGGATTACGCGTGTTCAACATTATAGCCGATTTTATGGGATGTTCAATGGATCTGACGGTGGCCGGACAAAGACCATCCGTTCGAAACATCATCGTTGTATTATTCCCAGATTTATTTATGAACTTTTGGCTACTTAGTTATCGAAACTTGAATAGATACGTAATTTAATTGAGATCAGACTACGTATGTTTGCTTGAAATTAATGGATGGTTTTTAATCCATTTTGAATAACATTGACTGAGTTATTGGTCGTGCCGAGCACGAGTAGCACTAGTCCCATCTCCGCCCCTGATATATATATATATATATATATATATATATATATATATATATATATATATTGAACAAATCCGGGAATCAATACCCAACAAACAGTTACTGTACGGCCACTTAATCCCTTATTTGAAAACACATCCAAGTAAGACGTTCAAGCCATATGGGACACTTCCAGAGAAGCATAGATGAAATTTGGACCCCAACGTATAGACGTGCCAGTGTTAACCGACCTGCCAGAACTTACCTGGGTGTTTGCGAATACTGGATGTTGTTTGGAAGGCCTGCCGGGAGTAATGGAAAATGTCACGTTGTCTACCACTGAAAGGAGAGAAATAAGGAATTTCTACTACCCTTCCGTGTGTGAATTAGCAGGCACCAGGGACTGACCGTTAAGGAATGTAGGTCAACTTCGGCTGGCCGTTGAAGGAAAAAAGGAATGTAGGTCAATTCCTCGCGGCCGAAGTAACAAATCCAGGTCAGAATGAAAGCCAGCAGATGTTTCCACTCTGTGACCGGAAGGAAGAAGAATGGGGCTAAATGATTGGCTAGAATCCTAAAGCGGAAGCGGCACCCTTTTTCGTCAGAGGAAGTGGGGATAAAGAATATCAGTTTAGTGGAGAGAGGTCGCCGTGAGAGGACGCGGGATCTGATGCCAAACTCCGGGTGAAGAAGCGAAATAGAGCTCTGGACAAAAATAGCAGACGCCGCAAGCCGAGCTCCCTTGAATCCCGCAAACCCGTTAAAGAAAATATTCTCAGAAGGAACCCGTCAAAAAGCTAAGTGAACATTAAGACTTTCTCCCTACACTCTTCCTAAGTGCTGCAATTACTCTCTCTCTCTCTCTCTCTCTCTCAATTTTAAGAAGGAGAAAGAAAACAAAAAGGAAGAAAGACATTTATATTTATGTATTATCCACTGATAATACAGCCGACACGGTGAATATGTGTGACCGTGTATATATAAAAAAACCTTGTCATATTTTAATGTCCCCACGTGTTGAAGTTTATTCATTGTGTTGTCTGTCTGTCAAGTTGTCTATTTCATGTTTGTTTTCAGCTTTGTTCGCCTCATGTTATTCTCGACTAAATTGTCCTATTCTTTCATTTAAAAATATTATACGGGAAACCTGGAGTTGTCGACTACTATAGTTAATATTATTATATGAAAACCTACAGGCTCATATCTTCCATTATTCTAGGGGTAGGAAGAGGTAGTGGCCTGGTGGGTGTGTGTGTTAACGTGAAGTTTGGAAACCCCTTGCCGGCAGTGGTCAGTCTAGCCCCAAATTAACCCCAACATAATATGCCAGTTTCCCTATGCCCAAAAGGAGAATTTTAACTGGAACTTATTCTACGAGGGATCAAGTGCCAGGCCGCCCCGTCTTCACACGTACGAAAAAATAAATTACCGTCTAGGGATTTTTAATAATTTTGCCGTCACAATAATAAGGACGGCTAGGGAGATTGTGAAAGATAAAGTTATGGAAATTGGTACTGTCAGTACGACTTTATAAGGATATATATATATATATATATATATGTTGCATATCGCACCATTTGACAAACAACAGAAAACTCATAGATATATAAAAATATAATTTATATTTTTTAATCTTCGACAGCGACGATTGTTTGCAGTAGGAATACAATTAGAGAGAGTTCGCACATATCTTTCTTCGGTGGACGGGACCCTTTTCGTGAAGGAGAATACACACGACATGTTTGCTTGGGTGACCTGCAGGTCCTTCCCTTCGCTTGAGAGATAAACGGATCTTTCCCATATGCTTGGGCGACTAGTGGATCTCTGCCTTCAGTCCAAAATTACAAACTTTATATTGTTTTTCAAGTCCCATGAGGAAGTATGAATATCCTTTTCGCCACATGTATTGGCTGGTTATCGAAACTTACATACTTCCGTTTTATTCCGGTAATTTTTTGATTTTATCTGAAAACGGAAATACCTGTTACACTATCGATAGGCAATAAATTATATTCTCGTCATCATCTTTTATTTTTCTCTTTCCTGTGAAACCGCTTTGTTGTTTTTATCTTGCGATCGCATTGAATCTGCTAAGTTCATCGTCACCAGCAAAGCTAGTATATCACACACACACATACACATACACACACACACACATATATATATATATATATATATATATATATATCATGAATTTCGTGATTAGGCTTCAGTTTCTCTTTTGGAGGAGGGATGTAAAAACGGAACGAGAAACGGAAATTGAGAGGAAACTCACCTTCAAATAAGGATTAATACTGCACGTGGTGTCCATTGTCAATTTTTTGCTGCATTCACGGCCTCTGACTCTGAATAGGGAGACGCAAACATTGAATGGCGCTGACACAAATTGTCGAGTTGTAGCCATCGTGACCACGCTATAAACATTTATTTTGTGATTTCACTACAGGCATACATTAGGAACCGGTGATATTATCAAAGATATTCATTCTTTGAAAACGTTACAAGAGAAGTGCTTATCGAAAACAACAAAAAGTAATTAGTTTTCTGTGAGATGAGAACTAGTGTCTCTAGTCTCGGTGAAGTCTATTTCTCTGCACAAGACACAGTCTCATCTAGTTTATTGCTTTCAATACAAGTCGTTTTTCTCTGTCCTTGAAATGGTCACCCGAGTAAATAGCAATCAAAAGAAGCTAAGGTTCAAATGATAGAAAAGACCAAAAAATGATAATAATTGATTTGGCGCGTTCTTTAAACACTAGTACATATCATCTACTGCCAATGCTGCTCTAGTTTGATTCGGTTTCTGTTGTGATGCTGGCAAAAGAAAGACACGAGGAACAAAAAAAGGTAGATATGTGACACTATAGGTGGATTGATTGATTGTCGTATGAAAAATTGAGGTAATTTAAAAGTCCTCCAAGGTTTCTAGATATGGGGGTGATTTAGAAAGTTCCTCCGTAATGGGGTATTGTTTGGAGTGGGACGAAAAATGAAGGTGATTCAAAAGTCCTCCAAGGTTTCTGGATATGGGGGTCAGTTGAAAGGTTTTCCCGAAATTGAGTCTTTTAGGTGGGTGGGGTGAAATAGAGGTGTTTAAAAGTCCTCTGAGATGAGATGGAGCAACAATGTGGTAAGGGTCAGATATGTTGAAGCCTCCTGAGTTAGCATTTGGATCGCTGCAGAGACCATAATTCTCTTGACCCGTAAAGAGAAACGTAGAAGCCACGTTAACAGTCCTTCTCGACCAATTGGTTGAGAGTGATCAAAAGCTCTCCTTGAGAGTGATTTCGGGGAGTGAAGGAGCACGCCATCCCAGCTCTTTGCGGTTTTGTTGTAATTTTGTGGAACAACCTCTATAGCATGTGTTTTTTGTGGAAGAAGTGATGAGGGCTTCGTTTGAATGGTGTGACACCTTGCATGGTGACAGTTATGTCTGTATTGTATATATTCTTTTTTTATATGTTTAGTAATTTATTGTGAATGAATGACAATGGTAAAGAGGGGACGAGTGTGACACTATGGTGGCATCCGTTTCTGTGTGTGCGGGTGCCAGTCAGATAATCTCTTTGTGTTGGTGCGAAACCCACACAAAGGGCCTCCGCACGAGATCTCCCACGAGACCGGAAGTGGGTGAAGGAAGGGAGGTCCGAGAGAAGACAGTTGACATGAGTCAGGAGAAGGAAGCGGAAGAGATCAGGACACAGTCAACAGAAGTTTCTTGGAGGCATATGATTGCTGGGCAGTATTTTGTAATAAGTAGTAACAATTCAGGGTAGTTGACCCTTGCTCCATTGAATTATTGTTCCATTGGATTATTTTATTTATTTAGTTTAGATTTTTAGGACTTTTTGTTTGAGATTTGTTGGTTGGAGTTTTATTTTCAATTTCCATTTCTTCAATCTCTTCAAATTTATTAGATGTGATTATTGGGGGCGGGGATGTGTTTGAGTAATTCTTTTAATTGGGTTTTGTTTTTTAATGGTAATATCTTTCGTTTTATTTTCATTTATATCTTTGTTAATGTAGGGAGATCGTACCGGTGACCTTTGTCGCTTTTCTTTAGTTTGTTCAGTGGTTTTAGAGTTTTCTTCAGTGTTATTAGTATTTACTTTCGTTTTTATACATAGGCTCGCTTTGTTTCATTTCAGTTGAATGGCTAGTGGTTTTTGTGAGTGTTTTGCTCTATTGCACGCACGTGTTAGCTCACAAAATGCAAAAAAATGTCATATAGACTTCCTCCTTCTTGTGCTTGGAGCTAACCTAAGTCCGTGTTCGTTTGTTTTTTTCTTCCAACCTCTCGGTTGTTTTTTGCGTATCTGTAAAGAAATGTGTAATGCCCCTTGTCGGAGAGGACAGAAACCACTAGATCTGATCTGATGGCCATGGTTGGTTGAGATAGTGAGGGTCGGCCAGCGAGCGGTATTGGCATAGATAGAAAAACGTATATCTTCAAGTAACAGAAACAAGATACAAGTGTATCGGGCTGGACAGTTGTTAGTTGGTAGGAAGCTGAGAGTCTAGTCGGGTAGTGACCAATGTCCACTACGCTAGTAGTGTCTCACGTGATTGTGTCACATGGTTTTAGATCAATTCTGGTGAACTCTGGTCAACGCTCCGTTGTCATGTATTTATAGGGGAGGTTGAGTCCATTATGTAGGGAGTACAACGGTTTTTTGTCTAATGGTATACGAACCTTCGAGGATTATTTAATGCCAAAGCAATCCTTGTAGACGAAGAGCTGTGATGTCAGTGTTATGTAAACTTAGTAAAAAAAGCATCCTCTAAATATGAAAACATATCTGAATTACACAGCATGTTGGAGAATAGTATTATAAATTATCTTACAATGTTATCGTGTGTAATCTAAGCTAGTTAACCGTGGTTTGTGCTGCTTGCGTGTCTCTGCTTCATCCAGTGCATGAAAAGGTATCTTTTGGCTTCCCTGGTTGTAATGGCAAACTGAATACTGATCTGAATACACCTAGTCTTCTATACTATTAAAATAGTTAAAGAAAGTAGCTTTAACAGCAGTCATTTGAATCAGATTTTTAAAAAAATCCATTCGGTTTGGTTTACTTTTGTTTTATGGCACATCGATCCTTATATGTTAATAATGCCAAATCCATTTTATACGTATAAACAGTTCTATTTCAAACAATTCAGTTTAGCATACAAAAGCAGTTCTATTTCAAACAGTTTAGTTAAGCATAAGTACACAGTTTAGTTCCATTTAACCCATGAATTAGACCCATTCATATTCTACCATTCCGGATCAGAGTGGATTTGGGAGTGATAGCAATGAAGGGGTACTCTGTATTCCCCAAAGCTCCTGCATTACTGGAACATCACCATCAGATTGTTTAATGTCATAACCAGGACAGTCGTCGTGGGAGTCTTATCCTTTTGCAGAGAAGCAGTTGGTGTTTTCTACAGTCCCAGCCGACTGGACAAAAAATATTTGGGTGGCCAAAAAAAAAAAAAAAAAGAAAAAGAAAAGAAAAAAACTGGATGACCAATAGTAATAACAACTGTTACATTGAGATCCTAAAAAGAACTCGGTTTAAATAAGAGTCAATCATGTAAAGCCATCAAAGTTATTTTAATATATAAATTATATTCATTTTCCATTATATCTATGTTTCGTTTATTATTCTTAATAATAAATTTCACAAATGTGATATGTTACTAAGCTGGCTGTGGTTAGAATATCCTTACTGTTTTTCCTGCCGATATTACTGCCCACAAAATGGTGGTGTCCTGGATGTGACACTAAATTGCATATGATAGATTTTAGTTCTGGAGATCGGGTGGTGGGGGTGGAACACCCATTCATTGTCATTACATTTAGGTTCACGAGCAAAATTTAGAAGAAAGCGTCACTTATGCATTCGTCCCTTTCTTCGCTAGCAAAATCCAGAGTTTCTTACACGTCTTACTTGGATGCTTTGTGAGATGGGTGGTAAGTAGTCGTATAGTGATTGTTTTGCTGGTTGCTTATTACAGGATCTGTTTAAATCACTCGCAGCATTCTTTTGTAGTTTCCTTCTAGCTTTATTTCCAGTCTCTAGAATCCAAGTAGTGCAACTATACTATATTACTGACACGTGTACAGGTAGAAAGATATAGCATTTTATTTTATCAGAGAGATCAAATACTGTATAATTTTTAGTATTAGATAAGAATACTTGAAACCAAACAACTGTGTGTTAATTATTCTTAATAAACAGGCCTTCGTTATGTGTTATAACTGTACTGAAAAACTCTGAACAAACAACTTAAAGAATGTAAACATAAATCTACAAAAAATCAATTATTCAATCTTTTGGCAAAAATAACCCTCTGGGAATAAACATGATTTGAAAACAATCAATCAGTCAAATCAATGTTTTGGTAATCTTAAAGGGTTTGTTTATATCTACTAAGCTTTGATTATTTTGGCATAAAGACCAATGGTCATTTGCAGCACTTGTTGTTCCTTAGAAATCACTCATGTCAGAAGTGAATTGGCTGATCGTTGCTTAATTTCGGTGACCTGACAAGAGCAGGTGCTTTCAGTGTGACCGTGACTTTTATTATTTTAATCAGGTTGTCTTTTATAAGTTTGAATTTTACTCATATATTTAATTAAAATTTAAAGAAATTCAGAAGCGTATTGCGCATGAAATTTTATTTGAAACCTAATTTAAAAATAAAAAATATGATAATAGTGATTTCTAGAAATCGATAAATATGGAATTAATATCTTTTTAAGTATCCTAATTAAATTTCAGTTATAAGTGAAAAATATTATTCCGGTCAGGATCAATAGTTGAAATTGATTCAAATTTCAAATTAATGATATCAAGGTTACAGCTGAGAAAATAAATAAAATCTTCAAAAAAGCGTAAAATCAAAAGACGAGATATAGGAACATTAATAATAATAATAATAATAATAATAATAATAATAACAACATCATCATCTTTCAATAAAAACATTTAAAAGAAAACATTAAAATTGAAATTGGACCTGGTTGAAGATAAATAATCCTAATTTTTTTTCAAAAAAAATTTTAAAAAAACACGCAGGATTTGACTATTTTTTTTTAAATATAAATTAAATCCAAAAATGGATGCGTGCTGCTCCGAACTGAAGTGTTTTGTTTATTATTAACATTTTTGGATGTACACGTCATCTTTATTTGGTGGGAAATATAGTTTATCTAAAATTAATAAAATTGTAAAATTCTTTGCCAGGAAAATAATCTAAATAATAAGCAATGACAAAAAGCCGGTTTGTAAACATCTTCAATCATTTCTTCTTGAAATAATCTACTTTATTTGATTGACTGATTGGTTGACTGATTGATTTTAACGGCACATCATCTCGTCTAGATGTATGCTATACCAAAAGGTTAGTAAATCGAGTCCATTTGACGATCATATTTACATTTTTGTACTTGTTTCTTAGATATTTTTCTATTTTTGTTTCCTTCTTTTCTTTTTGTTTGTTTGTTTGCATTATTTTTTACACATGTTTCCATTGTATACAAATGATTTCCGAATAGCTAATTAATTCTAACTTCATCTCAATCCTGGCTTGGTGAAAACTTGGAAGAATACAGATAAAAGCTAAACAGTTATTAACAATAAGGGTCAGTGAGGACCTGAAAGTAATGGCAATGAGGTGTTACTTATCCCTACCCAGATCTGGAGGTGATATATTTGATGCACTTTAGTTATATAGCAATAAGACACATGGAAGTCAAACTTATCCGATAAGATAATAGTTCATTTTTCCAAGCAGTGGTCGTACCAATTCTATTATATCGATGCACCACATGGTCGCTGACTAAGCGTACTGCAAAAAGCTTGAAATTGCATAAGAATGCTAAAAGCTATATTAAACCAATCCAGTGTGAAGGAATGGAAGTACACTAGACAGGGAAGTCTGACTAAAATGCACCGTCGGCTACGTTTGCACTAGGTATACAAATACGTCTCAACGGTGGATGTGGAAGACATATATAAGCTGTCCAAATTGATCTGCTGCTAGTCGGACACATCGCAGAGCGGTACGTCATTCCATTTGTTGGGTCGCACTTTGTCCGGCTGTGTTTGTCCGAAGCGCAGTTCTTGTCGGGAGTATCTCGGCACTGGATTTCCCTCTGGCCTCAGGAGGCCGTCCCCACAGGCTTAGGCCCTCTTTGGAGGGCTTGCGTTTATTGCCTGGCGCCTGAGGCGCCTCTCTTGAGGGGAATGCTGACGGGAGCTGAGGTATTTTTTCGACTGCAGGGCGCGTGTGGAGTAATAGCCCTGCGCCCGGACCCACCTTAAAAAGGCCTTGTGTCGTATTTCTCCGGTTGGTGGGCGGGGAGATAAATACTTCGGACGTATCGCAGACACTACTTACTATATATCCTGGAGGCAACATCCGTTAAAACAGAAGCTATAGGGCCACCTACCTAAAATCTCTAAAACCATCTAAATAAAACGAACAAGACGTGTGGGACACTGCTGAAGAAATAAGGACAAACTCATAAGATACTTTTTCCAATGGATCCCATCACACGGACGTGCAAATGTTTTATGACCAACAAGAACTTATCTACAACAGCTCTGTCCGGACACAGAATGAAGTCTAGAAGACCTGCAGGAAGCGATAAATGGTAGGTATCAATGATGAAAGAGAGTCAGGGAAATTTGTGCAAGCAACACGGGATAATGATGATGATGATGATTACTCCTCCGCTGGGGATTACAATTAGTAAATTCTTAGCTTCACTGACTTTTGAAAATAATCCTGAATTTGTATAAACGTATACGAGCTAACTAAAAGCAATTTTGACATATTTGTATGATATCAAGTATTACCATCAAATACAAATGGTTTTCAAATATATCAAAGTGAAGGAACAAAAACTCTAATTCAGAGTGGACCTTGGAGTAATAGAAATGGTTGGGTACTCCACACTACCCAGATTTCCTGAACTGAATCTCGCTATCAGATGTAATTTACTTTTATAACCAAGCTACCAACCTTTTATAACTACATTTAACATATTCTTACCTCCATTGATGAGGTAAAAAATTATTCATTTTGCAGTTACCTCCACTTAGAACTTTTTCAATGTTTTTTTCTAACTATTCCAAACTAGTTGTCTAAATTTCTGAGAGGAAGTTTGGTGATTTTATCATTAAGGGTTTTCGGACTATTGTCTTCATCTTTATTGTTATTTCCACGACGTTTCAGCCGATATGTCCCCCGGCCTTCTTCATGTGTTTGTCGAACTCGGGAAGCTTCAGCAGGACCCATGGCGTAACGGTTATAGGCATTGGTTCCCTAAGATTCTTAGGAGACAATCATCTGGAGGTTGTAGGTTCAACCCTGACTGTAGGCGAGTAAAAATACAGAAATACTAAACACTTGTACTCGGTTATGGTAAACAGATTCAGAACTGGCGACCCCCGTGGATTCAATAAAGGACGAAGTTCGAAGTTCCATGAATATTCCCGAGTTCGACAAACACCTGAAGAAGGCCGGAGGACATATCGGCCGAAACGTTTGGGAAATAACAATAAAGATGACGACAGTAGTCCGAAAACCCTTAATGATAAATATTCCAAACTAATGATAAAACACACATTCATTTGTGATTGAGCAAGACATTTTCATCTCTTCATTTAAGTACACGGCTCACATTTTCAGGATCCACGAATCATTCACTTTATAGCTTACGGTTCCTGACGCTACACGCTCTTCTGAAATTTAAAAACTCATCTTAACTATGAGTTTTATATTTGGTTCGGTTCGGTTTCTTTGTTTAAAACCATATCACCCTTAGTACTTAGCTAGTATCAAAGTCATCCATCTAAAAGGTTAGTATTATTTTTAAGGCTTAGATAGTACCACTAACCTCCTCCTTCGAAAAGTATATCTTTGGCATTTGATAAGCCACAAAATTTGACTGGGTTGATATAGTTCAACATTTCTACATTTTGGGTGGTATAACAAGATATGCCTGATTTACAATTCAGGGTCGGACGATTTCACTCACTCAAAGCAGAAGTAGGGTAAAGGTGATTCTGCCCCACCTTCGATTTTCATGACTTAAAGGTAAGGAATCTTGGTTTAGTCGAACTCAGGACATACCAGCCCAATTGATATGACTCTCATCGCAACTCCACAAACTGCCGGCTCAAAAGGCTAGGAGCATGAGAAACGAATCAAAAATACCAGAAGAGACGGTTTCTGAAAAAAACGATAATACCACCTCGCACATAATGTCCGCTATATTTTATCAAGCTTTCATGGTTTCGGGGGACATCCTTGTCAAGCAATTACATTTTATTTTGGACTAATACTCTTGGAAAAGTATAAAATCCAATTCACCCCCACAATGGGTTAAATAATAACAATGCTGTTCTACAAGAATAGCTTGGGAATTAAATGGCTGGTGAAGTTTTATGTGTCCTTAAACAAATTTATAAAACTGTTATATATATTTACCAACCCCTCCGCTCGAGCAGGATATGACACAAGGTCAATTTTTAAGCGGAGTTTGACAGGTTTGAATTCAGAGTTTTCCTTCTCCTATACTAGTTGCCTCACCAAGGCTGAAGAACCTAGTCTGTCCTACTATTTACCCATAGCTGGAGGGAGAATAAATGGATTCATACCTTTCCTGCTGTATGATTAAAGTAATGATTAATTATATCATTTTTCGTTAGTAACATTTTATCATTTAGTTTGGTAAGGCTTAGAACTACTCGGTATCTCTTGGTTCAGATGTCGTAGTCAGACGGTGCACTCACCTGCTCGCGCGAAAAGGATATGAAAATTATCAACTGTCATCATAAACTACCAGAGAGGAAATGGGGCTGGATACGCAGTTGGAGTGAATTAAGTGGGTGGATGACGTCATTCCCGGAAGGGATGTCCTGAGAATTTTAGGATTTTGAAAAAAAAACCCTGACATTTGAGGTACAGCCGTCGAA